>VZTE01003646.1:0-137611 GCA_013397775.1 Eulacestoma nigropectus
CAGGCCCCGCCCCTTCCGGGGCGCTCGGCCGCGCCGCCGCCCCCGCCTCCCTCCGTCCGCCCGTCGGTCCCTCCCTCCCGCTCCCGCTCTCCTTTTGTGAGTTATAGCAACCGTTGCCTTGTGAGTCGAGCGCCATAGTCACCGTAGTCCTGGCGACTGTTACCCATCAACAACAGCCGCTCCGCTCCCGCTCCTGCTCCTCCTCCTCCTGCCGCTGCTCCGCACCCCCTGCCTCACCGTCACCCACCACAACAACAACAACAACAACCGCAGCCGCCGCCAGCAGCAGCAGCGACAGCGGGAGCGCCGCCGCAGCCCGCCCCGGCACAGGTGAATGCGCTCGGCGGGCGCGCCCCGGCCCTCCCTCCTCCTTCTCCGCGCGGCATCCGGGCCCGGGCTGCGCCCTCGGGCTGCTCCCGTGCTCGCGGGGCGGCGAGGGGACGCGGGGCTCCCCGTCGACCCCCCCTGGCCCTCCCGGGGGCGCCGTGCGGTCGGGGGGAGAGGGGCGGCGGGGATAGACGGGGGTGTCGGGCGGGGAGCGGGGCCGGCCGCCGTGCGGGCTGAGGAGGAGGAGAGGCTGGGCGATGCCGGGGACGCAGGCACGCTGCGGGACCTCCAGGACAATCGCTGGGATGCGGTGCGTGTGCGTCTGAGTTGGGTCTCGTTTATACCGGTCGGGAGATGGAGAAATCGGGGGACGCGCTGCGGCCGCAGTCAAAGGTTACTGGCTTTAAACATGAAAAAAGCCGTAGGGTTGGGAGGAAAGGTGCAGCCGGAGACGGATCCTGTAGGACAGCAAGAGTAGGGGTTGATTTCCCCCCCTTTCACTTACAGGGGCCTTGTTCTGATTTGATGTGACTACTAAATGTTGTAGGTTGTCGTGAACTTGCTGTATCTTTTAATGATACTCTCGTGCTATCGATCTTATCAACTCTTTTTTTTTTTTTTGTGCTTTCTCTGTGTAATTTTTTTCTTTTATTCATAATTAATGTTGCGGTTTATTTTCGTGCAAGCTGTATTTTCTTTGTATTGTGAAGTGAGGTTTTGTTTATTCTATACCCCCACCAATGCACACACAGAATAGCAGGTTGGTTTTTATTTCTTATTGCACTACTTCTGCTGGGAATTGTTTTTAAATGTTGCTTTCATACTGACAGTGTAGCATGGAACAGTGCATGTGTCAGTCTAGTTTATTACACAGTGAGTTACATTCATGTGGAGAGAATCCATTTGTTTCCTTAAACTCTCCACGATGAAGGAAACTCAAGATAGTGACTTCGGGTTTCAGTGCTGAGCAGCAAAGAAAGGAGAAAAAAAACCAGGATAAAAGAAGTCTGTGTGATTTTGTTATTGGTGCTGCTTTTCAAGAGTACTTTTGTGAAAGAGGAAAGGGGCGGCTATTTACCTCTCAAAGAGACATAGTAGGACTCGTTATTAATGAGTATGGTTTGCTTCTTATTTTCAATCCAAAATGCTTGCTTTCTTCATCCTTTTTGTGATTGCTTATTAGGATCTAAGGATTTGTGTTGTCATTGATGTCAAATCATACTTCATATACTTTTTGAATTCTTTGGATGAAGTGAAGTTTTGGCATCTTTTATGGCAATGAAACATTTAACATCTTAACATTTCCATATCCAGATGCACTCTCTCCTTTGGCTTGTCAAATCATGTGATGTTTTGGCAGGCTTTTTTCTTTCTGAAGTGGTGACTTATTTATTTCCTTATTTATTTAGTAAAATAGGAAAAAAATGATGCTCTTGTTTTTAATCTAAACCCTACATTTAATTGTATATACACCTTTTCCATTTTTATATCTTTAGATATCCAGTGTAAGATACGGAATTTGTCTCACATTGGAACTACCAATAAATGTGACTGGGGCAATTTTTTCAAGCAGGTATTAACTACCAAAAGTAGTTAGTGCATTGTTGATACTGATATTCCTTGAGGTAAGGCATACTGGATCTTTTTTTTTTTTTTGAATGTGTTTTAATATTTCATAGTTCACAAGAACTTAGAAAATTAATTATTTTGGATAATGACCAAAAGTCTCTACATCATCATCTTTCAATTTTTTTTATGCCAAGATGAAACCACTGCGTGCTAATTTTGTAGGTCTTGGTGAAAATAAGTTCTAAATATGTTAAGAATTTTTGGTGTAAGTTCCGGTATGGTATCAGTTATGTGGCGGATCTAAGTCTTTATGAATTTGTTGTTAGTTTCTGTGATTCATTGGTTTTGAAATAATTCCTGGCCTCTACTGTTGTTGAAAAGAGAAGATGTCAGCTTTACACCATGCCTTTCTTGAGTAGCTCTCTAGAGCAGGACAGAATACTGCTCAGGGTGGGATCATTCCTCGATGTTGAAATCTGTCTTTGCAGAACATGTATCTAGGCCCCTGGGTAGCAAAGGAAAGTGTGTGCCTGTGTGTGAGACAAAGTTTCTGTTCTAACTCTGTAGGGTGATGTATACAGGTGTTTCTTAAAAGTCATACTAAAAGCAAATGATTTTGTCTAAAACCAAAGACCTTTATAGTACTATTTAGCTTCATTTTCCTTAGCCAGTGGCTACAATTTGGAATTTAATAAAGCAGGTGTAATCACTGCTTTTAATATTATGGACTTTACTGAGAAAAGTATTGACTCTTTCTTCTCTCTGAGATACTGCAATGGCCACAGATGAGATCTGCATTATGCATTCTGATTCCCTAATGCCCACAGCTAACAAAATAGTTGGAGTTTGTGATGCTAACCAGTGTTTGACAGTGACATGGCTTGTGATTTTTATTTATTTATGTATTTTAAATGCATAGGCTTTGTGACTATGAAAGAGTGTGACTATCTAATTTTGTTTCTACGTATCTGAACAGAACAGCATCAGGTGCTCTGTTGTGTTACTAGTAAGCTAACCTACATTGTGCTACTTTGGAGAAATCCTTTCAGTGAGGTAGTGTAGGTAAATGAAATGGGCATCAAAGATACTGTTAAAAGCTGTTAAAGATTTTGAAGTCATGGTACTTAATTTGATAATTGCGTTCACCTTAGCATTATCCTATTTCTTGTTCCTGCCTGACAGAATAGTTTGTTAATCAAAAACTGCCTACAGAAATAAGTGTTACACTTTCTTTCCATTTACTGAATTTGTGAGAGGTAAGGCTGCTTTTGTTTTCTTCTTGTACTTGAAACGTAAGCCAGTGTCTAAAACGCAATAGTACTTTATCATTGTAGTTCCTTTTAGTGTTGTAGCTAGTGTTTCTCATTTTCTTGCTTTACTTGGAAAGGCTTTCTTCCCTCTTAAAATATTCTATATTAGTTGTATTTTTTTACCTACAGTCTTCAACAGCTTACCATCTGCAGGTATGTGTCATGCAGAATGTTTAAAAAATGGATAGGCTTTAAAAAATACATATGACTATTAAAATTTTTTTTTAAATCATTGTCAGTTGAAAAGATGTGAATGCTCTACAAATACAGAATAAAAAATAAGCTTTCAGTGGCAATGTAGTGTCCTTGTGGTTGGAGTTCCATTTCAAAATTGAACTCTTTGTCAAATGCGTGTATTATAATACAAAAAAGAAAAATGTTTTGAAATTATCAATAAAAATGCCTCTTTTTTTAAACTAAGGGTTAGGGCTGAAAAATTAATGAGGCTTTTGAAATTAATAACTAATGTTTCAGACCTTTTCTTTCTATTAGCCACAAGTTTATTATTTGTGTATTTTGCCTACAGTTGGTTGTCAATCAAAACAATACTTCTCTTTTCTCACAGATGCTATGCATACCCGTATTTTGGAAATTTAAGGATCAGTATATATACTGATTTGGCTAAATCTAGTTTGTTAGGGACAGATGGCTGATTTAAACAGGTGTCACTTTCATTTCTTGTGCCTTGTGTTGAAACTTCCAGAGGTTTACAAAAGAGCTTCCTAAAGCAGATGGTGATCTCCACTTCTGTGATTAGAAAAATGTACTTTTGTAGGAAATTATTTTCCCAGTGACTAGGTGTATTTTAATAGTTTGATGTGTCATATTAGAGTTTATGCTTTAATACTTAAAATGTCATTGCAGACTTTGAAGTGTTTCATATAATACAATCATTTAAAAATTTCATTTCTCATTGGACTTTTAAAGATGTGATTTTTTTGTTGTGAAATTCAGCAGTTTGAGTGTGTGGATAGCTGTAGACCTAATAATTGTTATTCTCGCCAGACCAAGAGCAGATACATTGCTTGGTGTAACATTTTGTTTCGCTACCTTTTTTACTTAAAGATTACTTCACTTTAGAATATTTTAAAATAACAATTAATTACTGTTAAGAACACAGGGTTAGTTTCAAACTTATGTATGTTTAATATTTTTTTCCTAGCACCCTGCTGTATTAGCACATCTGCAGTTTTCTTTCAAAATTTTTTATTTAAAATTTATAAGATTTTAATAAGAAAGAATGAAATTGAAGTTCGTTTTCTAATAGTTTTTTGTCATTTTGTTTCTAAGGATTCCTTTTTTCTTTTTTTTTACGTTGACTTTTTTATCGCAATGACTGGTGTTTATTGTTAGTTGTTTTCTTTCTAGCAGATGCACCAGAGGGTGCTATGCTATTTGAAATACAAAAAGAAAGAAAATCCTAAAAGTTTATTCATTGAAATGCATTGATAATGCATATGGGACTTGAATAAATGTTACTGAAATTTTCACACTTTTTTCTTCTGTGCAATGCAATATAACAAACTTACTGTTTTGACAATATTATGTTAAAAATCATAGAGGAAATTGGCTGTTCTGTATCTGATTATGTCTGTGTGTGTAGATACATACACTTAAAATGCGATTTCTGTTTATCAAAAGAAAACAAATATTTATATGTAAATTATGTCTGTATCACATATAGCTGAAACTATATAAGCTGTATACTTACTGAAATACTACATGAACTTATCTGAGACACACATGCATTTTGGAGTGACCTTATTGTATGTTATATTTTTCATTTTTAAGTCTATATTCACATTTTATGTAGGTTATTTGCTCATATGTGAACACTTTTTAAAAATGCATTGCTATATATAGATTTTTTTTTCCTTTCTCACTGTAGCTCTTCCTAGATGAAACTGAGGTTGCAGTATACCCATGTACTGATGAATTGCAAAAAGGACAGGGTATTTTTCTCCATCAATCATTAGTTCTGGGAAAGAAAGCCACCAGCTTCCCACCCCCCGGCCCCCAAAAAAAAAAAAAAGAAAAACGAAAAACCCAAACCAGCCCCAGCCTCTACATATTTATAAGTACCATTATGTTTCATTTCAAAAAATTCTCTATGTATATGTGAACCTGTCAGATTAGAAATTAATTGTAGTAACTTCTGTGGTTTAGTAATATCTATTTTTTAATCATACCCCATAAGATTAATAAGGCAATATTTTTTTCTGTGTGTTGGTGGTTAATGGTGTCTAGTTTAGTGTAATTTCCCTTTGGAAACATGAGAAAATATGCAGGCTGTGTCTAGGGTAGTACACCTTAAATTGCTTGGTTTTACACACTGTTGCAAACAGTTTAGTTGTTCTGCCTGTTCCACTATTGCAAATTGTTTGGTTAGTTAGGAACTTCTATTTTAGTGTCCTAAAATCAAGAGGTAGTGGATGGAATATATTGTAAATTCTATTTGATAAAGAAATTTCATGTTTTACAGTATAAATTTTATTGAGACTTGGAAGGTTAATTTCTAGCAATTCAGACTTCCTCTTTGAATATCTAATTTATTTCTAACCTGTCTTCTTTAAATTCTTGCATGACATTCATAGCAATGCTATGAGAATGCCAAATATTGTATATGAATAACTGAATTTGAGTGTACTTGTAGCATTTATAACTTCATTCATTCATCAAAGAGAGGAAAGAGAAATTTAGCACTATTTTTAAAGGTAATTTCATTTACCCGTAGACCCAGTATGTTGAGTACATCTCAGCTTCTTAGACCATCTCTGAGTAAACAATATATTTAGTTCTTTCATTTTCTTCTTATTAAAGACTGATTTTAAGTAAGTTCATAAGGTCTTTAAGGCAAGAACCATATATTTCGATTTTGTTCAGGCTTTGGATGCTTCTGCTACAACTAATGACTCAAAGCCGTGTTTACTGTTTATGTACCAAGTAAATGGATTCTCTTTTCTGTTTTACTTCCTCATTATATTTAATCTAACTGTGCTTTCTCTTGCATACCACCTCAGGGATGTTTTCTAAACTCTGAAAATCAGTGTAGTTAAACCATGCAACATTGCAAAGTAGAAATAGAAACAAGCAAATCTGTTAAAAAGTGAAGTATGTCACTTTGCAAGTGCCATTGAGTCAAATTATTCTACCTCAGTTAAGGTGTTCTGGGTTTTTTTGTGTTTTTTTTTTTTTTTTTCTGATTACTTTTTTATGTGCTGTTAGCTATACTTACCTTACCAAAGAACTTTGAAAGTATAATAGGATTCTGTGAACTACAGAACTACTTGCAAGACAGTTATTAAGGTTACAGATAGCTATTTATTTATTCAAAAATACATTTTTGGCTCCAGTGAACTAGTTCATGTCTGCTGAATTTTCAGGTGATTCTTTAATACCTCTGATTTTCTTTCCCCCTCCCCAAAAGTGCCTAAATCTGGGGCGGGAAGAAGGGAGAGCAGTCTTGCTTATGTATCTCTCTTAATCTAACAATGATATTGGATGTTTATTGAATTTTTGAGCTGTTTCCTTTCTGGTGGGTTAGATGACCAGGACTGTCAATTTGTACTGTCGTTCTGTGGTGGGATCTGCAGATTGCAGATTATCCACAAAGCATTTTAAAGTGTTGCTGTTGTACTGTGTAGCCTCATCTTAACAAAATTAGTCTTATCACCTGAGGTTTTTCTTCCTTGCATCATGGTAGCATTCTGCACTGCAAAGAGCTGGGAGTGAAATTAACAGCGAAACTAACAGAAATGAACAGTAAAACGTAACTAGCATTTTCTAATTTTCTAGGAGGACTAAATCTATTCATTATTTGTAGAGGAAAGCAAAAAATAACAAAATCACTGTAGTTCTCATGCCATTGGAAGCAGTAGTCAGTGTCAGGATTTCTGACTTACATTTAATGTCTCATAAATCTGAAGACTTATTTTCTATTTAACTGCTGCAAAAAGTATTCAGGATCCTCCATTTAGAATCCTAACTCTTTTGTTTTCCCAGTAAGATGTCTGCTGTATTCTTACCTCTTTATTGTTCTGTGGCTTGAGAGTAGACACAATTGAGTTACAGATTTAATGAAGGAAGAATGTTTCCTACCTCCCATTTTTGCTGATGAGATGCACGTTGTAGTTCTTCCATTAGGAAGGACATGTGGCTATACACAAAGGATTGTTAATTTGTCTTTCTAGTTAAGGTTTTATATATTGTGTTTATTATTGGAAGTCAGTGTTAATTACTTTGTATCTCAGAGAATTTAGAAGATACAATAAAGAATTAACCTTGCCTTAGAACTACTTTCTTTAATTAAATCCCAGTCCTCCTTTTCAATGTTTTAAAGAAAAATAGTTGCTCTATAATCATCATTTAAAAACTAAATTTTCTCAAAATTTCAGATTGAAAAATCTAGAATAATTTAATGATCAGATGATATGCATTTTACAGTTAAGTTAGAGAAAGTTATAGTTTAGATATATAGAGTTCCACAAACTCAATTACAATTACAGTTCAAATTACAATAATTTATAAAATACATGATTTATGAAAACGACTTAGATTACTTCTGCGGAAAGTCCAGCTGTTTTCCAAGTTGCGTGAGGCTTGGATAGTGAGGAGCAGTTGAGCTACCTGTGTAATAGCTGATTTATCAGATTGACTGTTAGCCATGAGGTAAGTTGACACACTATGGTAGCTAAGATCATGTCAACATTTGTGTTTGTGTTTAGCATTTAGTTCACTCCTGTTTTGTTTTGTCCACTCCGCATTAAACCACTTCACCTGAGTTGCAATTTGCAAAGGAGTTGATAAATAACTCTTCCGTATTCATTGCAATGTTTTTCTGTCAGATTTAGTAAATGGAAAAATGTAGAATCCAGTATGTTTCTAATTCCTCAGAGTTGATTCTGGGTAATCGTAATAGCAATTCCCTGTAACTTCTAGGAAGATTATTCGTTGGACTTTCTGATAGGCATGGAAGCTCTTCTGTGAGCTATCTGTGAGCTATATCATCCTTGTTTTAGAGAGTAAGACATGCTTAGTGTTAAATCATAGATTTAACGTAATTTAATTTAATTATTATTCAATAATAAGTGGAGGTAAGTAGGGACAGAAATGTGGCTTTGTTCCTTTATTTTGTGGAAATACTTTTGAGCTCCAAGTCTGGATTTTGAAGTGAGGCAAGAGTGAATTAATTAAGATGAAAATGCAGCTTTTCATGGTATTGTCTCTTTCCAGGTGCTTTCTGACTGACTGAAGGTTGTCCTGAGTTGCTCTGGTTTTCTCCAACTCTGAAACTCCTTTCCTAGTGTAAGGAGCACAGTCCTGAGAGGGTATATCATGGAACACTAATGGGCAAGTAAATGTGTAGAGATTTCAGTATGCTGGGTCTGTAGTGGTGTGGAGATGAGAAATGCTTAGGGTTTTGCAAACTTCAGGCTAGTTCACAGAATTCAGGTTTTGTGTCTAAAGTACCCTTTGCTAGCAAACTTATGTCACGCTGAGGAAAGATTTGTTTGCAGTGAACTCAGAATTAGAGATGGTCCTACAAAGCAATAGCATAATTTATCATGTAAGTAGTGCTTCTGTCTTATGAAGCAGACCTTCCAGTGTTTTAAATGTTCTGGGTTTATGCTGATTCAGTTGTATCTCTTTGGGGTAGTGGTTTTTTTTAATGCTGTTGTTTAAGGTCATTCAGATGGTCAGTTGTCAAACAGTATAACATTATGAACTAGTGTGGTCTGGGATATCCAGATTTTATGTTGCTGTCTTAAATCCATACTTCCTATGGAGGCAGGTCCTACTAAGATTTAAATTTCAGATATTAAAATTTCCGGCTATGATCTTGATATGAGCCACTGAGTCAAATTTCTTGTCTTTAATAGGGCTTGAAGGTGTTCAGTATCTTCACTGCTTGTCCTACTTTAGTATTTATTTCTCCTTATTGAATTCTGAAGAAACTGACATTTCTTGAATTCAGAGAAGAGCTGGACACTGGATCATGATTTCAGTGCTGTGACCAACTTTCATGACCTGATGAAGACAGATTCTTTATGTGATCTCAAATCACAGGTTATGAGTTATTTTGTCACAAACATTTCAGGCAACTGAGATGAAGAGGAGTTTTAGGATTACTTTGCATGTGAAAGATTGCCATATAAGGGTTCCCACGGCTTGATTTCAGGATGAAATACTAGGTTATTTGGCTAAGACTTTTAACAGCTCAGTGCTGTAAATCTCAGCAGCTTTTAATTGCTTGTGTCCTCAGCACAGTTGTAAGTTTGAGATACTCAAAAGTTCTTGTGTCAGCATAGTTGTATTTTCAGTTACATGCTATGGTCCAAGGATGGTAACTCTTCAGACACCGCTGAATTTCTTGAAAGCTCAACATTAACAGACTGACTATCTGTAGCCTACTGAAAAAAAGGTTAAGCTGGAGCCAGCAGTTCATTTTTTCCCCCTGTACTTGAAAATAATTAATATTTTGAAAAACTATGAGCATTGTCTTCCCATATTTTACAAAATGGGAAAAGATATAATGTCCAAGTCAGAAAAACAGATGAATCTGGCAGATAGGAAAACAGAAGTTATGTTTTTGTCATCTGTGATAAAGAAAGCGGTGTACACGTGTATAAGTTTTGACCAGAAATGCTTTAGTACTTGTCCCAGAGTTTGTAGTATAAGAAGGGGAAAGTTACAGGTTTTAGCCATTAAAAATAGCTTGAAGATGTAACTGGGTATTAATAGTGGGAATTGAGATGTTGATTCATAATATGCTAAGTCCTGTAATAAAATTACCTCTGCCATCTCCATAAAACAAACGGCATGGTCACAAGTATAACTTTATTTTATAGATGTGCTTTTGACCTCCCAGTGATCTATTCTCCTTGGCTAATATTTAGATGTTTTTTTAAAAATATGTTCATTCTGCATGAAGTACTTCTGTCTTCCATATACTGATTTAAAAGCCTTTTATGTACTCTAGTTATAGCATTTAACTTGCTAGTATGGAAATGGTTAAGTTTACCATAATGATACCAGAATGATTTTGCTTTTATATTTCCTTCATATATGTATTTGTAGCTCTGTAGGCTATTGTTGTATAGTTGTGTAGTTCCTAGGTAGCTCCAATACTTTTCCCTACCCTGATAAGCAGAAAGACAAAACACGTTCCAGAGGCTCCAAGCCCTGAGGGTCCAAGGCCCCTATCCTGTCTTGGTTCTCGTTGGGAGCCAAGGTTGAAACCAGCTTTTCGAGACACATTTTCATAAAGTTTAGTTCCTATCTAAGATGGGGGGGGAGGGGTGAATTCAGAAAAGGAAAAGGGTGGAACCAGGGGGAATCACCTCATTGCTTGTGCTTGGGGATTCTTTTCAATTATGCTAATTTGCTAAACTTATAAAACTGTGTTCACCCTATGCAGGGTGGGCATTTTTCCATACATGCCCTTTGGAGGCCTCCAATAAAGACCAGCCGTTATATTACCTCCTATACTAATATTGTCTCAAAAGTGTGTGTTTATTTCTAGATATTTAAGGCAGCAATAAAACCAAAGGAACAGAAGATGCTTAGGGTACTCAGTACAGTATGGTATGCAGTTTGTGGTTGGTTTGTATTTGGTTGATTGTTTGGGGTTTTTTTCCTTGAAAAGTGAAAGAAATGTGGCAGATAATTTCATAGGAATAGGAGTCATCTAGCAGGACATTTTATTCTAATCTAGGTGGTTCAACCTTGTCAAATGGAGTTACTTGTGTTTGGGCAAAGGGTAAAAGTGGTGGTTTTCACATCACTGACTGGTATGTCATTTCTGTATTGAGAGTATTTTCTCAAATAATCTGTTAACCGTCCTTCACAGGGTGTTAGAAAGCGTATCTTTTCTTACAGCAAACATATGGATTACCTATTATAAACACAGTTGTTGGAGTGAAATTGAGAACAAAAGCGGTCACTGGAAAAAATACTCTTTTAACCTACTTCTACAATAATCTACTGGCCAAAAGCGTGAGGCATGCCAGTTCTGTGAAGCTCTCTAGGGCTTCACAGACCTGTAGCTGTTAGTCTGCAGACTGCAGGCTGTGGACAGAGTGGCTGTGACTCCAGGCTGGACAAGGCCCTAAGGTCCGTGGTTGGCAGGTAGCTGAACATGTGCTAGCAATGTGCCTTGGCTGTAGGGAAGATCAAAAGTATCGCTTAGACTGTATGAACACAGTTATAGGCAGGAAATTGAGAGTAATGTTTATCCACTTCTCTTCTGTATTTGTTACACAACTTCACATCATTTCTGCTTTTACCGTCACTCTTCTGCGATTGTGAGAAAGCTGTTGGTTGGAGTGAGTTCAGCAAAGGGCTACTGAGACGGTCAGGAACTAGAGTGCACGTGTCTGAGGAGGCACTGAAGGACATGGACTTGTTCAGTCTTGGTAAGAGAGAGTTTCGGGGGTCCTAACAGCAGCCTTCCTTAGAAGTGCACTTCCTATGGAAGTGCATGGTGGAAGGATGAGAGACAATTTTTTAAGTTGAAACAAGAGAGGTTTAGATTGGAGACAAGGAAAACATTTTTCCCCATGAAGATGGCTCAACAATGCAGCTTGGACCAAGTGAGGTTTTGCCATCTCTGTCTTTGGAAATTTTTATGCTCTGACTGAAAAAAGGCCTAGGTCTAATGCCAAGTCTGAACCCGCTTTGGGAGGGAAGTTGAGCTTGGCAGCACCTGAAATCCATGGCAGCCCAAGCTATACTATGATTTTACTTGTGATTGTTTCTCTACAGCAGAAGTTCCTAGATGTGATCTAGTTTGTCTTCTAGTCTTGTTGGCCAGTTCAGTTTCTTAGGATTGCATTTGAATCCTCACATCTGGAGGTTAAAGTAGAGGGATAGAGCTAGAGTCACAAAGTAGTACTCTTGATGCATATCACAAAGACCTGGATTGAGTGCCCAAGAGATGATCTCCCTAACAACACAAAACTCTTGGGTTCTTCTTTTTCTTCAGTGTGTTACATTTCTGTTATTTTGGTCCACCACTTCATTCTATAGATTTTGCAAACTTAGGACTAAACATAGACTGGATTCCTCACACTTATTTATACAATATTTTAGAATGAAACCTTGAGACTTTTCACTGGAGTCCTGCAGAGGCAAAAAAATAAAAGCAGTAGAGAAAACTGCAGTAGCAGGAAAACAAATTTTTTTAGGTCTCTTCAGAAGACAACGATGAACAAAGGGTTTTATAAAAGAAGGAAGGACCTTGGTTGAATACCTGGCAAAACCAAACCCCTGTTGCTGATTTCTGTGGACATTTATTTGTGTGTATTTATCAGAGTCTTAATTTGCAGGTTTTAATTCTTTTGTTGCAGCAAAAGAGAAGAATAAATTAAAAGAGGAAGAACTGCAAGGAGGATTTTTATTGGAAATTATTTAGAATTTTAAAATAAACTGGATAATTTCCTTTCTTTGTTGAAACAAGTTCAGGGGTGTTGATGAAACATTCTGTATTTGGCTAACTGCCTGGTGATTTGTAAGTGGTGTTCAATGTACATAACAGCCAGCAATCTGAAGAGAGGTTCTTTTTTGTGATGAAGATATCTAAAATATTTTCCTATAACTTGCCTATATCCCTGTTCATTTTGGTAAGAACTGGATTGTGTCCAAAAAAAAGGATTTCAGAAGCAAGGACGATAGTTTTTGAGTGTCTGTAAAGAGATGTTTTTAAAAAAATATTTGCTTTATCATATAGCTGCAAATATCAAATTAAAAGCAATGATAGAGATCAAGAGCAAAGATCTAAGGAAATGTGTCTTGCAGTAACTGGTAATTGGTGAAATCAAAAAACAGTTTGATAATCAATGCTTCTGTTGACTGAAGTTGTTCTCTTTGGGGGTCTTTTGTTTGTTTTGGCTGGAGTTTATCATGGTGGGACATTCAGATCCATAGCAAAATTAATGTATTTTGATTTCTCTTACTCTTGTTTAGCACTGCTTGAGGGATAAGCAAAAACATATATATACATTACTAATTATGATAAATGTAGTCTTGATAATTAAGGCAGTATTGGAAAGTAATCCCTTTATTTAAATGCAGATGTTTCATATCAGCTAATAAGCTGAGTTGAATTGAATGCTTAGGGCCTGGATAAGCAAATACATTATTTAGAACATGTGTTTTTATTTTATTCATAATTTGACTTTCCTCTGTCAAATCTGAGAATTTAAGTTGAAGGGGGATGTAGGATTTCCATAAAGTGTTTCCAGTGAATTTTTTCCAAGAAAAAATTGTTTTTCTGATTGAACTAAATATGTGAATGCACAGCAAAACTCAAAGTGCCCTAAAAGATCTAACACCATGACATAGTCAGTACTTTTTTCAAGTACCTCTATTCTATTGTGCTTGTCTTTTAAAAAATGTTCCTGTCAAGTCCTGCCTGACTTTTCAAAATCAGCGATTAAAATGAATATCAAGAAATTCAAGTGGTAGAAATCTTGCTGGGCAAAATAAGGACCTGCAATAAGGCAAACAAGTGAAATAAACTTCAGGATATCTCAAAAATTATATAACTAGTGTTCAGTGTTGGTGTTGTGTCATAGTGTAGATTTCTACGTTTCCGTATTTTAAATGAGATAGCTAATGGTATCTATTTGATATTATTTTTACTGTAATGGTATGTTATATAGGCATATGTCTTTATCTTAAGACTTAGAAATCAAATTCAGTTTCTGCTGTTCATTACACAAATCTTGAATAAATATTGTTGCTGAATGTTCTTTATCTTTGAATTGGTGTTTTATTCTCTATAGGTGCAGTAGGTTGGAGCCTAATAAAAAAATTTTACCAAATAATTATAAAAATCAGTTACCATTACCTTTTGTCAAACCATCTTTTGAAAGTAATATTACTTAAACTTCCTGGACATCAAGCTTTTTGTCAGGTTATATGAAAATTTCTGTTAGGAATGTTTTGTAACCTTAGAAGCCAAAAACAAATAAACAAACAAACATGCTTTGGATCCAATTGTGCAATTCTCAGTATTCAACTTGTATTTTAAGTACAATTACTGTAAACATAGAGATTAGTTAATTATCAGGTACAGGACCAGCTTGATTAATGACATGCTTTCCTCTTTTTTTTATAATTAATGAATTATTATTTTTTATTTGCATTTCTGTGTGCTGGTATGTTTTTCATTACTCTTTATTTCACTTGGGTTTTACATTGTACTTAATTTCTTTTTTAACTCAGTGTTTTTTCTTTGAGGGCAAAAAAGCCATGCTAGATAAACCTAGCTACTAAGAATCATTATGCATGTTTTCATTTTACATTTTCATGTTTTCAAATGCTTTCTGCAGTCAATCTTAGCTAAGAGCTTAGAGAACTGTTTCTTTGAGAGAACGGTAGTGGTAAGTAAAGAGGATTTAATATTTTTTGGATCTTGTTTATAAAAAAATGCCTGTAAGTTGAAAATATAAGGTGGAGTGGTTTGTTCTAAGAAACACATGGAATAAAAATAAAATATTGGTATCTCTCCAGGAAATACAAGCTGTGGCTTGTTCAAATCACTATCTTTTCAGGTGCTCAGTACTGTTAGCTTGGAAAAGCAGAACAGAATGTGCTGTTTGGAACTGAGTGTCTTTTACAGTGAGGTCAACAAAAAGCCATGTGGAGGATTTTATTTGCGTGTTTGGCTTACAGGATTTTTTTGGCTTATTTTTTTGTGTATGAATTTGCATGTATTTTGAATGTAAAAGTATATTTCATTTCATGTGACATCAAAATCAACACCGGTAATAACAATGTCTTGTGAACATATATGTGCTTGTGAAAACTAATGTATTGGGAAAGGTCACACAGGAAGGCAAACAAAGTTACAATTAATATCTTAAATAATGTTGTCCAGTGTAATAGTAAATTTAAAGCATGTCTGGTAAAATAATATTTTTGGAGTGAGAGATTTTTTTGTCATTGCTTTCAGTGTAGTGCATTTCTTGTGTATTTCATGTAGAATTGCTGCTGCTGAATTTGCTCTTAAATTGAGTATTAATTTCTTAAATAAAAAAGAACATGGTAAACATAGTGAACTATTAGTTGCCTTGTTACAGTTACAGTACTTCAAATACATGGTTACAAAGCAAAGTCGTAGATTTTTAAAGAGATACTTAAAATTCAGATGGTGGGGCAGGGTAAAGGATATCTTTAGGACATAAAGCAGTATTTTATAATGAGACAGCTTTCTGTAAATGTGTTTCTTAATTTCTACGTTTGTAAACGCTCCTTTCTGTCTTTCTTTCAAATTAAAGTATATGCCAGTCTTGAATTTTTTTTTTATGTCAGCATTTTTTCCTTCTTTGCAGTTTATAATGTAGTCCTTTTTTACTGCTTCATTATATTATCATTGGTGACAGTGACATCTGCTTACTTATATTTTGCAATTACAATTATTTTTTCAGTACTTTTGTGGCACTCACTTTTAGTTATTAAGCTCTGCAGTTCAGTATCCACAGTTTGGCTGGTTTTTTTTCCTGTTCCTTGTTGGATGCCTGGCTTGCATGTGGTTTAATATTTAACAGTTTACCTGAGATAGTGGGGTGTGACAAGTCTGCTAAGCATCACACAGTGCTGACATATACCCAGTTGGTTGTAGGCATAACCTACAGGTGCTGAGATCAGCTTTCAGGGACTGCCTGATTTTTCATTTGACAACAGCCACTTTGCTTTCACGTTTGCTAATCTCTAGCTTTCTCTTGGGGTCCTTTAGCCTGCTTCATGGCAATGTATACAAAATTGACACTTAAAATTATATTCGGAGGAGCATTCTTTTAGTCAGTTTGATGTAATTGGAAAGAACTTGAATTGAGAAATTCAGAATCTGTTTCTTTTACTAGCTACATGAGAACAGGTAAATCTCCAGACTCTGCAGAAAATAACCCCACTTATTGAGGAGTGGAATGCTTGAAGAATATCTTTAAATAAGATCTTGGGTTATTTGGGGGTTTTGGTGATGGGGGTGTATTTGTTGTTGTTGTTTCAGGGAACTCAGGGGAGCAGTTGTACATGCATTTGGTCTGGTCTAATTGTGGTGGTAGTGAATTATATCCTAAGAACAGGATTCTAGAATTATGGGAGAAACATTACCTTCATAAGTCATCTTACTAATGTGGAATTGTCTCCTAGAGCCAAGGGAACGTTCAGCTTGCACAGCTTCTTTGAATGGCCAGTTTACAAGTGAGTTATCTTCTGTAACAAAGGATGAAGGAATCTTAAGCTCATCCTTAAGCTAATTATGGTGAGATTCTGGTCAAATTTCTTTTACTAAACTGTTAGTGAAGGCAACCAGAGTGTCTCACCCAGATTGAAAAAATCAAGGCCCTGTTCTGTTTTGTGTAAAGAAACCACTGATGTCCACAAATTTCATTTGCTTCAGTAACATTAAAGTAAATATACTTACAGAAGAACATTTAAGGAAAAATCGTAGAGGGACATAGCTTTGGGTCTGTTCTCTTTGTCAAAGTCCTCCTTGTCTCTAATAAATTCTTAGGCAACACAGAAGTACTTAACAAGCTCTAACAAAGTGTTGACTGCAGAACTTAATTCAGATAATCAATACCTACTTTTTACTTCGAAACCTGTAGGTAGTTTTACTGCATAACGTGCTTCTATTACACTTCTAGCTATATCTAGTTGTTAGTGTTGTCCAAGCAGCCTGTCATCTTTGAGGTCATGATGACTAGGGTAACATATTAGAGTGATCCATTTTTTATAAAATCATAAAAAGTAAACTAGCAGTGGTGATTATACACAGCAGTTCTTTAGGTTTATGGATTTGGCTGTAGAAGTCGATGGAATGTGTTTCATTCTGGCATTTGGTTGTGAACTCGACTAGATTAGTGGCTGTCAAATATTCTAGGCTAAATCCCTCAAGTACAGGGGGTAAGGCAAGTTTTTTGTTTGAGTGTTACCCAGACACAGGTGAAAAGTTCAGTTTTGCCTTTGAAAAAGATTTTGCAAACTTACAAATTCCAAAAAAGAAACAAAGTTGTAGTTGGAAGAGTTTGAATTCGTGAATGCATTCTGCTGATACTTGCTGGTTTACCCCTAACCCTCTGAGATTTTTGTCTTCCGAACATGCTTCATATTTGTTCTTGTTTTCAAGATTGCCCTAAAAAACATCAGCCACTAAGTAGTACAAAGCATTTTGGAAAGGATAAACCCTAGCATTTCCTTATCTGACTACTGGAATCCATTTTGTGGCACTGTCTGTTAACATCTGTTGTCTAGATAACTAATCTTAACATTTCCAGTAACTTTTGGGACAGGGCATTAATTTCTTAAATTTGTACCCTTAGGGAAACAAGGCTGGTTTGGTTTTTTTTTTTTTTGCTGATATGCCTGTCCATCTTATTCAGAAGAGGATTAGAAATTTCAGAAAAACATACTAACAAAATAATTAGCTTGAAAAGTTAAAGAAAAATAGGTGCTACCACTGAAGAAGAGGCATTTACAACATATTTTGCACTCTCAACATTCTGGAGAGTCAGGCAGGAAACACTCACAATCCATGGTAAAGTGTTGTATGGGTCCATTTAAAGGACCAAGCTGGAGGAAATGCAGTTTTCTTTATTCTGGTGCCACAGAACAACTTGTTCTTTGGTGCAGACTAGAACAGCCTCAGATTATTATGAAGAAAAGCCATAATAATCAGCTCTTTTGCATGTCATTTCTTAGCCATTCTTCAGCAGATTTACAAAAATATTGCTGGAAGAAATTAATCTGCAGAGATTTACATAGATGTCTAATACGTAGAATGTGTAAAGGTGACAAAGACACACAAAGAGAACTTACTTGAAATCTGCTTAGAGGTTTGTTGGACAGCTCTTAACATAGATTATAAATAAAAGACACTGGCATTTTAGAGTTAATGAAGTTAATTTTTTTCTTGAAGTCTTGCTTTTATGATATAGAGTATGAAAACTGTATGAAAATGTATTGTTCTGTCAAAAGTTTATTATAAAATATCTTTGCAGAGCATGTTGAGCAACTCCATTATATTAGCTGGTTAGTATGTGAAGGTTAAACTTTGAAGGGATTTGGACTTTACAGATTTTAACTTTGCTAATTTAAATGATGGATTAGAGAAAATACTGCCATCTGCTTTGTTGTAGCATGCAGTATAGCTCAGCTATATTACTTCTCTGTCATTTTGGGGGGTTTGTGTTTGTTTACAGTATTAAAATCTGTCATTGTAACTTTTTTTAAGGGTATGCCTGGAATTGGGGTTGACTAAGGAGAGTGTTGATGTATTTAAATAAAGTGGTTAGAGCCATAGGAGAAGGCCTGTGGTGTTTTCAAGGCTTCTCAGCCTGAAAGTGCTGCATAACCCTTTTAGGTTGCATGGCAACAGGCTCCTAGCAACAATAATAGATTGAATTTCCAATAGTGACCAGGCCGGATGTAATAATAAAGCAAGAGTACAAACAGTTGTCATGGTTTTCTTTTCACAGTAAACTAGTGTTGAATTTAGGGAGATTCTGTTTCTCAAAGTGGTGAACCTCTTTGCAAAATGAAAGTAATTTTGAAAATTGTGGTACCAAAACCCTGACAAAGCTGCTTATAATGAATGACTTTGATGTCTAGTAGTTTGGAACATTGGAGAAAACAAAGAAACATTGTATTAGTTGTTGAGGAAAAAGAGCGTTTAGTAACCACTTAAATTGCATTTAAATCTCAACTTCTTTTATAAATTGACCTGAACTGGATTTTCAAAGAAACCCCTACCTGTACCAATATACATGTTGTTTAGAAAAGTTTGGAAATACCTTGTCAGTATACTGTTAAAAGGGATAATGAATAAAACTGAGTAACAGATTTGTTTTATGTCAATAATCTGTCTTATTTCATATTTTCAAGACCTGTTATGTGTGAAAGGTAGAAATATATGGATAAGCAAGTGACTTGGAATGAGAGACAGAAATAATCTCCCGAAATAGTAATAGTTGTAATTCTGGATGATTACATTTCAGTTTAAATGTTTTGACCTGGCTAACAGTTGAAAATTGTAACACTGCTTGTTAAATAAAGATGTAGATTGACACTAGATTAACACCTCTTTTCAGTTCCTGCATCTGTTTTTGGGATGGTGTTGAAGAGTCACTATAGTGAAGGCCAGTTACCTTAACAAAAAGCCCAAATTAGTTATTTGTAATCTGCTATATTCCATTAAGACAGCACCCTTTCTTTTCTGAATAGATGAAAACTGTTCTGAGAGTATAAAACGTTCGTCTTTAGTTACTGATAACAGGGGCAACTCTAGGGGCTGCACAGTACTGAAGAAAAAAAAATTTAAACATTTGGAAGTTACAGATTTGACTTGAGATGTTTCACTGTATTTTGATGTTTCAGTATGTTCAGATGTTTATCAGTAGTGTTTTATCGCAGGAATTTTAAAAATTGAATTCTGAAAAAAGCTTTTCTTTTCAGTGGACCTCTTAGGTCTGACTATAGATAGTATTCTCCATTTTAACTCTTAATCTCAGCGTTTTGACAGAATCATGGAATGTTAAGGGATTTGAAGGGACCTTAAAGACTGTCTAGTTCCAACTCCCCTGCCATGGGCAGGGACATCTCCCACTAGACCAGGTTGCTTAAGGCCTTATCCAACCTGGCCTTGAACATTGCCAGGGTTGGGGCATCCACAACTTCTCTGGGCAACCTGTGCCACTGTCTCATCAACCTCACCGTAAAAAATTTCGTAATAAGTTTTTCCTCATTTGACACTAGATTTCTCATGGTGAAGGGTATTAGTATGATGACAGAGATATTCTGGATATATTCAATGAAACAAGATCCTTTTATGTGATTGTATTCAAAAATAGAGTTCTGTTATTTGAATTGTGTAAGCGGTAGTCTGAACAACATTCTGAATTTGTATGATGTCTGTAATTTATCAACTCATTTAAACTCTTAAATTTTAAAGCTTAAAAAATGATTTAGGAGTGTAATCTAGTCTAAGTATGACATCTAAGCAAAAGCGTTTGACTAGCATTTGTGGATTGCTACTAACTTTGTGCACTAGAGAGGTATTTATGTGGTAAAGTAAATACTGGCACAGCTGGAGAGCTAGGAGGGTTTGACTGATTTAGCAGAATTAGAGGTTTTTAACTTAGAATAAGGTTAAAAACTGATAATGAAATTATAGCTAGGATATAGAAAGAAGAAATTTAAAAATACAGGAACATACCTTTTACGGTGTTCATAGATTATGACTGTTTACAGGTTTTTTACTGAGAATTGTTTTGTATAGTACAGTTGTGATATTTTCAGAGAAGTCACAAGCGTTTTAACCTTACATTGTAACAAATAGTATCTAGTATTTATTATGGCAAATACATATTCTTAAATCATGTAGATTACAATCAGAATTTTTGTAAGAATGTAGTTTACTTTCCAGAAGTGCAGTCATTAACTTTGTTCAGCTCCTGCCCTATCGCCTACATAGCTGAATTTCTATATGTTGTGTTAGTGCTTCTTTTTACTTTTAGACCAGAGATGTTGCTTAGAATAGTTACTTACTAGTATTGTTCTTGTTTGGGCAAACCTAAATAACTGGATTTGCGGGTTAAGGCTTCTACTCCATCCAGACCTAACTTATCGGGCTGCTTGCCTCATAATTTAAAAAACAAACAAAAAAAACCCCTTTTCCATTCAAATCAAAAGAGCAGAGGTTAGATATTTGACTCTGTGCCAGATATGATGGTAATGAGTGTTTCTTTGCTTCCTGTGCGTTTAGGGGAGTTCAAGTGAAACTTGCATCAGGAAAGGATACTTTGCATTTCTTAGAGCTTAGAATTTTTATGAAAGAGAAAAAAAATATTTAACATAACTAAAAACTGAGAGGACAGAAAACTGATTGTAGAATCTTGTAGCATGTAACAATGGAAAATCTTGAGGAACAAAAATGGAAGATGAGCAAAAGAGAAAATAAAATACTTCCTCCTGATTTTATTTACTTCTTTTTAACTGTAAGAATATGTAATTTTAGGAAATTAATTCAAGTGTTTGGAAATGTAAAAAGAAAGACTGGGAGGAAGTAGGTCTCTGAAGTTCGAAGGACAATAGAGAACAAGAAGTTTGGCAAAAAATTTGTGTAGTCTGTTGGGCTGTACATTTATCCTCCTACTGAATTGCCATGAAACATAATGTGTTGTGGCATGGCACTGCATGTTTGCTCCTATTTTTTTTAATTGGTGCCATTGATATGCAAATATATTTTCAGAATTTTCCATTTCATGTAAACATATTCTATTCTCATATTGGTTTATTGTAAGAACAATTACATTACAATTTAGTGTAAGTCAAAACCATTATTTTTTTGGTTAATGTCTGTAAGTTGAAAAGCATAGTTTGGAATAATTGACACCAATTCTGAAACAAACATCTCATATGCTTTCTGTTTATTTTTGGTAGTGATGTCTTCCTTTTCCATAAACTAACTATGACTAAAATAACAAATACAAGCAATAATGTTAGTTTGTGTAGTGTTACTGAAATGCTGTGTAAAATTACAAGATGTATAAAAATGCAGAGTTTTTTTAATGGGTAAAGAAAGAGGCTTAAGTAGTGAATGCTTCCAAGCAAAAAGCTCTGTTAGCATTAAATGTAAGGACTACAAGAGGAGGTAAATGGAGGACTACAAGATCTAATTAATTGTTTGGACTTAACTGCTATTTATATGCTACTGGAGCATGTATGGTATTCTTCTTGCATGAATTTATTGCATGTATAATATTCACTGTTTGATTGTATACTGTTATTTATGCCACATTGATCTGCCAAGAAGAGTGAAGAATGTCAATGAGATGTTTTTCTGCTTAATTAAATACTTAACACCCAACTTAATAGGTCTACATCACATAAACATAGCCTTTAATCAGATATAAGTACAGAATGCTGTCTGTGCATTGGACCTGAATTTGTGTGTTCAGTATCCCTCTTTTTAATACCCCCCTGAAGATTTTAAAGTTACTTGTATTGGAGAGGTAGGTGTAGGAAGCTACTGTGCAGTGTTCTTGTGAATCAGACCTGCTTTTATCGAGGGAGGACAAAGACATACAAAAATAATCTTTGATGGTGACCTTTTGAAGAAATAGGTGGAATTTTCAGATTATGAGATTTATGTCTGTTTATATGAGAGTTATGTCTTTTTATATTTCTGGAAAGTAATTGTTCAGAATGCTCTTGTTTTAGTTTTTTTTGCAAGGCTTTCATTATTGGAAAATTCTGAGTTGCCTAAGATTTACAGATTTTCTTAGGTATTTTCATCTGTTTCTGACAATTGAGAATCTAAGATTTCTGTGGGATTCTGAGAAAAAAAATATTATTTTGCCATTTTTCTTCCAAATGCATTTTAAGTTGTAATAAATAGGAGAGTATCTAAATAGTATTGCTAAATGTTACATACAGCTTTACATTTACACTTTCATGTACTAATTCTTTGTGTTTCATTTGTCTCATGTTTTTAATATAATTTTTGACTATTCTGAAAATGCTGACTATGATCATACAATCTTAAATGTAGCCCTGGGGGCTACCTATTTTTTATTAGTTATTGATGAGAAAGCTGTCATTAAGGACTTCTCTTTTAAGAATTTTAAAGATATAGTGAGTGAATTGCTGTCTCTCATGATTTGCTTTTTGAAGCATACTAGAACAAAAAGCCCCGTGTTTGGAACTTGGGTAATTTCTAGGTCTTTGTAGAAGCACAGAAATTTTCTATTACAGTCATTGAAGGTGCTGACCTATAAAGCAAACCTCATTTTGATTTTCTCTTACTTGATCATGGAATATAACTACCAAGCCAAAATCAGTCAGTAACATGAAGTTATTCTTGCCTTGAGGTAATATGCCATTCAGTTTTTACATGAATATGAGAATAGTGATGATACCACCTTACAATCATTTACCTCACTGAAATAAAATATATTAAGCCTTTAATCATTAGATAAATAATACTGTAATTACTTGAAGTCTCAGTAGCTAGGCCCATTTTTTCCTTTTCTGTAGAAGACAGTCTCTTTTGAACTTGAAGGTTGCTTTGACATGACAAATGTGACATTAAAATCAGTGTAGTTCTGTTGAATAATTAATTGGCATGCCAGTGCTCTTATAAAAGTGGCAAACGTAGGATGTATCTGGTGTTGTTATTTCAAAATAATATTAATTTATAACTGCAATAATGTTTGTTGTAAAAACATAGTGTTATAGGTTCAGACATACATCAGTTCCTTTAAAAAGTTTCAGTTCCTTAATGTGTTTGACTAGGTTATTTTATCAAAATTTATTAATATGTCAATTGTGCCATGTATTTGAGTTTGGGGGAATGGGGAGAGGAGGTGTTCCCAAATAAATTCTACTACTATTTCAACTTTCTTTGATATTGTTGTTTTTAATATCTGAAACAAAACCATTGTAGTGTTGAAAAACTATCTTCTACCAGGTAATGATGCCTTAAATGTGGAGAATTTGACTCCCAACTTGTACCGTTAGTCACGCCTGGCTGCACACTACAGTTCTTTCCTGCACTTTTCACTTCCATTCTGTATTTCTTCTTCAGTATGTGAGAAAAATGTGTAATGAAAAAAGGAAGTAGTTTAATTTTGAGCTGAATCAACAAAATATCAAACTGTAGCTGTATGACTAAAAACAATTGTGATGTCACAGTCTTGCGTACCTTTTAGTGAGTTTGATCACAAGGGAACAGCTGATCACTGTAAAAAATAAGTTGCTTTCAACACTCTCTTTGGGGATTATTGAAATAAAGAAATGTGTGGAAGGGAGGACAGGAAATGAAATGTCTAGATAGTAATTGAAGATGAGTTCTCTAGATGCAATTTGGGGCAGATCTGGTAGAAAAAGACATGGTAAAGGCCAAGGTACCCAAGGTACATTCTTCACCTTGGTCTTTATTGGTAAGATCTGCCTTCAAGAGTTGCAGATACCAGTGGAAAACTTGTGGATCATGGAAGGTTTGCCCTCTGTGGAGGAGTATCAGGTTACGACTGTTTAAACAAACAGGGCATACAAAAGTCCATTGGTTGAGGGAAAATGCACACAGGAATGCTGAGGGAGCTGGCTGATGTCACTGGGAGATCATTCTTGATTGTTTGAAAGGTCATAGTGGTCAGGGGATGTTCCAGGTGTGGAGCTGGGGATATGTGTTTTAGCTGCATTTTTGACCCATGTTTCTGTTTGTAGACAATTACCACAGAAATGTAGTTGCTTTATGTATATTCTTAGTAAAAATAACTACACATTCTTCCACATGTCTTACTCCATTTCATTAAACCTTTTTTTTTCAAATTAATAAATATCTATCTAGTGTTCACTTTTGCTTAGGATTGTATTTTCTATTTTGGTACAATACTGGCTAAAAACAGATACTAGCACTGGATAGTTAAGCTATTCAGCTACCAGTTTCAGAAAATTTATTTTGAATGCAACATGATATGATTTAGTTAAATGCTTTCAGTGCTGTTTTGCTGTCTGGTTTATTAAAGATGCTTTAGGATAGTTTAGACTCTGCTAGTAAAAGACTAATGTAAGGAAGTAATTAAAGAATGGAATTGTTTGTGGTGAGTTGGATTTCATTAATTTAGTCAGTTAAATACCTTAATCAATTAAAAACCCTATTGAGCTAAATCTGATCTAAATGCCAGAGCACAGTGATAGTCTAGATGCTAAAGTAAGTTGCATAGAACTATTCCTTGCTTTTCATTTGTGCTGTTGTGATTAAAAAGATCCCGTGTCAACGTTCCTGTGGCTTTGTCACTGCATAACTTACTATGTGACCTGCTGTTCAGCAATGAGCTTATACCTCATGATTTGCTTTTAAATGGGAAATCTAAATTTTGCAGATTATACAATTGCTATCAGTGTCTATTGTTCATTTGGGAATATTTGAATTAAAATGATTAGGCATTTGGGAATTGATATATTGGTCATAAACATTAACCAGATCTTATTTCCGTAGGAAATATCTGCCAGGACTCAACTGTTACAGTCAACAGTTTCAGTCTTAAAAATCTGTGAATAATCCATTTTGTGCTGTATATTGTAATTTCTTTACTACTGGATATTACTGGTACAGAGATGGGAAGGTTGATGGAGAGGACTGAATAGCTGAAAAGGCAAAGAGACACATCAAAGATCATGAGAAGGAGTGTGGGAAAACAGAGTACTGAATTTAAAGATTCTCAGCTCTTAGAAAAGGATCTTCACTGCATGGGCTGGGATGCCTGAGGGTTGTTTTGGTTTTTCTAGGCTAGAGGTTATATAGAGAATGAAATGTCTGCTGGATATATTGAGAATTTTTTTTCTACGCTTTAGTCAGTGAAATACTTAGAACATGCAAAATAATAAACGGATATGGAGATAGATAAGAATTTTGTGTATATTATTAGAGTATAGAGCTGAAGAGACTCAATGCTGCTGCTAGCTCTGAATTCAGCCCTCTAATGAGATGAATATAATCACTCATGTATCACCTATTAGAGGGTTGAATTCTAAACATTCTAAAAAGGAGTGAGAAAAGCAAGAGGATTAGTACATTAGTTGCTTTTTGAAGAAACTGGTTGGCATTACCTGAGATTTATTTTTATCATGTTGTACAGCACACGCCTTCTGTAATGACCTTGCAGTTGTCCAAATCAGCAAATCTACTCAAATGGCATAATAAGCCACCACACTTTGTCCTAAAATGAAGTTCGTAAGCAGCTGAAGTAGAGTTTCTATGGACTAGAACTTCTAGGATTAGCTGCAGCTTAGCAACATTCTTAGTGTATTAAGGTCTGTGTAATTCACATGTTCATAATTGAATTTCAGAAGCTAATGTAATTAAGGTAATTTTTGAAGTTTATGTTCGTTCATGACTGTAACATAATAGAGCTGCATTGGTTTATCAGTTTGTCTTCAATGATACTGTTGGACTTGACCTAATAACATCTTCATTACCTAAATTTTAAAAAGTAAGTTTCATAAGCTCAGTCACTGTAGGGAACTCTTAATGTAGTATGCTATCTTGATGGTCAGATAACTGATTTATCAATATGATCTAGTATGAGAGAGAGAACTACTCAAAGCATTTAAAATGACATGTGGGTAAGAAAGAGCATGCCAGTGATTATATTGTAATCTTCCATTATCTGTCATTAATTTCAGATGTTTCATGTTTTAAAGAAATTTCTGCATACTACAACAAGAAAGATCAAAAGAAGGAAAGTTAAATAAATGTTTATCATATGGCTTCAAATTCTCTGGAAGTATCAGTCAGTCTCTATCAGTAATCATGAGAAGGTGGGAAAAACTTAGGTGATGGATTTCACACAGGCATGCATTTGGAGTTAAAAACTACCAGGTGTGTGTAGTATTTCTGGTAGGTGCTTGTCATAAAAATAAGGATTGGTGTCTCAGCTTATTTTCAAATATCTCTACACTAGCTAATTTTATTTTTATGCACTTGGTGTTTAAGGTTTCGGGGAGTTTAAAGACTTCAGCTTCCATGCCATTAACAGTTTAAGGATGGTTATGTAAATAACTGTTTTGCTGTCTTTGTACTGCTTCTGTAGTTTTATCATTTAGATACTATGGCAGTAGTGGTGATGGACATTTTAGTTAGGAAATGTTAAGTTCTTATGTTTAGGGTTTTTTTCTTTGACCTTGCTTGAAAACATGTAGACCCCAGTCCTGATTATTTTTTTTAGGCTGAACTGGAATACCACTATACCAGTGCTAAACTAGAACAAAAACTAGGCAGCATTCACTGTAATAAAGATCTATCAGAAGCCCTGGAGTACGTGAAGTAGTTTTTTTAATTTAAGGCTGAGACAGAACATACTTTGGGAAAGAGCTATGCTTACTAAAGTGCATCTCTAGATACTAGTTCTTGTAGAAAATGTGTAAGAAGTATTCTTAAAATTGTGTGGTTACTACATTATAATATACTACTTACCTAGTTTTCCACACTATAATGAATGTGTAAGGAAGCCATGTGAATAAATTGGTACCTTACCTCACTGTTACACTTAACTTTTGCATGTGTGTGAGTGAGGCTACTAGATGAAATGCTACTAACACTACATACGTGTCTTCAAATGTAAGTCAGGAAGTTTTTCTTAGATGTGTGTGTGTGTGTGTGTGTATGTATGTGTCTTTTCTGCCACCCTGTGGGCCAATTAATTTTTTTTCTAGAATGAATTCTTCCTTTATCTCCTGGAGAGGAACAGTTATGTTTTTTCTTACATGGATTTTTGTGCAGTTGTTTTCCACTCATTTTTATTTTCAGAGCTGAGGTTGAACAAAACTCCTCCTAGTGTTTTTAATCCAGCATTAACTCTCCTAGGTACCTGATCACTTCAGTTTTCTGCTATCAATGGCTGGAATTTCTAAGTATTCTAGCAACATTTTTTTTCTTCAGCTAACTTTGTAGAACATGGTGTCAATTTAAGAACAAAGATGTTAAAAATGGCCAGGAGTTTCAATTTTCAGATTGACAATGTGGTCTCTTCATTTGTTGTCCTCTACTTGGACACCTTTCTCTATGGACAGTTGACTGTTACAGCAGTTTCTAAAAGGAAGATATTTTTGGAAAATCAAATTTTGTGCAGGAGAATCAATGAGCATACACAAAGGAAGGTGAGGCAACCGGTCAGACCTTGAATATAGCATGAAGGAGTGAGAAAGCATGTTGTAATAAGCACGTGCTGTAGATGGAGGTGGAAAAGGATCAAGACATTCAGTATAAGAATAGGGAAGGAAAAGTTTGAGAACTATTGTAGCACAGATAGATTTCTAAAAAAGATAGTAATTTTTAGTTTTTGAAAAATATGTAGTAAAAACTCAGTAAGATTTCATGAAAGCTCTAGAGGCAGTCACTTCTATACCTTAAACAGTTAGAAAAGCGATGACAGCAAGTACACTTTTCATCATTTTCTTCCTGTCTGTCCACCACCTCTTCCTCTGCCCTTGCTTTCTCCCCTTTTCTGCTTTTTTTCCCTTTCTTACACTTTGCCAGACAAGAAAGTGTGGTAGAAGAAGACAGTGAAATAAGAGAGTTTTAAAGCTCACACTTTGTGTAAGTGTCCTTAAAATTCATACTTTAACAAGACTTTAGGTTTCTCTTTGAAGTCTGAAATGAAATAAAAATTGCAGTATTTTCTATTTTTTTGTGAAATATCCAGCCTTTCTAGTCTAAGGGTTGAACAGTGCCACATAACATTTAAATTTGCAACCACTGTTCTTGCTGTGATTTTTAGGTTAGATTTTTTATACAGTGATTCTTTACAGCAAAATTCTAGATATGATAATCAAAAAATGAAGATACTAATTTCATATAGCATATGCATATTTAAAATAATACAGAGAATTGTTTATTAAAAAATAAATTATTCTAGTTTTTATGCCTGATGTGTTCACTCATTTGTAGATACTTATTGTTTTGTAATAACATCCTGGTTTCCAGAAAGGAGAGAGGGCAGAGGGGAATGAAGTTTAAATGTGAAATATATTTAGCTTCTCCAAATCTTATGTTGATGTAAACGGGTCTAGGTCTTTGTGGTTGACATTTGCAGTTAATTAGCTTTCTCTTTCTTAACAAACAAAGCAAATGGAGTCACAAGACATTTGTTGCCTTTTCTGTCACTGTAATAATAATTTATGTATTTAACTTATGCAGGTTCTTCAGTTGTTTTTAGTGCTAAGCTTCCTACATTACATGTAATGGAAGTGACAAGTAAAAGTTGCAAAACATTTGTGTTGCAAGAGAAAGCATGATTGACAGCTACATTCCTCTCTATAGAGAAAAAAAAAAAAAAAAAGGCATGTGGTAGAGCCTGAAGAATGTCCTAAATGTATAAACTTTAAGACTTCAGGTTTCAGAAGTTAGCTTTGAAAAATGATTGTTACTTTGAGTTGCTTTTAGTATGGAAATAACAAGTGCTTAAATATTACTTTGAAAATTAGGTTTGTTTTGTTATTTTTGTTTTATTTTTTTAATTGATGTCAGCAGTATCAGTAATGGAAATTACAGAGAAAAGAAAATTTATTTTACACTCTGAAATAACATTTTTATCCCATTTGAAATAAACCACTGTCAAAACTGTCATATCCAAATGGGTACAGTGGAAGACACAGGAAAATAAACTGATATGCTAAAGACATACTGTTTTAGTATAAAATAATTTAGGACTTGTGGTTTTACTTTGTGAGAGATGGTTATGATCTACAATAATGTGTTTTTCTAAACTGTAGGCTTACCTCTAGTATCTGTCATGTCTATTGAAGAGGAAAGAAGATCCAGAAATAAGGGTGTTATTCTGAAAACTTGCAGTCTGTTCCCTGTGTTGCTAGTTCTGTATATGTTATCCAGAACTAATTGTTTAGCCTACATACCTAAAGGTGTTCAGGGATCTAATTCTTCTTAGCTGAGCCTTAGTCAGAGTTTTCAATTATTAGCGGGTTTTTTGGTTGTGATATTTTTTTCTTCTTTTTTTCTCGGAAATGTGAGTTTTTCTAAGCGTGTCAATATACTTTACATATTGAGGTTTAGCACCTTGAATTTGTTGCACAATTTAGAAGGAAATGGCTAGGATTTAAGAGATGCCTTTCTCATCTTTTATATTTTTTTAGTACTTTACATGGAGTATTTTTCAATCAGACTGAAGAGCTTTTATCTGAGGAAAATAATATATAGGTACAAAATTGACAATATCTTAATCAGCAGAGAAGAAATGAGGCTAAATTGAGGGCTAAAATTGTTTAAGCATCTATCAGTCTCTAGAAAAAATGTTTTGGAACTCAAGTATAAGTGGTCTTTTTTAATCTTATCTATTTATTTCACAAAGATTGATCCTTATCATTGTTTGTCAATGCAAGAATGTAAATTGCTAAAGTAATTTAAAAGGAGATTGATTTCCTGATGGCTTTTAGTCACTACCCACCACTATCTAAAAACCAGTCCTTGCAGATTTGTATCACCCACAAGCTTGCTGAGGTGCACTGTGTTCCATCCTCTAGGTCATTAATGAAGACATTAAACAGTACTGTACCCACTATCGATCCTTGCAACTGATGACTGGCCACCTGCTGAACTTTGCGCCACTGTTGACAACCCTCTCTTGTTAAATTCTGTTCAGAGCTCTTTTGAAATGTGGGTATCAGCATCTACATCTTGGAGAACTTCAGAGATGTTAATATGCATGCTTTCTAGTCCTAAGAAGTCACTAGTGGGGCCTGCAGACTCTCTCTCAGGCCTTAATGTTGCACTTGTATGCTTATATAAAAAGACTCACTCACAGGACATAGTCGAAGTTGTGTGTGCCCTGGTTCACTGACTGGTTCATAAGGGTTGCATGACAGGCCCTGCTATCGAATTCTTACTACATCTGTTAGACTGATTATAGTTTTAATTGCTGTCTTTTTGCAAATCTCATATTTTAGCATTGTTTTTTTCTTTTCCTCTAATGATGGCTATGTTCCTGATGACACAATAGTACCAGGTTTCAGGTGTTTCCCCAAAGTAACTGTATTTTGGTTTTGAGCAGGAAGGGTGGGGAGGGTACTAAATCTTAGGGGTTTCTTGACACACAAGATTGTAATTATCCAAATCCATTTTTTAATCAGATTAGACAATCCTTTCATTAACTTTCACTTTCCTTGCCTTGTGCTTTCATCAGTAGTAGTATTCTTCCCTTTGCTTTTTGTGTTATTAATTTATTAGCTGATTATCTCATTTACTTAAAATAATGCATGAAATTACATAAATCCTGCTCAACTTTCCTTATTTCTTATTTTGAAGCTCCCTCTACAGCATGTGGCAATAAATTGCAAATCTACATGGGATCTAAGCTTTGAAAACAATCAGTCACAATGAATTGCTGGTAGTGACCAAATATCCTATAAACTTAAGGATAGAATCAGCTCTTAAGCTATTATATTTTATTGAGATTTTACTGTGCTTTTGTTCTTCCTGTACAGTCTGGAAGAATCTGAGTAAAGATCACTTCATGTTCTCTAGTCCATGAGACATGTTGTAGAGGATACAGTTGCTGCTTGTCTTGTTTCAGAGTCTGTGTTTGTGGCTAGTTATTCCCTTCCCCTTCCATTTTGTCAGTCTGGTTCCTGGCTCTAACAGAATAGTGCACAACAGAAGTTTTAATAATTTGATTATCATGAAGATACATCAATCTTCATGCAAAAGTTAGACAATAACTCTTAAGACTGAAAAAATAGAGTGCTAATATATTGTGACTGTAATGTAATGTATTAACTCCTGAATGTATTCTTATCTGACATTTATTGCAGAGTATGGTAACAGTAACAGTTTAATTTATGACAGCTTGCTAAAGGAAGTATACCCTTATTTGCTTGAGGTCATATTCTGTTTCTGCACTTTGTATACTACTTGTGTACATACTTTCTGTTAAAATCGTCCTTTTCTTCAGTGATAGCTCTTGGGTTTTTTCTTGTTGTTTGTCTGGTTGTTGTTGGGATTTTTTCTTTTTTCCTTGCTTAGATATACCTAGAAACTTGTTAGCATTTGGAGGAAACTTAATAAAAACCAAAACCAACAAAATCCATTTCTTGTTAAGCTATGCAGCTTATCTGTATAAGGCAATCTAATACGAGGCAAGGAACATTTGTGAAAAAAAAAAAAAAAAAAAAAGGAAAAAATGGACTGTACTTTTGGAGTGCAATTCGTTTCAGTATCTGCAGTGCATAGGAAGTTCTTTTAAGAAGACAGACTGAAATTCTTGCAAATATTAATATGCCCCCTAAAAACTGTCATGTTTTTATCTCACTCCTCCTTTTTGCCCCTGGGAGCCACCATGAGTCATGTTAAAAGGTGCAGAGTGTCATGGTTTCACCCCAGCTGGAAACTAAGCACTACGAAGCCTCTCGCTCACTCCCCTCCCCCAACTACTGCCTCCCCCCACCACCACTGCGGGGGAGAAAAGGTAAACCTCATGGGTTGAGGTAAAAACACTTTAATAATTTAGACAAAATATAATTTACTACTAGTAGTAACAAAAAAGCGCGTGCAATATCCCAAGTGGTTTGGAGAGTCCCCCCCTTTGGAAAGCTTCTGGATGTTCATTCCAAGTGCATGAAGGCCACAAGCCGCGCTCCCAGCATGTGCAAGAGGACGGCAGGTCCCCCGGCAGGGCCGGTCGAGCGCTCCCCTGCAGCCTATCGGGCAGAGGTGTCAGAGGTCCTTGGATCTCTCCCTCGGGCCCCCGCCGGCGGCCCTCTTCTCCCGGCAGCGGGATCGCTGCGGGGCCGGGGGCGCAGCTGGTAGCGCCAGTGCGGGGATGTGCCGCGCCCCCCGTGCCCGGCCGCGGCGCTCCGCCGGCAGCCGGCCGGGCCGACCACGTACTCCTGGTAGTCGTCGTCCGCCCTGACCGTGTGCAGGATGCGGCCGAAGCGCTGCCGGCAGAGCGGGCAGGCGGCGCGCACGGCAGCCCACTGCCGGATGCAGCCGAAGCAGAAGGTGTGCAGGCAGGCGTCCACGTGCGCCGCGTCCTCCACGTCGTCCAGGCAGATGGGGCACAGCCCGGCCGCCGCTGCCTCCCACTGCCCCCGGCTCGTGCAGGAGCCGCTCTCCTGCAGAGCCTCCTCGGCACCGGGCGCCATGTGCTGCCGAGAGACGGGCGGGGTGCCGGAGCTCCTCTGGCGCCGGGAACCGGGCAGCAGAGAAGGCCCCAGGGCACAGAGGGGAGCCAGGGGCCTCCCGAAGGTCTCCTTGGGGGGCAGAGAGGGGAGCCAGGGGCCTCCCGAAGGGTCTCCGTGTAGGGTACAGAGGGGAGCCAGGGGCCTCCCGAAGGGTCTCATTGCAGGGCAGAGAGGGGAGACAGGAGCCTCCCGAAGGGTCTCCTTGTGGGGCACAGAGGGGAGCCAGGGGCCTCCCGAAGGTCTCCTTGTGGGGCACAGAGGGGAGACAGGGGCCTCCCAAAGGGTTGCAGGAGACTGGAAAGTGACCGACCAGCCCCTCAGCTGCCTTTGATAGGTGCCTCCCCCTCTGCTCCCCCCGGCACGCTGCCCCCATTCCAGGAGAAGCCCCCCTTCCACACTGCTCCCACCCAGCCAGTGGGACCCAGCAGGTACCTGCAGGAGGTGGGCAGGGGAGGAGGAAGTGGCTGGGAGCCCTCAGTGGTCCCGAGGGCCCCTGAGAACGTACAGGAGCCTGGTCCAAATGCACTGGCTACTGAAATGGCAGTGTTTGAGGCTGTTTGCCCCCAGTGATGCCACAGAAGTCTCTAGGCCTCCACCACAACCAGCACCTAAGGAGGACAGCAAACACCTCGAAAAGGGGAAAACTTCTGAATCACAGGATGTTTATTGTGGTGGCTTTTTCGGCTGAGGTAAGCCTCAGTTTCCTCAGATCGCATAATGACTGACTGTTGCCCCTGCGTACCAGGACTCAGCAACAGGCAGAGCAGCAATGCAGGCAGGGAACTCTTGGTGCCTTTGAAGCACCCTGTCTTGGGTCTTTCAAGATCTCCCTGATTTCAAGGTCAGGGAAGAAGGATCTCTTGCTTGTGGTAAGAAAACCTCAGCAGTGGGAAGTAAACTCTAGAGGCCGTCTCTTCCAAATCCCTGCTCAAACAGGGCCACTTAAGAGTCAGTTGCTCAGGACCATATGCGGGTGGCTTTTGAAAATCCTCAGGATGGAGATAGTGTAAGCCATTCTAGTGGTTTTTCAACCTCAAAGTAAAAAAAGTTTTTCCTGATATTCAACAAGGACCTCCTGTATTTCAGTCACAAGCTGCAGAATGGATATCTGCTCCATTGTGGACCTCTCTGGGTTGCTGGGGCACAAACTGTGTCACTATGGTTTTTACCGTAAGGTTCAAGAATCTCTGTTCCAGCACCTGAATCACCTTCTTTCCGTTGTTCTTCATTTGCCTCGGTGTCTACAGGGTTGCTTGTCGTTCTCAGCTGCTGTTGCACGGCTTTTTTTACCCTCTCTTGGTTGTGTTATCTCAGGGGCATTGCTGTTTAGGTCAGCTTTGGTCAGCAATGAGTCTGTCTTGGAGCCAAGTGGCTCTCTCTGACATAGAGAAGGTTTCTGAAAGCTTGGAGAAGCCAACCCTGTAGCCCCTCTGCTACCCAACTGATACAGGACAGAATTGGACACAGCACTCCAAGTGTGGCCTCACCATTCCTGAGCAGACGGCAGCAATCACCTCCCCTTTCTTGCCTTTAATACTTTGTGTAATGCAGCTGGGGATTTTTGTAGCAAAATACAAGCTAGCTTCTTTCAATGGGGAAAATTCAGAGTGGAACCTGTTGTACGTATTAGTTTAAATATGAAAGTGTTTTCTTGGCACATGCATTGCTCAGGTTACATGGCATCTAGCTGTAGCAAGGTTAAATTTAAATATTTGGTGTTTTGAAGATGGTTCTATTGACCATATCTGGACTATCTTAGAATTAGTTAGGGAAAGCAACTTTAAAAATAACTTTATAATTCTTTTTGTATTGTTTTTAGGTTAGGTAAGCATACATGTATACATGTATATAAAGGCTGCTAGTTATTTCTTCTGTCCTGTAGGTCAGGAACTTAATTTCGTTATGTCTGCATGGAACTTCCTGGGTTTTTCTTTTTAATATTTTAGCATTCTGTGTAACAACTTGTTATGGCATGTAAAAGTACAGGCAATTTATTTATATTTTAAAGCAAATTTCTGGTCCTACAGCAAAATCTGACAAAGATTTTGACTTTGTCACATACACCTTGCACTGAGAACTTCAGACACCTTTCCTTTTATTGTGCTGTGTCTTCTTAGGTGGTAATTGTATATAGTATATACAATTATAATTATATAGTATATACAGTTGTATATATGTAATTGTATATAGTTTATATACTGTGTATAAATAGTTTCTTTATGTGTACCATCTCTAAGTGAAAACCATACAAATGCCGAATTGTTTCTGTTGATATAAAATACGGCACATTTCAAAGTGCAAAATGAATGCATTTTCAAAGGTTTGCTTTAGGTAGGAGTAAGATGCAGGTAGTCTTCTGCAGTGTAGAGAACTTTTGTCCAGGAACTTGAGGATCTTGGGAAGGTGTGAGAAAAGATGGGCGGGGAAAGAAAAACAGCAATTCTTGTAAATATCACAAAATTCAGATAAGGGTACTGGTTGTGGCTTCCTCTTATTCTAGGAGATACACCATGTCTCTTCTAGTAAACAAATTAAAAGAAGGGAAGAATATTTCATAAGTATTTTGTAAGGTGTGTTTTCTTGCAGTGTGTGGTAAGTGTGCAGTTCATCCTGGTATTCTATGTTTGTGTAGTTTGTATTTCATCAGGAAATTTGTGTCTTGCCTGAAGTGTTTAAACACTGTACTTGAAAAAAGTAGCAAATAAGACTGGCTGCTTCATTGATTAGTAAGTAGCCTTGACATTTCAGATGTGCGTAGACCATTTAGATTGTGCTTATTTGCAAATATATTGTGAAAATATAGTGGGTACAGCAGGAACCGGAACTAAATCTGTCAGTTTTTCAACTCCTGTATTTCCACTGATCTTATTTTATATTTCATGTGAGTTGAACTACATTTCTTTGTCCTGCCTTCTCAGAGCAATTGGGGTAGTTGTGTCATTATCTTAGTTCACCAAAAATGGAGAATCACTTGGGAACATACCAGATTTGGACATTTTAACTGACTAAATCTTTTAATACTTAGTTCTATGGCTTTTTGTTTTTTTCCTTAGAATGAAGACAAAATAAATATTTGGTATGTGGGTAGTGTTGTTTACATAGAAATAACACAATACAACATAGCAAATCAATATTGGCTCACTTATACTGAAAATAAATCTTGCAGTAGCTTGGCACGTTTTTCTACTTTGTAGTAAGAAATTGAACCACAATCCACAGAATTAAAGGAAAACTGCTCTTTACCAGAAGTAAAAAATCAGCACTTATCTAAGCATGATGTAGTCAGTGTGATACCTGTCAATTCATCTCAGATATTAAATGTAAATATAATAGCTGCATTGGCATATGTGCCATGAACACTAACACTTCAGCAAACTTGTTTAAAGCATGTAGCTAATTATGTGGGGTCTGACAGGCAAGTTTTCTTTTGCAGTCAAGGAACTTGCCTTACAATGATTGATAGTTTTTGCTTGCTTCATTGAACTGTAGTAGGACTCCCTGTAATATTTGTCTCTCTATATGCTAAATGAGTTAATAGTTTAGAATAGTTCAGGCTTGCAACTCTTCATGCTACAGCTGTCCTCCTAAAGTTACCAAAAAAAAAAAAATCCGCGCTGATTTGTGTTGTGGGTAAAGTAAGAACTATGTATTGTGAAATTGTAGACAGGCTTGGAATATTAGCTCTGTAACAATAAAACTTTGTACCAAAAGGCAGTATATGTTGGTTTATACAGTGCAACTTCCAAGTGTTGGCATCAGGATATTTGCTCTCTTTCCATGTGAAAAGAAACCAGCATAGTAGCACCAGTGTAATTTTTGCAAAATAAGGAAGACTCAGAGTGTACGATGAAGCCTTATGGAACAAAAGCGGTAAGAATAGCTGCAGTAGGAATCAAACAGCTTTTTTTCAGTAAAGGTAACAAGCCTGCTGCTGTAATGCTGCAAGGATGTAAGCAGTGAAAGAACAAATAATTTTTGTGTCTCTTAGCTGGAGACAGGGAAGTATCATGCTGTAATCCAAGCCAGGCAAAAAATGATGTAGTGGATGGTGAAGTTCATTCTTAGTAAGGCAAAGTTATGTGAACTAGGAAGTATGCTAAGTTATTTCTTACACCAAGCTCATTTTTAGTAAGAAGTTTTCTTACCTCAAAAACGTACATCTTTTTTCTTATGTGTATTGATTCAAACTTAATCTTCCAGTCTGCTTGCGTTGTTTTTGGGTTGCACTGTTCTTTTGTGTACGACCACAGTGGATCAGATGCAGACTGTTGAATCTGGAACCATACTGTCAATAACTTGTCTTAGTTTGATTTGAGTCTATTCTGTCTGTAACCAATTTGTCAGTTGCTGCAGCCAGTCAGTATGGTTTTTTCACTTTTCTGTATACAGACTTCTTAAATTTAAGTGAACCTAATGGTAAGAAACTAAAACATTCCAGTTTTCTGATAAAAATCTCTGCTCTTTTGATGCCTGGAAGATACCAATAGCTAAACAAGAATGTCTAGTTAACCTGAATATAGGTTAATTATTTGGTAGCTACTGATTTACTTGTTTTTTACCCAAGATGCTAGATGGGTTAAGAAGAAATAAATGAGTTATGGGAAGAAGGTTGTTAGTTTTTTTTTCAGGTTGAATTAAGAAATCTAAGCTCTCTGCTTAAGTCTCTGGTTTGCTTTTTTAATCAAGGTTTAGGTTGTCTTAGAAAAACTACTAGATTACTGATGTATTTGAGAATTATAGTCCCTGTGCTACAGCATAAGCATCATCTTTAGCATTTAGAACACATGCCATCTGGAAACTGGCTGCTTCTAAGATTGAGTATTTGGGTAGGCTATCTCAGAGAAACTCTGGTAATGCAATAATCTTATTTACCACTAAAAGTACTTGGATGTTTCTGAAGTTATAAAGGTATGTCATGAAATGCAGGAGTGAAGCAATTTCTCTGTGCATCATTCTTCAGGAAATTACATGTATGTAAACTTCTTTTATTAAGGCTGAACAAATGCCTTCTGGTCTGCCTTTCCTCCCACATCAAATATACTTGCTGCCTTTTTTTTTTTTTTTTTACCTTCTGTCGCGTCCAAAGATGGATAGATGGATAGAGTATTCTAGATGGGGTCTAAAGTCTGGAACTGAGGCACTTGCTGGCTACTCCTTCCTGTTACAGTCAAGTCTGCTGTTGGTTTTCTTTACTGCAAGGATATATCAATCTGCAGTTCCCATTTTCTTTACTCAGTTGTGTCTGAATTCTTAGTGATTTTTGACGTGTCAACACTTAATACACATTACAGCATATTGTTGTTTAGGGATATCAGAAAGACCTCTGAAACAAGTTAATGTCATACATGATTAAAACTATCAGCACAAATAGAGCATATAAGAACTTTTTTCCTATTATTGAAACAGAGAGCACATAATATGCTGGGATTTGTACCTTTTAAAAATCACAGATATAAATTAATATACATTCCACTGTCTGTTCTTTAAACCATTTAGTCCTTGCAGATTCTCTTTGCAATATAAAATAAAGTTGTCAAAGTATCTTGAAAGCTGAGTGTTCTTCTATAGCAAATGCTGTCAAGACAGGAACAGTCTTAAGTAGTCTTAAGAAGAGAGGAATGTTGTCCATTGATACATAAAATCTATCAGATTATGGCTTAAGAACATACAAGCCTTTTGATAAGTCAGAAATACTAAGCCACCAATTTGTGGTTGGTCTTGGACCTGAAGTTATTCAAAATATTACATTTTAAATTTTTTTTCTATGTAAGTTCCATGTTTTCAGGTTCCACACCTTCATGTGAATTATTTGGTCAGTTCTTAGGTCCAAAAGTTTAATTTTCTTGAAATAACTTCAGAAATTTTTTTCAGTTTGAGGAGTTCAGAGGATACATCTGCCTGGTATTGCACAGACAATGATGAGCAAGCATGCCAGTGTTCAGGGCTGACTGAGGCTTCAAGGCAGAGTTAATTACTCTGCTGCTAAGGAAGAGTTTGCATGCTCTGCCTAGAGCATTCCTTGTAATTCATGACTGAATGTGATCAGTAAAGGAGCTTTGCACTGAAGTGTTTACAAAACTTCGGCTCATTCTTCATGGCTTCATTGTCAGTGCTTCTGACAGATTGCAGAAGCACTACGTTTTATTCTTTGGAATATTTTTAGTTTTAAGTATGGTTTAAATCCATGTAGCACCTAAACCCCTTGCAGGTACTCAGTCACTCTGTCACCGGCAGAATGGGGGAGAGAATCAGAAGAGTTATCGCTGTGGTCAGTTGGGGTCAGCTGTCCTGGCTGTGTCCCCTCCCAGCTTCTTGCACACGCCCAGCCTACTCACTGGTGGGGTGGTACAAGAAGCATAAAAGACCTTGGTTCTGTGCAAGCACTGTTCAGTAATAACGAAAATATCTCTATATCATTAACCTTGTATTCAGCACAAATTCAAAACATAACCTGATACCAGCCACTGTGAAGAAAATTAACTCTACCCCAGGCTAAACCTAGCATATTCCAGCCCTTATTTCCTAGCATTTGCATCATGTTCAGGTCCCATACTACTCAGTATGACCTCATTAACCACCACCCCCTTTCCACTGTTTGATATAATACACAGCATTCTCTTAGTCTGTGGACCACCTCCGCAAAAGGTTCATAAAATGTCCATAAAATGTCTATAGAGTTCATTCAGTCCATGGCTTTGGGCTCCGTCTGTTCTGGTGGTCAGTCGGGACTGGGGAGGTGGTATGTTGCATAGAGTAACTGGGCACCAAAGCCAGCTCAGGCCAGGTCACTGGAACGGACTTGAGAACTTGGAACTGGAACTGCTTCTTGTAAGGCTTCTCCGCCATTGCTTTGGGTGGTTGCTGTCATCGTAATTTCTATAACATGCAACTCAAATTATGGCTCACAACAACAGTTTAAAGATATATCCATTACAATCTCTGTCACTCATCCTTTTGGGCCAAGTTTTATGGTTTAACATTGCATTAGCTCTTTCATTTGTTCCTACCCTGCCTAGCAGCAAGGGGTTCCTGCTGTGGGCCACCATTAATCTCTGTGGGCTGCAGAGAGACAGCCTTCCTCACCATGGTCTTCACCAAAACAGGCTGCTGGGGAAACTCTTGCTTCCCCTCCTCCATCATGGGGTACCACCCACAGGAGACAGTTCTCCACTAACTTTTTCAGTGTAGAGTCTTGTCACAGGCTGCAGCTCTTAATGTACTGCTCCAGCCTGAATCCCTTCCACAAGGTGCAGTCCTTCAGAAACAGGCTGCTCCAGCATGGGTCCATCACAGGGTCACAAGTCCTGACTGCAAACCTGCTCCAGGGTGGGCTCCTCTCTCCATGCGTCCACAGGTGCCAGGAACCTGCTCCAGTACGAGCCTATCACAGACTGGTCACAGCTGCTTTCAGGCATTCAGCTACTCCACTGTAGGGTCCTCCATAGACTGCAAGTGGATACCTGCTCCTGCATGGGCTCATCCTTCTTCTCAAGTTCACACTGGTGTTCGAGCCTGTCCAGTACAGCAGCACAGAAAACAGCAAGAACACCCTGGCCACCTGCCAGCCCAGGCACTTTGCCATGGCTGTTTTCAAAATGCTCTCAGGCACAACACAGTGAGGGGATCAGCAGCAAAGGACTGCAGTGAGCAGCAAAAGCAACAAGTGGCCACTAATGAGCACTAGACTAATATTCAGTTAGGCAAGCAAGCCCCATGGCAAGCACAGGAGCCTGCTCATTACTAGCTAAATGGCATTAGCTATAAACTCAATCTGCTACATTCCAGTCAAATCTGTTGTTATCTTGAACCCTTTGTGCTTCACATTGGGCACCAAAAAAGACTCTTATGATTTAACTGCAGCTGCCAGGTAGGCCCCATGCAGCTATTCCCTCATTTCCCTGCCAGTGGAATTGGGGACAGAGTTGGAAAAGTGAGAAAACTCACGGGTTGAGATAAAAATAGTTTAATAGGAAAGCAAAAGCTGTGCACACAAGCAAAGTGAAAAACAAGGAATTAATTCAGTGCTTCCCATGGGCAGGCAGGTGTTCAGCCATCTCCAGGAGAGCAGGGTCCCGTCACACATAATGGTGGCTTGGGAAGGCAAACGCCATTGCTCCAAATGTCCCCCTCTTCCTCCTTCTTCCCCCCACTTTATATGCTCATGTTCCAGACGTGTCTCCTCCCAACCTCCTGTGCACCCCCAGTCTCCTCACCAGCATGGCAATGTCAAAAGTAAAAAAGGCCTTGACTCTGTGTAAGCCCTGCTCAGCAATAACAAAAACATTTCTATTTTATCAACCCTGTGTTCAGCACAAATCCAACACATAGTCCCACACCAACCACTGTGAAGAAAATTAACTCTGTTCCAGCCAAAATTACACAATGACTATAGACTTTTTTTTTTTCTTTTCTTTTTTCTTTCATTAATGCTCTTTCATCAGGAATATAAGCAAGAGTAAGAATAACTTAGGATAGGAGGGTAATCTGGGAGAAACGTATAAGGATAAGCAAGGCTTGTTTGGCTACACAGCTGCTAGGTGCAGAATGACAGATGTAAATGAGTATGATTAAGTTTATCTGGACACTGTGTGTCCTTATCATCTTTTACATTCCTTGCCTGTTGACATCTTAATTCTTTTCTAATTGCATTGTATTTCAGAATGATCTTGAATTCCCAGTGCTTTCTTCTCTATTTTCAAGTGAGTTGACACCATACCAAGCAGAGTCCCAGTTGCAGCTAAGGTGTGAATTATTGCAGCTATTATTGCTGGGTAATTGAGGACTGTGGTAGTGGGAATATTCTGAGAGACGCTGATCAAGTCTCTAAATTTCAGGCATGCATTTTTTTTATGCTCTACTCCTAGCTGATTAGTCTGTTACAAGCTAAGAGTCAAGCATTAATCAAATACATTGGTCTTTGGGTTTCTTCAGAGGGTTAATACCTATTTTCAGACATCTTTCCATTCATCTGTTTCCTGCAAATAGTTGCAGACTGTGGCACACAATCCAATATGATAAAATACTGTACTTCTGATTCTAATTTGTTCTTTTTAGGTGTCTGGGTAAAAGGTGAACAAGAATTTATTTCATTTTTCTGTTTTAAGCAAGCAGTGTAATGTCTCGGAGCAAGAATATAATTATATGTTTCACAAATAGACCTTCTCACTACAGGGAAGGAAAGCTCCAAAGAAAGATACAACTGGTCCCTCAGTCATTAGCAAAGTAAAATAGTCACTAACTTGTCCCTTGACATGCATGATATACATCCTTCTCTTACAAAATAAAATTGCAGGTTGAGGAAGACAGGAATGGGAGAAACTGGTGAGATTTTATCCACTCCCTTCATTGTTTAAGTAGATTACATATAGTTATCTCTGAAGTAAGCTTGCAGATATCCCAGATGTAAGCCTATTACCATGTTTCCCAGGTCAATATGGAAAGGATTTGTCTTAGCTTCCTTCTTTGTTTTAAGCCAGTGTAGTTCTTTACTGGTGTTAGAGTTATTACATTCTTGTTGAAATCTCCTCCCTTGTACTTTCATAGATAAAAGACAGCTGTAACTTCTGTGTTTAGTAACCAAATGGATTTCACATTTAGCCAAGAAAGCCATGCTGGCTTGAATCAGCAACAGTGTGGCCAGCAGGACCAGGGCAGGCATTGTCTCCCTGTACTCTGCACTGGGGAGGCCACACCTCAAATCCTGTGTTCAGTTTTGGGCCCCTCACTACAAGGGCATTGAGCTGCTGGAGCGTGTCCAGAGAAGGGCAGTGGAGCTGGGGAAGGGTCTGGAATACAAGTCCTGTGAGGAGCAGCCAAGAGAGCTGGGGTTGTTCAGCTTGGAAAAGAGGAGGCTCAGGGGAACCTTATCACTCTCTACAATTGCCTAAAAGAAGGGTGTAGCAAGATGGGGATCAGCATCTTCTCCCAGCGAACAAGTGACAGGACAAGGGGAAGTGGCCTCAAGTTGCACATAGAGAGGTTCAGACTGGATATTAGGAAAAATTTTTGTCTGTATTTAAGCATTGGAATGGGCTGCCCAGGGAAGTGCTAGAGTCACTATCCCTGGGACTGTTCAAACAGTGAGCAGACATGGCACTTTGTGGCCATGGTGGTGTTTGGTCAAAGGTCGGACTTGATCTTGGAGATATTTTCCAGTATTAATGATTCTATGATTCTGTGATAATTTATCATCATTTTTCAGAGCCTAAACCTGAGATGTTTAGAACATCTCCAAATAACTTTCTGTGTGCCAACAGTATTTTTTACTAGGATTCTCTAATCTCAGAGCAGTATTCTGTGTCTTAGTCAAGAGAAGAGTCACGTAGTAGAAACAGGAGCTGTAGAGAGTAAATGTCCAAAACCTGGTATAATACTGTCAGAAAATGTGATACTTTTTTTATTTAAACTTCTACTTAACATACACATATTAGTAAATTTTTCTAGCATAAATTTAGCTTTGTTGTGTTCTACTACCAAAACACTTTCTTTTAAAAGAATATAAAATTTTAGTTGTACTGTAATGCAATTCTTCCAGCAAAAATAGAATATAGAATTTCATCTAACTCAAAGGTATTGTATACACAGGGTGCCATCACATAGTTATCCAGTTGCTGTAGTACGTACAGTAGGCACTTCAGTTAAATATTGTGGGGATTAGGATTATATATCAGTATCAATGCTGTCTGCATGAAAATTGTGTGAAGTATGTGTGAGCCTGTAACACTGCTTCAACTTCTCAAAAACTTAAGTATTAAGATTTATGCATCCTAAGTAAAACAACCCAAAACTTCAGTCATTTGGAATCTGATAATTTTGTGATGTATGGATTTTGAAGCAAACTTTGCTGTAGTTCAGAATAAGGGAAAATATGTCTCTCTTCATTTTCTTTTTCCCTTAGATGTGCAGTCTTGCGTTAGAATTGTTGTTCTCTAATATGATGTAGCAGGACAGGACCATGCTGTTTAACCTTTTATTCTGTGCATGTTCCAAAATTTAAAGATATTTTAATATTGGACTACTTTTAGTTTCTAGAGAGCTCTAAATAGTCCTTTAAAAGAGCTTTTATCAGTTTTTATCCTAAGCCCTCTTTCCTATCCAGTGACTGTAAATTCTAGTTTGGCAAATGATATTGATGATAACCTGAATATGATGTGGTGGGGTTGCTACTGGGTGAAACCTATGTGTCTCCCTCTACTTGTACCATTCTCTTTTTTTTTTTCTCTCTCCTTTGTTTTTCTTTCTTTTTTTTTCTTATTTGGCTTCCCCCATCCCTATTCATAGGGGAACCGTGGATTGTCACCTGTCTCACTATCTGTTTAACAACTGCTAAGGTGATGGGTGAAGAAAGAAAATTAACAGCACAACCATTGGGGCAATAATTCAGGCATGAATTTTTTCCTTCTTCTTGTACCTGGTGATGAAATGGCTAAATGAAGCATTTGAAAGATGTCAGTGTATTACTAATATAACTTTTTAAGTGTTAAGTTATGACATGGGCTAAGGTAGAGCTGACTCTTTTCAGTGCTGCCCAGTGTAGGTACAAGAGGCAATGACAGGTGGTCCTCTCTCAACCTGAACCAAAGCTTTTTACTGTGAGGCTGACCAAGGATGGGCACAGGTTGTCCATAGAGGCTGTGGAGTTCCTATTCTTGGCTATATTCAAAAGTCACCTGGATATGGTCCTGGGCAGAAGGGTAGAAGCCTGTAGGTAGCACTGCTTGAGCAGGTCCCTTCCAGTCTGTGGGACTATACTGTCATGTGGTGAATGTCCAACAGTAAGAATCACAAACAGAAGATAAGTAAGACAGAGGTGACACATGGAGAACATAAGCCGTTTCCTGCAATACTGCTCATTCTGTTAGTAAAGTAGATTTTTCCAGCTATAACGTTTTGACTTTTAAATTTTATGTTTTGATCTGAGTGGTCAGAATAAATATAGTCTTCATTTTGACATCACTTTTTCTCCCTTTATTTTGTTATTACCATGTGCACATTCAGTCTTTTGATGAAAGGACTGCAGCACATATCGTACTAGGAGAAAAAAACCCACCCAAATACCCATAACGCACTTCTGAAGCAACCTAGAGATCTCCTTTCATAACTGTATAAATGATACAGAAGGCAAAAAAGCTGTTTCGTCCAGGTGGTTCTCCTGCTTTCATATTCTCCCTCAGAAAGGAATCAAAATACATTTTGTTGTCAATGATTTTGAAAGGTGTGAAGAAGTAGCATTATACATGTTAGGCTTTATAATTAATTCTGCTGTTATCATTAGTGCCTTAGAATAAGATCTTGGCTCGAGCTAGAAATTTCATTTGATATTGTAACTATCATGCTGCATACAGATATTTTTGGGAAATTGTGAACATGGTCATTCCAGCCCATGACAATTATGCTGTTATAATAAAGACAGATACCTCAGTATCTGAAAACTATCTGAGTAGTATTAAAGATGGATAATACTTGACTAACTGTGAATTAAAATCCATAATATACTAGACTTAGCAGTGTAAATATCAGCTTAGAAAGCACAGTAAACTTAGAGAAATGTTCTGTAATTTATTTAATTCTTTATCAAAACTTATTTCTGGTTAAACACTACAAAATACCATCCCAAGAAGGAAGTTCCTGTGAACTTCATTCTAGATTGTTCCTTAAAGACAGTTTTATTTCTGAAAGAACAAACTGTAAGGTCAGAAAGCTTATGTCTCTCCATTGCTGCCGCTCAGTCACGTTTGCTGTCCCAGGACATCACTGTCATCCCGACAAGACAATAGTCCTGCAAGTGTGCGGAGGTCACTGTTCCTCATGTTTATTCACCATGCTGAGTGTGAGGCCGTTGTACACCCCTTCACATATGAGCTCTTCGGAAAGGCACTTCAGCATGCTGGTTTCTGGAAGAAGGTCTGTGTGGCTTCCTCATAAAGATGCCTTGTAGCTGCTTCCTTGCTCACATGCACGTGCTTGAGGTGACCCTGCCTAACCCTCATGTTTTGGTTATGTGTTTCCTGTCATTCATCCAGGCCTTCACATGTCAAACCTATCCACCACTCCTTCACAAGGCTGCTGGAAACTCTTTCCCTCCCCATATCACTCTTGGTTCCAGTCCCTTCTTACCAGGTCAGCCATCCTACTGACCATCTGGCAAAAATATCTCTGCCCTGATTAATGAGGTGCATCCCATCTCTCCTAAGCTGTTGTTGGCCTCAGAGAAGGCCCTATGGTCATAAAAACCAAAGCCGTTTGCCAATGCTGGTTCTACAACCAAGTGTTGACATGCGGTATCAGTGCCCTCTTCCTCACAGCCTTTCACCCAGGATGAAGGAAAACACCACTTGGACTTTTCTACTCACAGAATCTCTAGTGGACAAACGAATGTTTTAGAATAGCATAAATGTAATTGTTTAATGGTTTGCTAGTTTTCTCACAAAAAAATTTTGAGAAGCTTTATCCTGTTTGTGAATGTAATCTTGTTGCTGGTGTGTACTGATGGATGGCGCTCCTGTGTAATACTGACTAATTTCCCAGCAAGAGTAAATACAATTTTGATGGTTTCAAAGGTAAAATTAGTAGGTAGGTCAAAGAGAGAGAGTCATGAAGTAGTCATTCAGTCTAAGCACCCATGTGGCGTGATCTGCTGGCAGTATGGAATTTCATTATGACTGTCGTTGACTAGTGCTGTTCCTAGGTGCTTAGTGAAGTGATTGTCAGGACAATGCTTTTTATATTATGAACTTTCTTTGAAGGAGTTACCAGGAGTTTCTACTTGCACAGTCCCTTCCAGTGTGTATCTCTGTATTTCACCCTTGTGTTTGTTATGCTTTTACAGGGTTTTACTACTGGGAAGTATATATGTGAATCCAGAGAGGCAGCTTCTATTTGTGCCACTCAGTTAACTGTTACTTCTCCATAAATCTGTGAAAAGCTGAAAAAAGAGTAAAGAAATTTGTATTACTAACTGCAATATTTAGCAACTAGTACTAGTATCAGGCAGAGTCCAGCTGCCTACTTTGGTATTGCCAAGAACCTTGGGAGAGGACAAAAAATCAAATAGTGTTTACTAAGAAACTGGAGTTCTAACATGAGAATATGTTAGTATCTAGAAACTATTTGTAGTATTCTGTTCTTCCTCTGTGAATAGCTTGTGTAATCTGTCTTCTACTTTGTGGCTAACACCACACAATTATGAAGGCAATTATTAATAAAATTTTTGTTTATACAAAAATTGGAAAGGAATGCTTATGTGAAACTAGTATATTACTGAAAATTATTTCCATTTATACTCTTGTTCAGGAACCAAGCATTCTGTATTAATTGTCAAAACTTAATGTTCTGAGAAGTTTTCCTTTTTTGTGAAACACATTATGTTGCTGCAGATTCTTAATTAGTGTATTGGCTATTCATCATTATAAATAGATAAGATCTTAAGATTAGCCTTTTATTCTGACTATTAAAAGCCTGCCATTACTGCATGTGATTACGAGATCTAGTTCAGTTTACCTTCTGTGATGTTTTGTTTAGGCTTCTAGAGGAGAAAAAAGAAATTTCCTGGTGCACTTGAAAGTAAATTACAGGCTTTTATTTTCTGCATTGAATTAAAGCTTGCTACATTATTTGATCTAGACAATAAAGCATATGTAGCTGAACAAAACTTTGCAAACTCTGGTTGCTTAAAAAAGTAAATTAGTTCAGTGTGAAGTAGTCCAGGAACAAAATAAACAGTAATCTGACACATTTTAACAATCTCTTTTGATAAGTAGTAGGGCAGTTAGACTCTTAAATCATTCTGTCTTTATATTTCAGGTCTAGAAAACAGAAGGATTCCAACTGAGAATTTGGTTATATTAAAAAATCTTTCGGGAATTTAACAGACAACATGAAACTGCACAGAATATATAGGAGAGGAGTAATTTTCAGCATAGTAACTTTGCCTAAATTCTGCCCATTATACTGAGGAGATACTAACCTTGTTGCATTCAGCAGCTGGGTCCCGACAGTATCTTTTCCTACTTGGAGGGGTTAATTAGTCTTCTTTCAGAATGTGGCCTGTTTAGCTTACATTCGTGTCATGCAGCAAGCACTGACTATACAAAGCAATACCATTAACAGACGGGTGTGTCCAACTGCTTAATTAGGCAGAATAAAAAGGACCTTGTCAAACATTCATCTGTTGTTTGTCATACACCTGACGGTCCAATTAAGCAAGGATGACGTCTTTTCTGCTGTAATACTCACTTCCTTTACTTACATGGAGTGTCAGTGAAAAAATGGGAGAGTCTTCATTTAGATTATTGTTGCGGCATTAATCTCAGGCAGCAGCCAAGCCCGTAGCCACTCACTCACTCTCCCACCCGCGGGACTGAGGAGAGAGTCAGAAGGGTAAAAGCTGGAGAGCTCAGGGGTTGAGATAAAAACAGTTAAATAAGGAAAGCAAAAGCCACACACACAGGCAAAGTAGAACCTGGAATTAATTCAGTGCTTCCCATGGGCAGGCAGGTGTTCAGCCATCTCCAGGAGAGCAGGGCTCCGTCACACATAATGGTGACTTGGGAAGACAAACAACATCGCTCCAAATGTTCCCCCCTTTCTCCTTCTTCCTCCCACTTTATACACTGAGCATGATGCCACATGGTCTGGGATATCCCTTTGGTCAGTTGGGGTCACCTGTCCTGGCTGTGTCTCCTCCCAGCCTCCCAAGCACCCCCAGTCCCCTCCCGAGTGTGGCAGTACTAAAAGCAAAAAAGGCCTTGGCTCTGTGCAAGCCCTGCTCAGCAACAGCAAAAACATCTCTGTATTATCAACTCTGTGTTCAGCACAAATCCAAAACAGCTCAGTGCCAGTCACTGTGAAGAAGGTTAATTCTACCCCAGCCAAAACCAGCACTATTATGAAATTGTGTTCTCAATATTGATGCGGTGTAAAAGAATTACACTGACTGCATCACTGATAGATGCTAGAGAAACTTCCAGTAAATAGGAAGATACTTAAGGTTGACTGTCAAACCATATTGTATGGTACCTAGAGGGAAAAATCTGTACAGTGTACTGAACTGTAATGAAATTTTGCATTTAGGATAGAGACCTAAACCAGAACAATGGATGCAGTCCTGGTTGAATGCCAGGTGCTCACCAAAACTGCTCTATCACTCCAGTCCTCAGCTGGACAGGGGAGAGAAAATGTAACTAAAAGCTCATTGATAAAGATAACAGTAGGGAAAGATCACTCACCAATTACCACAACAGGCAAAACAGACTCGACTTGAGGAAAATTATTTGAATTTATTGCCAATCAGATCAGGGTAGGATAGTGAGAAATAAACCTAAATCTTCAAAACACCTTCCCCTCACCCTCCACTTCCTCCCAGGCTTAACTTCATTCCTGATTCTCTTCCTCCTCCCTTCCAGCAACGCAGGGGAATTCTTCTCTTTTGTATCCTGATTTTTGTCAGGTGTGCTGGGTCCTGAAGTGCATCCGCTGCTTAAAAGTAGAGGGTTCAGTTAACATGAAACTCTGAGAGTCTATTGATTCATCTGAAATTAGTTTGATCAAGAATTTATCAGTCTTTCTCAATATTTCAGAAGAAGCATTTAAATCAATCAGGTGTGCCATAGGCATGGTTTCCTAGAGTTTAAACCAAGAATGGTCCCAGTTGGCAAGGTCCTGGCCCTATCGCCTGACCTCATACCATATTTCTATACCTGTTTCCTGCTTTGCAGTTGCTACATTTGAATGCAAAGTGAATTAGAGATAGTTGGAGGGAGGAACTGCAGAAACCCAGCCTTAAATCAGCTTAAACTGCTGTGGAACCCAGCCTTGAAAGGCAATTTTGCTGTTGACAGCTGGTTCTGTTGTCAAGCAAGGACAACACTGAAATTTTTTTGGTACAGTAATTAATTCCTCCTGCTGTCTAGTGGCATGTCCCTGAATTTTTTTTTATGGTTTGGTCTCAAAAAATATTGTAGGGTTCTTGGGGGAGGTTGTTATTTGGTGGTGGTAGTAGGCATTAAAGTCCGGTTTCTTCACTGTCAGCCATCTGGGTTTCATGAGGTAAACTGAAAAAAAATCACTTGCATAGGTCATTCTAAGTATCTATTAGATTTTTTTTTTCATATGAATCTCTTTTATTATGCATGATAAAGCTACTCATTTTTAGTGACAATGGTTCTCAGATTGCCGAAGTATTCTGTAGCTAATATAGATAAATAAGAGACTAAGGGCAGTAAAATTTCTCACAGAACACTTGGTTTACAGACTAGTAATTTGTGTTTGTTCACTGTGATTCTTCACAAAAACATATAGTCATCTGTTTTGAAGGTACCAAGTGAAAAAGAACTTGCCTCATCTGTTTATTATTTTCACTGGTGGATCATCCACTGCTTAGAAGAAATTTAAGAAGAAAGGGGAATAAAAGGCTGATTCACAATTTTGAATTCATTTTGATTTGTCACCAGTCAATTGTACTGTCATTTCGGCTGTGCAAAATTGAGGAATTTGCAGCTCACAATCTGCGTTTCCTATGAAGGCATGTCATTCTTGGTTGTCTTTCTCGTAAGTTTGCTTTGTCAGGCATTTTCCTTGATTCTTGAACCATTTCTTTATTCTACTCAGATTTTGTCATTCCGTTTAAACGTCGGGGCCATGATCATAGGCACTTTTCTACTGGTTTTAGTGTCAAAAAGTTTCTCATTAGATTTTAAATACAGTGTTTGCTTTGATGCTTTCTACTGAAGAAGGTTATTTGAGTTGTTTTTTCACTATGACTTATTAGATATTTTTCAGAGTTTGCTTTCCGGAGTAGAGCCCTTCATTCTGTGACCTACTTCAAGTTCAGCTTTGAATTTGAATGTATAGAGATTTTAGTGTAATTCAGTAAGCCAGAGAAAAAATGGTTTTGAATGCTGACCAGTTATTTACAAGCTGAGAGAACATCTGCTGCTGATTTTGCTGACTTATTCCTAAAGTGACAAAGCTCAGAAAAGTGACATGTTTCTTCATATGTAAACAAAAGATATTTCAAATATAAGTAAGATAGAAGTAATGTAAAACCCCATTTATACGAACTCGTGTGCTAGTAGGGGGAAAAATCTTTGGATTCATAACAAGAATGGTATTAGCTAATTTTAAAATATTAATAGAGATAAGGGACAAAATAGTGTGCTAATATAAGTGACAAAATAAAAACATTTATGCACTAACCTTTTGATTTTATATCTTAATTTTATTCAGAGATCACAATGCAGACATCAGAGACTGGGGCGGATACAGGTTCGACTGTGACTTTACAGACATCTGTGGCTGGCCAGGCAGCAGTGCCCACACAGGTAGTACAGCAAGTACCAGTTCAGCAACAGGTATGTGGCTGTTAATTTTGAGAAGATTAAAAAAAAAGTCCGAATACTAGTTCTTTACAATATAATGAGGAACTTGGTTTTGTGCGAGACTGCTAAAGGAACTTTTGCTCTACTTTCATCAATTTTAGTTTGCTGGAATTAAAATAACCAGAGAAAAGCAGGCTATTTTCAGTATCTGTTCCTTGACTAGAACATCTGACAAGCTCTGGTAGTATTCATACATGATTCTAACTGTTATGTATTATATAATTCATGCAGTAGCTCACAGAAGTTTGCTTTATGTTACTGAATATTTACATTTTTTCCTTTAAATAATGCATATGTTTCTGAAGTTATTGACTATATAATTTTTTCATCCATTTGGATGTCCAAGTAAGTGCAAAACAAATGTAAATATGAAAAGCACTGTCCTTTGCGCCTCTAGGCTTGACTCCCTGCCGATGTATGCACAGTGTCATGAAGATTTTTGCGGTATGACAGTCAATAATTCATGATGTAAATTTGCCAGGGAAGGAAGAAGATTTGTGTAGCAGCCAGCACAGTGCACTCTTCTGTTACATGAGGTGGTTACTCCTATGCAGCACCCATGAGCTTTAGAAGAAATGGGGGCAGAAGAAAATGGGGAGCTAAAAGGGAAAAGTATGGAGGTAGAAAATGGGCACGCAATGTGAAAGCCATGATGGCTGTCCAGAACTTTTCCAGAAAACACAGAAATTAGCTGTCCATGTGATGGGTATTCTGGATGACATCTGATGTTTTTTCGTCAAAATCTGACTTCACATTTTCCGAATCAGTTATATGAGAACTAGATGTATTTTTTTAAATAGTGCCATTTGTTTCTGTGCTGGTGGAGCACTTTTCTCTAAATTAAACTCTTCAGCATTTGTTGAGTTCTTACATTCCAGTGCATTTTTATATATGTCTTTCGCAGTCTCATACATTTCACTAATATTTTTTTCCTGTTGTGTAGACTCAGTTCGTAATGCCTTGTGGTTCCATTACTCTATAGTATGATGCTTGAACTTAGCTAACCTTTGTAGGAGATTTTGTCTATAACTCTTTTGTAAGGTTTGTGAGTGAAAGACTTTTTTCCTTTGTGAAATACAGTCTGGATAATTCGTTTGATTTTTGTCTTCTTTCATGATGACAGATGTTTAATAGATGTAGTTTATATGACTTGTTCTTTGCTATTCCTGTATTTCACTTTTTCAGATGCAAGATGGCAGTTTGGTAGTGCTAAACAGTTGCTTGTTTTCAGCATATTGGATATACATACAGTGGTCTATATTACATACTGAATTTGTGAAGTACTGGTCAGTGTGAGGGACTGAAAACTGGTAACCAGTTAGTGCCATATAGGATCCTTTATAGCAGTTCTAGTAATTGTATTGATTAAACTGTAAGGTCAGGTTCTATGCATTCTTACAGCAAAATGAAGAACGAGGAGGACTTTGGTGTTTGTAAACTTTGTTTGTGCAAAGTTTCTACCTTTTTGAAAACTTCTAGGATAGAATTGGCTCCTTATTTGTTGACTGGGGCCACCCACTGTGAAGGGGCCTCAGGCCCAGCAGTTGAAGTCTCTGCATTGGGAGTGTGACTGCCAGAGAGTCTCATGAATGGTCAGACTGGGAAGTTTCCTTAACATATTTTCCCACATAAATAATGCATTAATCTTTGTCACCAACTGTCTATATCTGTTCTGAAGTTATGCTAGTTGTCCTTTAATAGTACTACGCTTGTGTCAAAACATAGAAGCCAAGGACCAGACTGGTTTTTTCCTTCTTTGATTATACCTTAGTAAGAACAGCAAACAGTATTTTTTGTTGCCCTGTCCGAGTGTGTAAAACTGTTCCTGATCACCTTTACATATGTCTCCTTTAGTACTGCTACTTCTGAGTATCACCTTGCATTTAATACACCATCATTATATTGGATTATTTTTCCCTGTGGGCATAGTAAATTATACTTTTCTGACTGACTCTTAACACCGACTGTATAATAAGCATAATGTTTGAGAAAGGAAATCTAAAAGATCAGGGATTGAAGATCCAGCAAGAATGTTGGGAAATCCTGTGCAGGCAGTATTGCAATGATTGAAACACTATGGGAGATATGCGTAGAGAGAGATGATTAGATTATGGAAGTAGTGAGGGTGAAGGGAAGAGTGAAGATGTGAATATGGTATGCCAGCAGGAAATGTGATGAAGAATATAGGTGGGATAGGTAATTTCGATTGCAGGGTTAAAAAAAAAAAAGGAAGAGCAAATATAAAAACCATCACTGAGCTGAGGAAATTGCAGATGTGATCTGTCCTGAGGAATTATCTGTATATAGATTGCATTGGCCTAAAGTTAATATTGTCTGTATGTACATTTGGTAGGAATGGGCCAATTTACCTAAAGAAAAGTAGGAGAAAGAGCCATTATAATGGCTATTTTAGTAAAGACATTTTGATGGCAGAGGGAGGACTTACTGTTTCTGCACATTCAAAGTTACCAATGTTGAAAGCTGGAGAGAAGGTTTTAGGCAATAGTATGGTTTCTTTTTTTCCTATGGTTTATAAGGGACATGCCTAATTTCAGTTGTATCCAGATTACGTGTGAATATTCAGATTTTGGTTATATTATCTTGTGAATATACATTGCTAAAAACAATGGGATACTTCTGGGATTTTGTTAAATTCAAGGATACTGTAACATGAGTATCCATGTATGTAGAACAATTTGATGTACGCTGAAACTTCCATATTATGATTTACAGTAATTTATTAGTGCTTTCTAGTGAATAATGCCATTTTAGATTAATTTGCTTTTAATTAATATTAAAGCAATGTATAGCATTTCATTTTTCTAGGGAGGTCTTTGTTTCCCATGTTTCTGTTCCTGTATATACACCATATTTAAATGACATTTCCTGAATGCATTAATTTGGGATTGATTTCATGACATCATGTTTCTTTTATGCACACAAAATACACATTTTTTTCAAAATGAAATATTTTTGCCCTGAAGAAGAGCAAGTTGAATAAGAGCCTTTTCTCTTCAGCTGTGTTAGTACTTAGGCATCTTCTCTTTTGAACAAACAACAAAAGACTAACTTTTAATATTTTCAGCTAAACAAATCCCTGATTTCCATATAGCTGGTATTAATATGGAGCTCATAAAAGTCTGCCATAATGCTCCAAGAATAGGAGCAATACAGCTACCTTTTATGAAAACCTGGATTTTTCCTCTTGTAAAAGTGGCGCTAGTGGCAGCTGGTTTCGTGCAACATAGCAGAAGTCACTGCTGAGATGGGATAGAGGGGAGTAATAAGCAAAAAGCAACAACAGTTAAACCAAAAATGTGGGAATGTAATTAAATTCTGTTTAAATAGCCTGAGGAATTCTCTTAGTCTTTTGTTTCCTTGAATACAGGGATTTTTCATTAATGTATCATTGCTTTTTCAACAAGCAGTCTTCAGCACAGTGCATTAAGCTTCTAAAGATTCAAAATTAAACTCACTTTGTAGTTTATGCCATGCAATATGGAAGAATTGGAGAAATAAAGCCAAAAATAAGCTATTTTATAAAAATATATCCGTGCATCTGAAGATGGGCAAAGCATTTCTTCACAGTCAGTGTACTCGATGGTCGTCGCATTCACAAAGCATTCTGTCATTCATTAACTGGAGATGCAGACTTCTGCTAATCAAAATTGCTCTTAATGCAAAATCATGTTTAGCATATGAAACACATAATCATGAGCTGACATTAACCATTATATAAATATGAATGTGCTTAGAATATTACAGCATGTGCTATTTATATGTTGCTTGCCAAAAGTAATCCATACTAATGAAGGAAAAAGATTATTTTTATCTCCAAGGACAGAAAATGTTGCACATCCAAGCTGTTTGCAAAGACACGGTGGATAATTATATGTTCTTTTTAAAATGGAATTTAAAAATCCTATATATGTATTGCTCTGTTGTTCTAGTCTTTACTTAGTAGTATTTTGAACAGAAGCACTTTTTATTGGAAATCAAAGTTCACTCTTTTGTTTTATGCTTCAGTGTAATTTCAGCATTTCAGTATGCTTTTATGCACTTTATTTTTGTTGACAAACTTTCATAGATAAAATATAACTTAGTCCCTCATTAGTTCCTCTGAGGTAGTATAATTAATATCATTTATTTTTGCTTTTTTTTTTCTTCTTCAGCTAGTAAATATAACCACACATGTATATTGAAATAAGTTTTCATTCACCTCTTGTTGTCCTGTGACATTTCAGCTGCTTGCTTCTAATCCTATTCCAATTTTTTATTTCAGGCTAGAGTCACTAGCCTGACTCTGATGAAAAGATGAAAGATGAAAGATCTACTGTCTGACCTTATTTAAGTAAAAAATTCCTGTACAAGTTTGTTAATTTTCTGTTTTCCAGACAGAAAGTAATGAGAATTACCATGTCTAGTTCACCAGTCCACCTTAGAACATACAAATTTTGAACTTGCAAACTGTTGCTTTTTACTAAATATTTTATTGTGTTTTCTATTTTCAGACCAGTTCAATTAATTATTGGAGTATTTTTTAATACAAGAAGGCCATTTGAGTTTAGGTCTCTGGAAAACACATGGAGAATAGTCAGCAATTTCTGCTCTGCCTCAAAAACTACATGACTTAGCTGATATCACTCCTTTAACAGCTTAATAAACAGTGAAGAGATAATGATAAATAAAACAGAAGTGAAGAAAAAACAAATTTTCATTTTTTCCACAATTTTTCCTGGTGTTTTGTTTCCTCTTAACCAACTTCTTTCAAATAATTTTGTGGCCATAGAGAGTAAATATACCCCTTTCATTTCTTTCTGTTGAAGATTAAAAAGAAAATTCAGAGGCACTAGATTTAATTCTCATTAAAGCATTAAAAATGAAGTCAAATAGGAAATAAAATTAGTATTGTAAATATCATATAACAAAGATTTTCAGCATGACAGTATTTTCATATACAATGCCATCCTAAAGGCTCCTTACTTATTTTATTTATCATAGGTTGACAGGAAAAATATTTGCCTCTTAACCTTCCCCACCCTAAAGTTGTTAGTACAGTGCAATACCATGTGGTGAATACAGCTTCCTTTGGCAGGATAATGACTTTACCTGTAGCAGCACTGAGTTTCAGGGAAGCTGACACAAAGTAATTTTTTTGGTAAACTTTTAAAATTACTGGTCTGGAAAGAAATTAAACTAATTCAGTGGCCCTCTTTTATTGAACTTCAGTATTAAAGGAAAAACATTTTGATTTTCAAAAGTAGGTAAAATGTTTTAATAACACTGTAGCATATCCATTCTTAAATGTTGGTTTAAAAAATAAGTTACTTTCTATGCATAAACAGTCCTGAAGTTTCTAGTAGTACTGCTTATTAGGCTAGTAAAGAACTTATATAAAAATTGCTGGAAAATTGAAATTAAGCAATGAAAATTTTGTTTTTAAGAGATCTTAGTATTTTGTTTAATGATGAATTAATTTTTTGTTGTTCTTACTCCAAATTAGAAGATAAACACATTTTGGAATTTTTCAGTTTCCTGTCCAATAGACAGCAAACATTGCTGCACTGTACACACTTTGTCCCTGCAGTATCATTTCAGTTCTGAGGGAAAGGTCTTGCACTGTGCTGAATCTGATGTTTTTGAAATGGGTAGCAGCTTGTATTCAAGAATAATGGGAGAATATAATGCCTTGTATAGAAAGGGAATGTGACCTCTCTGTTTTAGTGCTGTGTTTGTATGCAATGTAGAGTTCCATTTTATCAGTATATGCAGGTTACAGGGAGAAAATCGTGTCTCCTTTATTAATAGAAAAATAGTGCGGGTTATTTTTAATAGGAATTAAGCCATATTCAGTGTGTGTGAATAGGGAACAAAGTGCACTTGGGGAGTAGTTGGATGAGAACATGGAATTGATACTGACAACAGCATCGTTTCCACAGTGTTTCCCCAGCTGTGCTACTGTGAGAAGATGAGGCATATCCATTACATGTCAGGTGACAAGCTACTGGTTTTAAGAGCAAAGCCTGTTTTCAAGATGTTTTCTCACAGTACAGGTCAAGTAAATCAGTTTGATGTTCTATAATAGACTGATCAACAGTGACTCCTCTTCTCCCATTGTTTGAAGGTCATAGAATTGACTCACCCAAAAAAGGAAGAAATACGCCTAGAGTTAAACTTAAAAAATATCACAGTAAGTTGCATATATGTATCACAATAAAGCACATACATATTTTGGCCAATTATTGCATGAATGGGTCATTTGTCAGAGTTTGGCAGATCTAAATATTGAGAGTTACAAATTGCTGACAAGCTTACAGGTTTTTCTTTCTTACAGTGGATTTGGATCAAGCCCATTCCATGAAATTATGATTTGAGTTAATTTAAGTTATGAAGTCAAAAGTGATGGAAATACAAATAATTTAATTTTGGAAGATGTTTGCACAATACAGCTATTAATGGTTTTTAATTCAAAGAATTTTTTAAGGCCTTAGTAATGTGCGTAGTTTTGATCAGTTTTTTGTTGACTTTGAGAACTGAATCTTACTGTTAAATAACTAAATACTGTTGGGAGAAGAAATGTACACAGTTGCACCATACCTTAATAATTAAGCAAACATCTTCAAAGTATACTTTTTGAAGTGAGAAATTGTATTTTAGGTGTATTTCTCAATTTATCTAATGATTCATGTGGGAAATCAGAAAAATTTGGACTTCAATAGGTATCTTAGCCATCGTGTTCTGTCTCATTGCTGTTAATGGACAGAAGCATCTGATTTTTCATCGTGGTAGTATAGCTGCATTCTAAACTTTGGCTGTTTTGTCTCTTTTTCAGACTTTGGGTTTTAATGTCAACCTAAGGGAAGGTTTCTGTGAAAAACTAGATTTTTTGTTTCACAGTCAGACTCAATATTATGAAAAAGTAGGAAACATGCTTATTTGCAGAACTTTTTAAAACACAACACAGGTGAAAGTATTAGATTAGGATAATTTTAAAGAGCTCTTGGAAGGGGTTCATCAAATGCATGAAACCCAGACCGACCTGGGATTATGGTGTTTGCAGTCCTTAGAACCAACTAGATTAGACTGAAGTAGCATTATAACAATAAATATGAGAAAAATTACTGTCACTTAAATAAGTGCATTGATACTTTCTTGATTCAATTCCTTGGGTAAAATTGTGTCAATCTGTGAAGTCTCTGTAAATCCTTTTGCATGTTTTAGGTTCGGGACTGCTCTTGGACCAAAATATGGCTTCTCTGAAAGATGGAAGGTGTAAAAGATGAAATTATTCATCTTTACTGTGGCAGAAGACAAAAAATTAAGACTGGAGAGAAACTTTGCATAACCTGAAGCATTCCTACTATAGTATATGAATCAAAGGAATTGATGAGTAACTGTCCTTATCAGTATATGTGAAGATAATCCATGCCTTACTGCCTCTTGTTTAGATCACTGAAGTAAAACCAGATTGCATTGGAGTTTTTAATAGCTGATAATATTCTGGGAAAGGGGTTACTCAGACTAGGGGTTTTGGCCCATAATTGTACACTGGGTCAAAGCACTACTGCAAAAAAAATCTTGGGTCACTGTAATTTAACTCCAGTTAAACAAGAGCTAAAGCATGTTACTGTGAACATTTATTTCTAAACTTACTGCAACATATTTGAGCTATGATTTTAAAGCTTGTACTATTTAGAACTTAAATGGAATAAGAAAAGGCATAAATATAATCAAATGATACTTTCTTCTGTAGTAAATGTAATTCTTCAGCTTGGTACAAAGCAAAGTTACACTTCATCTTATCCTTATGCTCTCCAGTTCGTTATGTCTTTGGCACTGAAGGTATGTATGCTTCGTGAGTGTGCATCTTCAGTGTTAGGGCTCCGTTTACCAAACTTACAGCACAAATATTGTGTAAGAAGAGTAATTTTCTTTCCTAGTGTTGTGATATACCTTTAGTAATTTTGAGAACAGAGATATCCCATATTGTTTGGAAGCCACTAGGTGCACTGGAGCATTGGTACTTCTTTATGATATCCCAGACTTCTGGTTTTCTTGTTTTCAGGTACAGCAAGTGCAGACTGTGCAACAGGTACAGCATGTCTACCCAGCCCAGGTTCAGTATGTGGAGGGAAGTGACACAGTCTACACTAATGGAGCTATGTAAGTTGGAAGATGATCTGAATTTTAATGTTCATTAAAATGAGAAGTTAAATGTATATTTTCAGCTAGATTCTATCAACTACTGTATATTAAATTGGAAAGAAAAAATATTTAATTACAGTTCTTCTAGTGTCATAATAGTTTTTTGGATGAAAATGTGAATTCACACTATTTGTTTTTATTAAGGCATAACTTTTGTGTAAGTAGAATTCGTGTGGTTGTTTTAGTTGCACCCTGTATGGCATAATGTTGTTTGAAAAAGTATCTTCTAGTTCATGGGTAAGTTCTCTCTGAAAGACATATTGTGTAACTTCTGTCCATTGGACAAAAGGCAGGGCCTTCTGTCTTCCTGCCTGCAATCCTAGTGGCAAATGATAGAAAGGTGCAGCAGCTGTAGTTATTATCTAAAGAAAGTAGTAATGTAATTTCATGCCTGTATTTCATAAAATGAGATCCGTGGTTTTTTCCAAAGGAATGAGGAAAAGCAGAGGAAGGAAATTAACAGTCTCTTCTTGCTGCTTCTTTAACATCTTTTTTGCACATGATTGTGCATTTCTTGTTTTCCTGAACATTCTTTTTCATCATCAAGTTTCTTTCTTCAATACCCAAGCTAAGAAAGTTTAAAAAAAAAAAAAAAAAAAAATCCATGTTTGATCTGACCTCTGGACATAACATAGTCTAATATCAGGCTTGGAGCAGCACCAGCTTTGAAATTGGCTCAAACTTCAAAGTAAGACTGTGTTGCTTGGAAAGGATCTTCTCAGCGTCATTTTTTCACTTACCATTTTTGGTTTCTAATTAGCTTTACAAAGAAGTACAATTTAGAAAGCTTTTTGATTGTCTGAAGGTGCTTATTTATTGATGGTAATCCAAAAGCAGTTCAAAAGAGTAATATTATTTGGATCAGAGACATGTGATGCTAACACTGACAGCATTCTTTGGTCATTTCTACTAGCACGTTTTGATTTATTAATTTTTCACATGCTTTTTTTCCCACTTGTAAATCCTAAACAATGTATTTTAGATATGTAGTAGACTTCCCTATTGTACTGATTTTGTCTGGGATAGATTAATTTTCTTCCTAGTAGCTAGTACGGGGCTGTGTTTTGGACTTGTGCTACAAATGGTGGTGATACTATCTACTGTGAAGAAAGTTACTCTACCCCAGCCAAAGCCAGCACACGCGTACAGCAGCATAACATCATTGTGACCATGATAGTCTACTGTTAACCTCCAAAAGAGGTCATTCTTGAATAAGCTATTTTTCAATTTTCTCTTTTTTTTCAATACTTTTAACTTCTTAAGTGTGCTGTTGGGACTTTTGGCAGTGTATAAAAAGTGTACTATACTGCTTATTACAATCCTAGGGAAAAACAGAAGCAGATGTGACTGACTGCTTGGTATGAACCTTCAAGTTTCTATTATTTTATTGTGTTTCTATATCTGAATCCCTCTGTCAGTTTCTGCAAAATCAGTCAATAGGATATAAAAGAAGAAAGCTCTTCTTAGTGTGTGAGCCAAATCTAGATTGTTTTGTCCTGCTACAAAGATTTTACCCACGTTGTTGTGAGCAGCAACGTAGTAGATAGGCAATTTGTTGTTCAATACTTATAAGAAGATTAGCCTTTCTAAAGATTGTAATTTCATTGATGGAGAATGGACCAGTCTGTGTTTCTACTCAGACTTTTTGAAGACTATATATAGCGAAGCACATTTCCCATATGCTTTTATACCCCAGATTTTGGGGAGTCTTCCTGTGATTGTAAGTTTGATGTATTTTATGATCATGCTAAATCAAAATTTTAATTTTAACTCAGAATCAAATACAGGATTCTTCCATAATCTATCAAGCAACAGTACTGCTCTAGCAATGGAATAAGAAGTCTGCAACCCATAGTTAGGGTAAAGACATTAATTCATACAGGAATCTCTGGAATAAATTGTCACAGCATGCCTGATTAAAGACACCCCCTTCTACTCTGCTCTCATGAGACCCCACCTGGAGTGCTATATCCAGTTCTGGGGTCCTCAGCAATTAGAAAGAGAGGGACCTCTTAGAGCAGGTCCAGAGGAGGGCTATGAAGATGACCAGAGGGCTGGAGCACCTCTCTTACGAGGACAGGCTGAAAGGCCTTATTGTGACCTTCCAATACTTAAAGAAGGTTTACAAAAAAGGTGGAAGAGGGACTTCTTATACAGGTAGATAGTGATAGGCTAAAGGGGGAATGTTTTAAACTATGTTTTAGTTTTAAACTAAAAGAAGAGAGATTTAGATTAGATTAGATCAGATATTATGAAGAAATTCTTGGCTCAGAGGGTGGTGAGGCACTGGCACAGGTCATCCAGAGAAGTTGCGGGTGCCCCATCCCTGGCAGTGTTGAAGACCAGGTTGGATGGAGCTTTGAGTAACGTGGACTGATGGAAGGTGTCCCTGCCCATGGCGGAGGGAATTGAACAAGAGGATCCTTAAAGTTCCTTCCAACCCAAACCATTCTACAATTCTGCAAAACAATTATCCTTTCTCTTAAAATACAGCACTTGCAAACTAGCATTGACTTAAATCCATATACAATAGCGACAAAGGATGCAGTTACAATATATATCAGAAAAAACTTACCTGAATTTTTGCATTGTAAAAGTAAGAAATTTGTCAGGTTTCACAGTCTTTGTCAAGTGTAACTATTGTATTCTTACAACATAATCCTTTCCACACATTTTATATCATGATTTGTCTACACTTAAAAGTTACTTGGTTTTATTATTATTGGAGGCAATATAATAACTCAAGGGGTGTAGCCCACAACGTCACATACTTTGTATGATAGGAGAATATTTAAACTATGTTATCTACATTTGTCTCTAGCTAACAACAGTTTTGCTTGTCAAACATGTCACTCTATCCTGAAACAGAAGTACATTGTTGCAATAGCATATACAGGCTTACCTAGCTGATCAGAATATATTAAGACTATTATTGGTGCACCTATGTTAAGAAGTCAGTTGGTTCCACATACTAGACATGAACTTTCTTTGTACAAATTGTCACATAGGAATAAAATATAGCCATTTACCTGGTAGTTCTGATGGGGCAAAGAGGGTTTTAATTGCTGGGATTGTTCAAGGATTGCTATTGCTGTTGGATCCAAACCACGTTCTTCAGCAACTTTTTGTCCGACAATTTGTGGGGTTTATGTTGGCGAAACACACCATTTATGCAAACCCAAGAATTTACTATTACCCTCATCAAAATCTTAACTGTTAAATAAAGTAATTATTACCAGTATAGTTAAAGTTGTTATCTTCCTAGTAGTTACTAGCATCTATCCCTTTTTCTCTGGCATTACCCTTTTCCATTTACTACCCTTATGCATACTAAGATGAATGGCTCCAGTATGAGCTACAGAGAGTTACAGCAATTTACCACTTACACAGGTGTTACATGTGGACAGTGTATGATGGGTGGTGAGGGCCACTCCACAGTGTGTCCACTTGCAGCTGTTTTTAATGCGTTCTGGCACAGTCTATACCTTATTTGTTCTTCATTGATTTCCATTTCTGTAGTATATCTGAATTTGTTTTATGTGGTCTGTTTCTGCCAGAATGGATACTTCTTGAACAGTATAATGCCAGCTCATGGTCCTCTTTGCTACAGTTTTAATCTAGGGTCATGGATTGTTTATTCTGTACAGACTAGCTATTTGATATTACTGTCTGTTAGACAGAACAATGCCTCAGCATTTTAATTATAGGTTTCATACCACAGAGTCATAGAAAGCTAAGCTAAAATGGAAACAGAATAAGTAACATTTATCTAATTGTTCAGCAATCACTGCTAGAACAAACCTCTAGGCTAAGAGAGAGAAGTCTAGACAAAGAGAGCCTGACAAGCCCAACTCCTGAGGTCCTGCAGATTTAGTACTTACCCTTTGACATCTTCCTAACAGTGGCAATTCCATATTTCTTGGACTATAGGTCTGCTGTACTTCATCAGAATTTCAGAGATCTGTAATTCATGTTTCCTTACCTGGCTAACATAAAGATCCTGAGAATAAAATTTATAGAATTGCACCTTTGTTTTCATTTAATATGTTCCCCAGTTTGCAGCATTTTCTGTAGCTGTGTGTGCTTTTATTGCTTTGTTTCCATGTGGAAAATGGTTTTGGACTGAGTGTTAAAGATCTCAGTTCTTTTTTATGGCTAATAAATGCCTTTCTGTTATAATTTAATGGCTGTATCGTGTTCTGTTGTGACTCAGGGGGTATGGCACTTCCTGTTCTTCCCTCTGCTTAGGATACATCACCTCCAGAATCTGGCTGTGATAAGGCCTTCCCTCTGTATTAGACAAAGGATTCTGTTCTCTCTAGTTTCTGTGAAGCACACTATTAGCTTAAGGACCACAAGTTTATCCTAAAAACTTAAAGGAGTTTGAGGATATTGTTCTGGCATGGAAGAATTTCTTGGTTTGGAGGCTTTCTAAAATGTTGCAATACCATAGCATTATCATGAGCCTTAGCTACTCTGCACACAAATAACTGTATCTTGAAGTATTTATTTTCATCTAATGTTTATCATATTTCTATCCCACAAAATAATACCTTAGTTAATTAAGTATCATAAAAGCCACACTTTCATTACAGAGATGACAGTGAAAAAAATACTTGCATGCCTACCTGTTAAGCTGTGTAAGTAATCCATGCCAAAACCCACAGGAGTAATTCTCCAGCAATTAATTGCTGAGTAAGATAGTAATTATTGGGTTACTTGTTTGTTTGAATTAGAATTACAGAAAAACAAATAAAGAATTGTTTTCTTGTTTGAATTCTGATGCTGTTCTTGTACGGCCACTGTGCAGGAATGCTGGTATTTCAAGTTAAAGTGTAAAAGCGATGCATCTTCAAGTAAAAAATTAGATTTACGTGCATTTTAGCCAACACTTGAATTTTCCAAGATGGAGCTTGTGATAAAAATTTTGTAGTTAATTACTTACTTTGCAAGATATGGAAATTACTGGAATATATTTTGAAGAAAATCTGGGACCATGATCAGCCAATGTAAATCACTGAGACATGATGGGATGGCTTGAACACTGATACATAGTAGTCAATGGATCAGGTATTTACATAGCATATGATCACAAGTGCAGCTGGGAATAAATTATTTCCCATGTGTGCATGTGCACACTGAAAACTAAGGGAGGACAAGAACAAGTTTACTCTTTCTGAGCCATTGTTTTTATTTGTCTTCTTTTTTCAGAATGTCGGTGTCTTTGAAGAGACCAAAGTGTCTGTAAAAGTTGGGTTTAGTAACATTATACTAGAGTCTGTAATGTAGGGCAAGAGATTGCACTTAATCTGTGTGGTAATGCTGGGGCTTACTGAATGTAGAAATTAATTATTTTCTGTTTTCATGTGCAAAAAGCCCTAGTGTTTTAAACAACTTTATACCACAACTCTGTCTCTTTTATTTCTAGCATTATATTTTGTAAATCATTATAAAATTTCTGTAAGCAAGCAATGAAACATAGTAGGAAATGCCTTGAATTATTGTACCTTGCAATGTCTGACTCTTGCTGGTATCGGCAATTTCTAGTGTGGGATCTTAACATCAGACACCTGTTCTGGGCTTGCTTAATCTAAATTGAATTCACACAGTGCCTGACTTTGTGTCACTTGCTCTCAGGGTAAACATGATCTAGTTTGCACAGCCTTCTGGAAACTAGGATTCTGGAGCCTAACTACTTAGACTATAAATTTACTTGTAACTGATGAAGTTTCTAATGCCACATTCTAGTAAACACCGAACTTCACAGTGTTTCAATAGTAGGAACTACTATCCTACTACTTCCTTCTATCTCAAGCAAGAATTAATCATCAATGTGTTCTCATAAAGAGCAAGAAAACTTAGAGATTAGTCCCTGTGCAATCTTTATATGCAGCTGTTAAAGGAGAGAAGAGCTAAGAATGTTTTTACAGCCTTTACAGTGGGAAATATACAATCACTTCCTTATTTGAAGTTATTTTCCTCGTTGCTTCAACTTTATTTTAGAGGGTCATATTACCATGTGCAATGACCTTAAAACATTCCAGCCTGCTTTCTAAAAACATTGTTTCTCAAAACTGCTTTCTAAAACATCATCTTATCCAACTGCATTTTTAATTTCTAGATGGAATAGTTTTGGTTAAATTAAACGTCTCTTTGCTAAGTTGCAATTATTATTGCATGTAATAATAATAGTTTAATCTCACTTTTAAGTACCCAGTTGATCTCAGTTGTGAAAGGTTTGCTACATAATCTCCAGTGATCAGGTCTAGAAAAACCTACTGGTTATTGGGCCAAACAGACGAGTGTGTTTATTTTGGAGTCTGACCCATTGATATGTTCCATTGATACAGAGTACTATTATAAGCAGAAATAGAAGCTCTGTTACAATCAGCCCTTCTTTAGAGCCTATGCATGATATACAAGTCTACAGATGATACATATGATGGACAGATATACCTCAACAAGGTAAAAGCAAACAAATAATTCATCTCCTATTCCACACCAAGCCTGTGACTTAATTTTCTTCAAAATTTGAAGCATTCTCTAGGATTTGCATTGCTCCCAAAATTTAATTCCGCTTATGCAAGTGAGATTTGTTCTCCTTGCATCTTTTATACAGTGTATTTCCTCTAGCCTTGTCTACTTTTGCTGTCAACAATGATCTTATCCTTTCATTCCTTTCCTTTCTGACAGCTGATACCAAGATTTTTCTTTCCTCTTTTGGGAGACATTAAAATATTCACTGACTTGGTGATCATTTCCGTGAACTGTTTCCCCTGAGCCTAGATCACAACATTTCCCTACATTTGTCCTCTGTTCACAGGTGCAAAGACAGAGGCAACATCCAGTCGGGTAGCAGTTACTGTGCTCATCACATGATAAATGACCTCAAGGTCCACCAAGGGAGGCTTAGGTTAGATACTAAGAAAAAAATTTGTCACTGCAAAGGGTGATCAAGAAGTGGAACAGGTAGTTTGGGGAAGTGGTGGAGTCACCATCCCTGGAAATGTTCACAAAACATCTAGATGTGGCACATGGGGACACGATTTAGGGATGAAGATGGCAGCGTTCAGTTAATGGTTGGACTCTAATTTTTTGAAACCTTAACAACTCAGTAGTTCTTTTCTATGGTTCTAGAATAAACAATATCCCTAAGGTATCACAAGGTATCACTATGATACCTTGGCTTGAGAGAACAGATTATTCAGGACCTGCACAGTACCTCAATGCATACATAGATTATTGCAAGGCAAAGATCAACTGATTTTAACTTCCAAAAGAAAGGCTAATAGTACGTCTGTTTGAGCATTAGTCCCTAAAACAACTATTTTGCTTTGTTTTTAGCAGACTGCAAGGCATTTCTTTTAGATTAGCTTCAAGGTTTTTTGCAGCTGATCTTGAGGCTTTTGAAATACTCAAAATAAAATGGGAAGTGTTTAAGTAACTTAAAGAGGGGTAAGAGCAAATAATGTAGTATGAGGCTTATGAAACATTTCAGATTTTAAAGCATAAGTTTTGGACTTTCTGGAAGTCTCTGAAGGCAAAGGGAGAAGCTGTTGTGGCCATAGTTAATAAAGCAAAATGTTTGACTTTGGTTATTGATGAGGTACTTTTATGTTCCTCAGTTATTTAGAAGTAATGGTTTTCTGAAGGAAAAGAAGAAATTATAATTTCTGAGTCTGTTGTTTACTAATTAAGTAATCTTACATAAGCTTTCATAATTCAAAAAAATAACAACAAACAGTAAATTGCCTTGACTTTTTCTCTATATTAATAAAAAATAAACATTGTAGAGATAAAGGGGAAGAAAAGCCTGCCATCAGGCTCTTGCATAGGTGTCTTAGTCATCAGCTTACTGCATAAAACATGAGTGCTGCATCCACCTCTTTTGTGTTTCCGTACAAAAGCGTCTGGGGTTTTGTTGTTTGGTTACTGATTGTTTTAACTTGTTTAGTTACATGCTGTACAAATTTATATTACCTTGTGATTACAAGAAATGTTAAGATTTTTATGCTTAAATAAGACAATTAATGGTTGGGTAAACTGACTGGTTTTTAATTGTTATCATGCTTGACAACATACAAAGATACAGTCTTTGAAATAATGAATTATATTTACTTTATAATTTTGAAATATGTTGAATTAAATATAAAATTTAGTACGTGGGAACAAATACGAATTCAATAATTATAGATAGATTATAACACATGAATAATGACTCCAGATAAGTACATAAGAACATGAACACATGATAGAAGATTTCAGTAGCTGAGTAGTTTGTTAGGCTAAACTGGTTAATGACATGTGAATGTTTCACGCTTGATAATTATTTTAAAATGTTACTGTTGCGTTCCTTTAACTTCTTTAATCTTTGTGACCGTTTTACAAGTCATAGTTTTGTTTGGTTTTGTTTCTTAAATGCAGTTTTTTATCATTTCATGAATTCATGTCTAATTTTGAATTTGCCCTGTAAAAACAACTGCATTTCCCAAAATACCAGCAAACTCAGAACTTCAAGCTTCACTCAAGAGCTTCAGTGATTAAAAACAATAGACGACATAGTATTCTTGAACATTGGACTCTGTTAGCTGACATTTGTATGAATTGTTTGTGATTTTGCAAACTGAACATTATGCAAATCATGTATCATCTGACTAGAAATCAAAATTCTATTTTCAAATTTTAAAAAATCTTGATACAGGCAGAGCTTTGTAAATTGCTTTGCAATATATTAGTAATTGGATTAACTCTATGTGCTTGCTTTCAATTTTTGTTATTCCTTTCTCTCTTCCTCTTTGTATGACTGACAGTTTTTCTATAATGTTTGGTAGATACTTGGTTTAACATTGACACTGAGTTAGTTATTTAATGCTTTGATTTGATTAAATATTCTCTGAGGAGACAGGGATTGTTTGCCAATCTTATTTGATTTGATTTTAGTTATTGTAAATAAATTTCTAGAGTTATAACATTACCCTCAGCTAAATGAAATACAAATAATGTATTTTCCTTTTTTTTTATTTTCTTTTCTTGAAGCCGATCAACAACTTATCCTTACACAGAAACCCAGATGTACAGTCAAAACACTGGGGGAAATTATTTTGATACTCAAGGAAGTTCTGCACAGGTGACGACAGTGGTCTCGTCTCATAGCATGGTGGGCACTGGAGGGATTCAGATGGGCGTAACAGGAGGACAACTCATTAGCAGCTCAGGAGGGACCTATCTGATTGGCAATTCAATGGAAAATTCTGGTCATACAGTGACTCACACAACGCGGGCCTCCCCAGCGACAGTAAGTATTTCAGACTGATGCAAAACCTTTGAGACTAGGCTTTTAGTCACTTAGATGTTCTTGCAGACTGACACAGTTTTTGTGACAGAATGCATTGCAGTATTATGTTGTCAGAATAAGGACTACATAGTACTTTTTGTAAAAAAGGCACTATATACGTATAAGATACAGGAGTAAGAATACCTAATCATGAAGGCATACCATTTCCTTGACAGCTTTCAAATAATTACATTTCATATGTTAAATTTTAACATTCTTTAATTTTTCTGAAAGCATAAGAAAAATGCAGTGTTGTTGAGTGTAAGTATGTTAGATGTAAATGTTAAATAATGTAACTTACAGATCAGTATCTGTAACTTCCCTGCATTTAATCAGTTTGTCTGCCTGAAATTACTTTAGTTTTGGTAGCTTATTTAAAAAAATTTCTAATTATTTGGAATACTGAGGTCCTATGTTTTAACACTTTATTTTTACTTATCTATGGTATGTCTCGAAATTCTGTTCCAGATTAAAAGCTCATTGTGGGAATGTCTGACAGTGCTATGAGAAGATGCATTCTGTTATAACTGTGGTATAGGATATTATGGATACATAAACATGAGCACACAGAACTTTGCCTAAGAACTTACTCAATCAGCCTATATTTCAGTTAGGAAAATGGGTTTATACTAATCTACCTTTGCTGCATAGCCCTAAGGAGTACTTTTACCTCATTCTTCTGAGTATTCTGATCCGGATGTAGAGATTTGGCAGTAATGGGGAAGAGAATTGTGAAACATAGGGTAGCAGCAGTTTAAAAATATAGAAAGGAGATAAAGCATCAGTAATAATATAAATTCATCAGTATTCATAAAAAGGCAATAAAGTTAGGGGACTTAATTTTTAGGAACTAACGTAAAAGCACTGAATAATTCAGATGATCTGAAAGTTCTCTCCATTTCAACTCTTAAGGTGATTGGTATGGATAAATGCAATTTTTGGTACCATGCAAGAAATTATTACTTTATCCAAAAAACCCATGCAGTATTATTTTCTGAAAACAAAAATTATGAAGAGTCATAATTCATGAATAGTGTAACTATCCCGCTAGAACATAGTGGGAGGTTTCACAGCAACAGAGAATTTTACACTTGAGTTACAAAAAAGAGTGTATATTAACATTTGCCTGTATTTTACATGACTTGATAGAAGAACAGAGTTTCTGAAAAAAGTGTCGTTCCTCTTTCAGATTTCAGATGCTTAACTGACTGTGAAAACAAGTGAGGCTTAAATGTATCCAGTAAACACAAATGAAGAGTAGTAGAGTTACTTTGAAGTTGAAAATCCTAGAATTATTTGAATGTCGGAATTCCACACTATATTTTGCAAATTAAAAACTGGTTTGATTTTTTTTGAAAAATTAAAAGTAGAATTTGCCAACATTAAACAAAAGCTAAAGTTCATGCCTTCAGCAGCATTTTTCTCTTGCTATATGTGTCAATAAAATAGCCTGTTTTAGTTGCTGAAAATAAATTCTATGCTGCCGTATCAATTCACTGTTAAGAACAGAAAAAAGTACTGCTAGTTAAATGACAATTACTAAATTGCATTTTGGCACTAAAATAATTTCCACTGTTTCTTAGAGTGCTATTTCTTCTGTATGATATAGTTCAATTAGTAAGACACATTAGAGTATGTCAGAAGTACATTTCTTGGTAAGGAAGTGGGACATAACATGATTTTAGATCATAATTTTAGGCTTGGTGTGTCTCAGCTGAAATATTCAAGAATTAATTGAAACACCAAAGGTTCAGTTTAAACTCACTTGAAAGCACCAAGTCTGTTTTAATTTTGCTAGGGGGCATAATTAAACTGAGTTAAATAGTGCAATGTAATACTTTAATTGGATTGCACCTTAGATAGGTAGAGCTTGTTTTACTTGTGATCCTCATTTGATCTTTACCATCGTAACTTTTTTCATTCTTGTATAGAGAATTTATTGGAGCCATCAAAATAACCTGTATCCAGACTGGTTTGCTAGCATAATATGCAGAAAAATTTTCCAAATTTTGAATTAGTTTGGAGAATTTTCATCTAGAGAAGAAGGATATAGAAATTAATAAGAATTTGTTTATTAATATATGTAGTCATCACAAGTTCCCTTTATTTTGCCATAGAGGTATGAGTTCTGTTTACTCTTTTCAGCGGATAACTTCACTTGTTTTGTCATGTATCACCCTCATTGATCAAATCATTACATTCTGTAATAAGCAAATTATTTGTATGAATGATGTTATCTCTTTCTGATACATCTAGCTTAAGTTAAAAGAAAGAAACAAACGAAAGAGTTTCAGGTTAAAATTCAAATGGTTAAAATAGGTAAATTTTGTTAACTGTCTTTTAGACAAATTAAATCAAAAATCTAATTTACTCTTCAGCAGGTATGCTATTTGTTTTATGCAGAATTCAATAAAAGATAGACTTTTAAACTTAAGTTTATTTTCACTTTTTTCTTTATGGTTTAATGTAATTCTGAGTTCTGTTTCAGGATTTTAATAAACAGCTAACATTTAGGTTGTAATATTTAATTTGTTTTAACTTTCTGTCAAACATTCATACAAGAAAGCTGTCCTTATTAAACTATAGCATGCACGAGATATTAAACTATAGCGTGCTTTTATAGCCAAAATATCAAGACTTGTGCTCTGTCAAAACTATTCCAACATATATACAGTAGTGGTTTATGTTGGTATGCATTAAGAACATTTGTTAGCTTTTTCTTTATTTTTTTCATTTCCATTGATTTCACTGCTTCTTCCCATTATATCCCTTGCTGGCCTATTAAACTACTTGTCTACGTGCTAAAAAGGATTTTTTCACTGAAAAAGAAAGGCATTCAGATTACAAGAACTTCTGCATAGGATGCTCAGTAGATAAGCAGCTTTCCAAAATTATCATTTTCATGTGAGTATGTTTGTGGATTGGTGAAGAACATACTGTGATTGCATTGGAGAACTGATTTAGCCTAGCTGGATGTCTATTTGAAATGAATTTGCATGTTGAAACCTGGATGAAAGAGTCATCTGTTTGGTTTACTGGCAGCTCTCATTAAAGAAGGAGCTGCTACATTCAAGGGACTCTACAAAAAATTGGATTGCCATGTTAATAATGAAGTATAATCACCTTCCATTTTTTTCCCATATGTAAGCACCTAAGGATTGTTCTTATGATGAAAACAGGTGATCTAATCACCATATTTCGTAATATCACAAGGTTAAAAAATTCATACAGTTTCTAGTAATAGATGTGTTGTTATGCTTGTCAGTCAGTGAGAGGCTCCCATCTATTAGTCATGTTTTCTAACAAGCTTTATGACTGATTCTCAATTTACAGTTGTCATTCACCAGTCATCACCAACCATAGGAGGTCTCCACTCACGCTGTTACAGAAATTCATTGTATTTCAGTGCAAATCTGCGTGAAAATAAAATCAAAATTGATATGGATATAATGTAGCACCACAAACTATTAGTTCTGCTAGTAAGCACTGCGTGAAAAAGTTGGTATTAACTTTAAAAGAAGGATGGTACCTGCCAAAAATATGTTGTAATTATTGGTGAGGAACACCACCACCACAAAGTAAGAAGGCCCAATGTAAATACCATATCCTGATAATACAATTCTAGTGGAAGTATTGTAACTATTTCAGAAAAACTATCAAATCTTCCATTAAAGGAATAAAGGTTGTAATTTGAATTTAAGTTTGAGATTAGGTTTTATTTATTAGTTTCTTTCCCAGTACAGGAGCTTTTTCCTCCTCCATTCCTCAACTTTTCTGGTAATTTTGATTTAGCTAAATCCATTTTAGCATAAAATAAAACATTTCTGATCAAATCAAAGATGCGCAAACTTTTATACAAAAAAGATTATTAGATCATTTGGTTTGACATATATACAGGCAAGATATTTACTTATCATTTCTGTAACTGAGCACAGTGACTTCTTTTGTGGAAAAAAGGTACCAGGTGGATCTTGTGCCTTGATAAACCTCTGCCTTCTCCTGCTTTGGTTTCTGCTTCAGAGCTGTGGAGCATCATGGCTTCTCCCCCTCTCTTCCAGAGGTTTCAGTGTAGCAATGTCACCAAAATAATTTGTGAATTTCTTTGTCCCTTTGAATGCCTTGCTGCTCCACTGTAAAGTCTTGCATTGAGACTATGTCGTCTTACCAAGACAAGGAATGTGAGGGGAAAGGGAGAATGACGCTACTAAGGTCAGCCACACCTACCCCAGCTGCATTCTGGCTTCGTGTGTCTGTGCTTCTTGCTTCTCCTCTGATACAGGCTGGCCTCATTGGCTTTTAGTGTGTTTTCTGCATAAAAGCCCTCTAGCAACTATAGTGTTTCCAATTTTGGCAGTTTAATGTTTATTCTGGTATTTGTTTAGCAAAAAACCAAGTTGTTGGAAACTCAGTTTATTGCAATGTAGTATTCCAGTTAGTGATTTTAAAAGATTTTAAGAAACACAATTTTTTAGTCATAAGATGTCAAAAATAGGTATCTTTCAATCCATGGGAAGAATTTGTGTTAATTCTTTTTATTTGAAAATGCGTAATAAACTGGATGCCAGAAGACTTGCCATGATGTTCTCAAAACAGTCTAGTTATCAATGGCATTGATGCATCATCTTTCTAAAGGACTACAGGTTTTCTTAGTTTCTGATTAAATATACTTTTGTCCTAATATGGCCACTCTGTCTAAGGCTGTCATGCCATAAATGTTTTCAAGTTTGATTTTAATAGAAATTTGAATTGAATTTTCTTTTTAGTTGCTCTATTTTGGTTCTCTGGTGTGCGTAATTCTGATGTGTTTACATGTGTTTTTCAGTGTTAGGTGGAATGTATATATTTTATAAGTCCATATGACAAGATTGACAAGGGATTTTTTTGTTTTGTTTTCCCAATGTGGGGAAAATGACCACAGAGAAAAAGACATAGAATATGTTTAAAGATGTGTATCATAGACATTAGGTATACAAATAACTGGATGATCTGGGCTAAAGATGGTAAATTGGTCAGTTTGACCCTATGTTTGAGAATTTCTAGCAAAGAAGATAAACACAGAATCATAGCATGTTTAGGGTTGGAAGGGACCTTAAAGACCCAATTTGGATCCAAAAGTCCATTCCCCCCCTGCCATGGGCAGGGACACCTTCCACTAGACCAAGTTGCTCAAGGTCTTGAACACCCCCAGGGATGGGGAATCCACAGCTTCTATGGGCAGTCTGTTCCAGTATCTAAGCACTCTCACAGTAAAGAATTTCTTCCTAATATCCAACATGTATTTCTCCCCTTTCAGTTTGTACCCATTACTCCTTGTCCTATCACTGCAGTTCCTGATGAAGAGTCCCTCTCCACGTTCCCTGCAGGTCCCCTTCAGATACTGGAAAGTTGCTGTGAGGTCTCCATTCAACCTTCTCTTCTCCAGGTGGAACAGACCCAACTTTCTGAGCCTGTTTTTGTAGGGGAGGTGCTCCAGTCCTTTTATCAGCCTCATACCCTTCTCTGAACTTGCTCCAACACGTCCATGTTCCTCCTGTGCTGGGACCCCACAGCTGAATGCAGCACTGCAAGTGGGGTCTCACCAGAGCAGAGCAGAGGGGCAGAATCCCCTCTCACCCCGCTGCCCACGCTGCTTTGGATGCAGCCCAGGACACGTTTGGCTTTCTGGGCTGTGAGCGCACATTGCCAGCTCATGTTGAGTTTTTCATCAACCATCACCCCCAAATCTTTCTCTGCAGGCCTGCTCTCACACTTCTCCACCCAACCTGTAGCCTGACCCCAATGTAGGATCTTGCACTTCACTTTATTGAATTTCATGAGGTTTGCATCAGCCTACCTCAAATGTTTCAAGGTCCCTTGTGACCCGGGCAGCAATGTTTCAATTGAAAATTTGGGAAGGAAAAGCTAATCTGACTGAACTCCAAGCATTTTCTATTTTTCCAGTCTATGACTGCTAGGTGTGCTTTTTCTCCCAGATAGCTCTATATATTCTTGTAATCGTTAGAGAGCATGCTCTATTCATTCGTCAGTATGCATGCCTTATGTACCTACAGACTACTGGTGGTGTGCATTTTCAGCAGGTGTTTTGACCAGTATCTGTTATGTGCATTAAACTTTAATATTTACAATTAATTAAGGGGGTTTTTTAGGAATAAAACAAACACTTCTTTTTCTAAGTTTCTAAGGTTTATCAGCATTCTTTTAAGGTCAGTTTGATGTAAAATACTGCACTTATTTTACATCTTTTTTTTTGTTCTCTTTCTGCATATTTACATTTCTCTCATTCCAAAGACTTAAAAAAAGTATCTTTCTGTCTGCCTTCATAGTATTGTTTCAATATTTTGAGCAAAATTTCATAGAACCTGTTTGCAGGTGTCGCTACAGCTTTTTCTATTGACAGAAATGCAAATCTTTTAGGTTTAAGTCTCCCAGCTGTATGGGCTAGATTGGAATTCTCCTCATATGATCAACACAATTTCATTTTCAAGCTTCTTTCTCTTGGGGAAGCTTGTCTGCCTAACACAGCCTTCTGGCACAGGTTTCAGAGAACAGTAGGACATACATGAATACTCTGTTCTGAAATAGAACTGAAAGATGCCATAAATCATGCGTGTTTGTGGCATCCTAAGAGGGTGAAAGTGTCACATTTTCGAAAGCCATGTGTCCATTTATTCTATATTTTCAGATTAGTTCTGCCTTATTTAGGTAGGCACAATTGCCGCAAGTACCCAGGACTTAGCTAGCTGTACCAAATCAGTCTTTCTTGCATACATACGATGAATTAGTAATTCCTTCATAATGGAGCATTGTGATGATAGCTGCTTTAGAATTTCACTTCCTTTAAAGCCTAAAAGGGTGAACCTTTGCAAGTGGATAAAGGGCACTGTGAATGAGAGGTGCCTGTGGAAAAAGAGACAGGAGCTATCTTTTTTCAACATGTTGCAACAATATATTGAATCTAAGATACCACCTGCCTGCCCTGCTGCTGGTGGAGGGTGGTTTGCAAATGCAAACATAAAGAAAATAAATTGTAGGATGCCCAGATTAATCACTAAACCTCAGGACTTCAATTTCTGCAGATTGTTTTATTTTTTTTGTCCTGACCTCCTCAGAGCAACTTGCTATAAACGTTTTGTACTAATTGTTAAATTGTTAGTTGATCATGGAAATTGTTAGTTAAATCATATGGAAAAGCACTATTTCTTTCTTCTTCCTAAGAGGAAGGGAGTTTTTTTCAAAATGAGTTTGGGATAGGTATTTGCTATGTCTATGCTATATGCATCTTAGACTATTATGTGTAATTTGTTTATCTAGTAACATGTTAAGGAATACTAAGACATAACCTAGTAAAAACAGTCAATAACTTCTAAATCAGTAGATCATGTAAGGATTACATTATATATGTATATACTGGGATCAAGCTGCTGAATTTTTTAACCCCAGGAGAATATCCTTATTCCTTAATGATTGTGTCAGAGTATAAGGCAGTATTTTAGCTGGCAAACAAAGTAAATTGAAAAAATTTACAATCATAGTTTTCTCATCTGTAGCGCTCTTAATTTAGTGGCTGCCCATGTTTGTGTATAAACTGATTTGTGTTCCTACATGTAGTGTAACATTTAACATGGTTTAGTTGGAATTGCAGTGGGAGTGATAGTGTACATTTCAGTTATCAGAAATTTTAAATAAATGTTTTTAGTCTTATTAAGAGGAGAATAGGGGAAAGTATGACTGATCACATATTCAAGTAAGTGAAAGTCTTTTTATTTAACATGTCAGATATATATGTAGTAAGTTGTGCCTGGAATCTCTCACTGCTTATTGTTAAAAATGCTAGGGTATCAGTCTTCCTTTTGTATTTACGCAGAATATAATTTTAAATGTTAAAATTACTTTCATCTTTCCACAAAATATCACAATAATACGCACTGTATTACCTATGTAGTTATTCTGTGTTTGTGCTTAAGTGCTGTTCTGAATAGAGACATAATGTTTAGTTTTTCTAGAGCCTAAATAAAAGTCCCTGGCCAGAACTTAGAACTTAAAAGCTTGAAAGAACAGATCCTTCACATAAGGAACTTTTTACTTGGGTAGCTTCTCTTTCTTGTACATATGGTACTCTGTGTCACATAGAACCTCTTGAAAGCCCAAAAGCTTGGAATAAGAGAGTAGAAGAAAATAAAATATTTCAGCTGTGGGGGACCTACAAGAATAATTTAGCCCAGCTGCCTGAGCACTTCAGGGCTGACCCAAAGGTAAAGTGGGTTGTTGAGGGCACTGTCCAAATGCCCCTTACACACTGACAGGCTCAGGGCATCATCTGGCTTGACCAGCCTCTCTATAAAGAAATGCTTCCTAATGGCGATTCTGAACCTCCCCCGGCGCAGCTTGGAACCATTCCCACACATCTGTCACTGGATCCCAGGGAGGAGAGATCAGCACCTCCCTCTCCGCTTCCCCTCCTCAGGAAGCTGTAGAGAGCAAGGAGGTTGCCCCTCAGCCTCCTTTTCTCCAACCTAGACAAGCCCAAAGCCCTTAGCAGCTCCTCACAGGCCATGCTGTCCAGTCCTTCCACCAGCTGTCTTGCCCTTCTCCAGGCACCTGTGAGGACCTTCCCATCATTCTGAAATGGTGGAGCCCAGACCTGCACCCAGCACTCAGGGGGAGGCCCTGCCCCAGCATTGGACACAGAGGCACGACCACCTCTTTGGACGGCCGGTGATGCCAAGTTTGGTGCACTCAGGATGGGTTTGCTGCCCTCCTGGCTGCCAGAGCCCTCCCTGCAGCCTCAGAGCTGCCCCTCTCCCAGTTTAGGCTTGTGTCTAGCATTTCTCTATCCCAGGTGCAGAATCTGGCATTGTGACTTGTCATTTTCATGTCACTGGTGATTGCCCAGTGCTCCACTGTATCCAGATCCCTCTCTCTGCAAGGACTCTTGTCCCTCAAGAGAGTCAACAGCATCTCCCAGCTTGATATTATCAGCAAATTTACTAATGGTGCATTCAACTCCTGTAGCCAGATCACTGGTAAAAATATGAACACAACTGGCCCTAGAATTGAGCTCTACAGGGCACCAATAGAGTAAAACAAGAAGTAGCCATAAGTTTTCAGAAAGGGCAAGTGAATCATTTAGTGTCTAGAAAGTCTGTCTTCAAATAAATAATATTTTATGCTCAAAAATAGTTAAGTAATTTTATAACTTACATGCAAGGAGGGTTTCTGGCATTGTAGACGCATCTGTCAGATAAAGGTGAAAGTTTATTTTATCAAAATTTGGTCTAAAAATGGTGAAGAAAATGATTAGAAGTGAAAACAATTTCTCTTTAAGCTTGTCCTAGTAGAACAGCTTGAACCTAGTAGAAATATGGTGGAGACTCATTTTAAATATAGATCCCATTTCTGAGCGTGATAAAGTAAATAACATGTTTTAGTGGTAACCAGTGTTGCTTGGCTTATATTATGCAGTAAAAGTGAACACAGATTCTTTGCCTTCAGTGGCCATACTGATGGAATCTACTAAAAGAAACTCCATCAACAAAAATCCCCCACATGACAAAAAGCCCAACAGTTAGCACCAAAAGCCATGGAATCAATATGGCAGTGAGGAATGAGTGTCATCTGTAATGCCACTTTTCTTTTTAAGTGAAATGACTTCTTTTTAACAGATAGGTTCTCTGAACAAAGAAGGCCACAAGTTGCAGCAACAAAATGAGAGAGGGCAGTAGGGGGAATGAGCAGCAGGCGGTGTAACCCTGGTGTACATTGCTGCTGTGGATTAAGAACTGTGGTACACGTGACCTAACAGTCAGATTTAGGATTTAAATGTCTGTACAGTCTTCATTGTTTGATTGTAGCAGTTTGTTAGGAAGGGAAACTCGCTGGTAAAAATATATAGTAAACTGACCATATGATGATCTTTTCAGCTCATAGTTTTTATCTTGCGGCATGCTTTCGAAATTTGATCTTTCCTGTGTGGTTGAATACTTTGACCTCATAGTATTTTTCACTAAAGCAAGTCAGTGAAGAAGTCAGACTATTAAAAGAAAAAACATTATTGCCAGCCAAGCAAGAACGTTTTCTTACATAATAATTGTGTATATTTAATAATATACCTTTTTTTAAAGACTTGAAAAGCTAATATTACACAGTTATAAGAAATGACTCCTCACAGCAAATACATTAAAATACTTGTCAATTGCCCTGGAAAAAAAGGAGAAACTAATTTTACAGGTGGTAAATTCAAACATTAGCTGTAGTAGTTTTCAGTTTCTACTATGCAGAGAGTAAATTCAGCCAAAATTGATAAATTATGTCACTAAAATTATGATTAGTACTGTGATATTTGAAGTAGGATAGAGAGGGCTCATTAAAATGTTTACAGAGATAATTATAAGTGTTTTTTAAAAGTGTAAGTGGTGGTTTCCATTGCTTTCATTTTGGCCATTTATTGTAGCTAATAATTGTGTGCCTTTTCTTACTGTGCATTCCATTGTCTCTGTCATTTTCATTGTTGGTTTTTGCTCTTCTGGCCCCCCAGATAAATTACACTTAAGTTTTTTCTTGAATGTTGTTGTTACCAAACTGATCAAAATCAAAATATCCATTGTTATTAAAAAAGAAAAGAAAGAAAATGGATGTGAGAGTAATCATACATATGCATTTGAAAAAATTCTACTTTGTATTTTAGTTATACTGTGTTTTCCTTTCCTTTTTAAAAGCAAAATTATTGTGAACAAATCTGCTTTTCCAAAGGCTGGATCCTTCAGTCTGTGTAACTCCTGACTTTCCATTTACTTTGACAGCTGGGGATCTTCAAAGGGTGCTGGCAGCAGTAAGGGTTGATGTCCTGTCCCAGTGAAGCTAATAATGGTGTAAAACCTATTGCCAGTGAAGCTAATGGTGTAAAAACCTATTGAATTACTTTGGTTTGGGATTTGATTCTGTGATTTCAGATAGTTAAAGTTTTGTTTCTAATTCAATTCCTATTGCAAGCTCTGCATGTCTCTTCCTGATCTAGTTGAGGGGAAAACATATGGAGGCCTTTCTCAAAATCATTTCAGGATTTTTTATTTAACTTTTTTTTACTTCAGTGATTATATTTTTGTTCAATCTGGGTTATTTTTATTTCAGTGCAGCTCACTAGTAATTCTACTCCTTTGAGCTCATTCTGAGCAGCTTGGAAGGTAAAATGAACTTTGAGGCTGTGATCCTGCAGTATACATAAAAGCAAAATGACTTTCTGACCTCATTGAGGAGACTTGTGTTCACTGGGACTCTAGAATGAGGCCTTTTAATAAAATATATGCCCTAGCCAGGAATAAAGCAGGCATTTCTGTTGATCTATAAGGAATCTGTCAAAACTTCTCTGATCAGGCTTTTTTACTATCCCATCTTGAGTCCTTTTTTTAATGACATCTATTATCAGATTGAAATGGCGATTGAGACACTGCAAAAGTCTGATGGTCTGTCCACTCACAGAAGCTCTCTTCTCAACAGCCATGTAAGTTGTCTCTTCTTCACATACACTCTCTCTTGCTTGTTCTGCATGCTTAGCCTGCCTCTAAATGTTTGTTTTATTTTATTATTACTTTTTGCTCTTAATCTTCCCATCTTAGTTGCTTGTAATCTTCTACTGCACCTCCCATGGCTTTATTTTGTCAGATTAAATGTCTTTATGGTATATTGCAGAGTGTTACCTGTTTCCTATGCTCTACACCTGTGTTAGGACAAGTTAACACACTTGACTGTTTTGCGGGTTACAGTGTAAATGTCGAGCTAAGGTTCAATTAATTCTAAATTAGCTGGCTTTTGTCATTTTAAATAAAGTTTTCTACATCATAAGAACTATGTACCATATACTAATTTTGGGGCGTGTGAAGAGGAAGAGAAGAAACAAACAGCACACCTAAATAATATACTTAGGTTATTCCTAGTTATCCTAATTCTAGTATTTCTGACTAGAGAGTATATTTTAAAATTACTTATTTAAGAATTCTAAGGATCCTTACAATGACCTGGTAAAAACTGAAAACATTGTCTTAATTTGAAGTACACAGAAATGTCTTATTCATCTGCCTTTTACTTTGTTCTTACCCTCCAAGTCTTACAGTTAAGAACTTTTCATAAATAAAGCTAAAAGATATTTAGGCAAAAACATGATCTCCAAATATAGTGATAAGTTCATTATATGTAACTTTAAAATAAAGGAAAAAGCCCAAGTTAATTTTAAACTTATTATGTAAATAATGTTGTTGCTTTGTAAGTTGTTAGTCTTTCCTGATATGTTTTTTTTTCTGTTGATATTTATGGTTTTGCATTTTGTATTTTTGCCATGTTAATTGATTGGTATTCATCTTACTTTTTTTTTCTTCTCAGCTTTACTTACGATATAAATTCAAATTCCCTTATTGCTTTACAGAAGAAACTGAAATTTAGTTTGCAGTCTGAATGTAGAATATGATGGTAGAGATTGTCCTTTGGAAATCAAATTAAAAATCTTCTTTAGAAGATTTGGGTTTGGATTTTGGATTTTTTTTTTTCCTGTAAGGGTTTGGTTTTGTCGAAGTTAAAATTAAAAATGTTTTGTGGAGAATATGAGCAAACTTTTTTTTTCTTAAAAAAATCTAAAATTGGAAGAGGAAAGCTATAATGTAAAAAGCTATGGAAAACGATATACAGAAGGACATTTAGATTCCACCTTGTGTGTTTACAAAATAATTATTTTGAAGATAAGATGGTCTCAAAATTATTATTTAAATAATAATAGACAGTATTAGACTGATAATATCAAAATCATTGTTTAAATGTCATTTTTAACAGACCATAACTTTTTTTGGCAATGTTTTAGAAATCTGTGGAAAGACTTAGAACACTAGAACTATTGTAAGTTTCCACATAAACCTTTTAGGAAGTCTGTATTCTTGGTATAAAACCAAGAAAGATTACGAGATAAGCTGCAGTGCCTCAGTAAACTATGTTTCACTCATTCCTAGTTCTAGGCACTATTCACAGTGTTTTCCTAATAACAAGATTTGCACAGAAGATCACAGTCTTCCCAGCTGTGAAGATTTATCATGGTATTACTTTCTTGACTGTGAACGCTTTGTGAAAAATATTGTGATAGAGTTATATCTTTGACTCTGTGGGGAAAGAAAAGTTTAAAACAACACTTGCACAAATTTTTTTGGCAACAAATCTGTCCTAATTTTGGTGATTTTGAAAGAAATCTAAAATCCAGATCAAGCCTACTGGATGTTTTGCCTCTTTTTAAAGCAATGTTTATTGTCTTTAAACTCAAGGACAGTATAGAGGAAGTTTAAGTGTAGATGTAGTCTTTGTCTCTTTACTTTTCTTGACTTTGCCTTCTAATGGTTTGGTTTGGTCTTTCTTAAAATAATTGGCTTAACAGATTTTAAAATAGAATTCTAAATTGTGTTTTTAATTAACTTACACTTTGCAGATGATAAATTAATTTGTGGGAGAATTTTAGTTTGGGGTTTAAATTTTCACCCTTTGATACCTCAATGAGGTTTTGTAGGATTTTTTTTCCTAAATACATGAGTTCTTATTTTAAGGAGTTTGTAAGTTCTCCTCTGTTTTCTTTTGTGTCTTGATGTGTTTCTGCATGAGATCAGCTTACTCAGTTAATGGATAGTTGATTGTTTTATAAACATTGCAGCTTAATTGAAGTCACACTCAATTTAACAGGTCTGGCTCTGTAAATATTTCATACCTTTCCTCATCTTACCAATACATTATGGTCAGTACTAGAAATTTATAAGCCAGGACTCAAACCTGAACAGTTTTAGAATTGTATTTCAGCTGGGTAGAAAAACATTTGGGTTCTTTAAAAAGTTGTTTACAATAATGTTTAGATTAAATTTTCTCTTAAAATCATGAATTAACTGCACTTTTTCTTCCAGGCTGTAATCTATCAAGTAAGGAGTTCAAGCCCTTGCTACTAACTCCTTCCAGGAGCAAAAATTCTTATATTGCACTTAACTTTTGATTTGGTCTTTTTGTATGTTGAATAATGCAAGTTATGTTTGAAATAACATCTGTTAGAAATTCATATAATTAAAGAAGTGCACTCAAAGTGATTAATAATAGATTAGAAACCATCTGGAGGAAAATATCTTTAATGCTACATACAGAACTTAATTACAAAATAATTATTTTTTGTTTGTCAATCTTTTGGGGCTGACAGAGTTTTTCCCTTTGGGGAAAGCAGTAGTACTTCACATTCTGTATCGTTCTGATTCAATTCTAGATGTAATAATATATGACAAATGTTATATAAATGTATTAATAAAAATACAGATGTAATAACAGATTTTCAATATGGAATAGATTGCAACCGTTGAAAATTATAATTACCTTTGTTTGTAAGCCAAGACAGGCTTATGTCAGGTCACTAGTGAAATGAGTTTAATACATTCACACAAAAATCAAATGTTTACAATTATACCTTTTCTTCAGCTTTATTTAAAAATGACAGGTGCTCAGTTTGGAAGCACTTGTGAGTGTTAATACATATAAAATAATGATATGATAAGTGATTATTAACAGTACTTTTTCATTTTGTTTATTTGAAATGCAAAATTACCTGCAAAATAAGCTAAAAATTTTGTCTTGGAAGCATTTGCATCTTTCCTCTATTTTTCTAGAGCTTAGAAAATTCTAGAGATCCGTAACAAGTACTGGAAAAAGTAAGGAAAATGTTGACTTATCAAAAAACTAAAACAATGGAATTTTAATGTGTTCTCAGACTATATTAGTTTTGATCTATTTTTTCATTTTCCTATAATATTAAATCTAAGACTATTAAATTGTCCTTTTTACTTTTTTGGATATTAGCAACAGCTAGAGGTGTTTCATGAGTGTGCTGTACTTAGAACATCCAGTGATGTTACATAAAACCTCTTCTTGCATGTTTCTAATTATCTACCACGTTACATGAAAAGATTACTATTTTTCCAAGAAACTCATTCTGTTCCTTCTGGAAGTCAAAGGCAAGCAGGCTACAGCTGAAAGGGTTTGTATCCCTAATGATTTATAGATGTACCAGTTATTTTTGAACATTACCTAGGTAGCTCTTCGACTTTTATACAATAGCTTTTTTCTTATGTGTATCTTAATGTTTTTTAATAACAGGCAAAGAGAAACAGTATAATATTCCAGGTTTAAAAAAACATCAACTGTTGTGTCCAAGGAGTTTGTTTTCTGCAATTTATGTGTATTACATTCATGTTTACTTTATTTCTTTGTGGTACTAACAATTTGTCTCCAAAGCATACCTTTATCACGTACTGATGTGTGGTACTGAATCAAAAATATTTTATGAAAAGGGCACTTTCCTGAGGTCACAAGTGCAATGAGTTCTGCTATTTCCTGGTAATTTTGAAGATACTAAAGCCTTATTGTATAACTAACATGTAAAGACTCTCTGAGGAAGGATATAATTTTTTAATAGACTGGAAGAGTGATTCCAACTGTCAGACGTTAATGCCGTATGGCTACAATATTTTTAATTAAGTATATAATAGGCTTTTTTTTCTGTTCTGTGTGTGATATAGCTTCAATGGCTTTTAGACAACTATGAAACTGCAGAAGGAGTGAGCCTTCCAAGAAGTACCCTTTACAACCATTACTTACGACATTGTCAGGAGCACAAGTTGGATCCAGTCAATGCTGCCTCCTTTGGAAAACTCATACGGTCAATCTTCATGGGACTACGGACTAGAAGACTTGGAACTAGGTTTGTGCAATTGAAATCCTGAATTATAATTAAAAAATAAAGGTAATAATTATGAATAAGAAACTTGTCTGCTAGGCAAAAAAATAGATAAGACCTGCATTTAAATATTGCAGTGTTTTTCTGTCAGTTCTATTTCTTCATGTTGAAGTTTAATATTTTTTCAAGATGATGTTATAGTTCTATTTCTTCTGCTTTTGACAGTTTATGTGTTTATATTTTGGTAACTACACTTCAGATTTTTATCATTAAAAATAAAATACAGCTTGCCATTTGGAAATCACTAAGAATGCTATTTGCCCATAACTAGATAAGTTGTATTTATTTGCATTTTGTTTTTCTTACTCAAGTGGAGTGCAAGTTAATATGCTGATAGTATTTGTTTAAGAGAGTGAAATAATTTCCCAAAGGTAGTAAAATGACACTCATGTAAAACAGGTATGAGAGGAGAGCCAGACCTAATTTGGGTGTATTATTTTCCAGTCAATGTAAATTGTAAAGTAAATGTAATATAAATATGGAAAACTAGTGTTACTGCTCTTATAATTCTTGCTTTTTCATAAAGGGGGAACTCCAAATATCATTACTATGGGATTCGTGTCAAGCCAGACTCTCCTCTTAATCGACTACAAGAGGACATGCAATATATGGCCATGAGACAACAGCCCATGCAGCAGAAACAGAGGTAAAGTGTGAAACATAAGTATGCACTAATAGTTCTAGTACATCAAGTCTTACTTTTCCTTACATGGACAAGTTGAAATTCTAGTTCAGCTTTTCTGCTGTGAAAATAAAAGTATGCTGGATATCGAGTTAATGTCAATGATGTTAGGTACAATGTGGAAGAATATTTACCTAGAAATTGTCATAAATTTGCAAAAGAAAAAAAACCCAAAAACCAAAAGTATCTATAATATGAACAGACTCTTCTTAACTATGTTGAATTCTTGTGCCACAAGGTGAAGAAAAGCAGTAAGAGCTTTAATTTCAAATATTCCTGTTTCTCATTGCTGTATCATTTTATGTACACATTTCTTATCACAGAACATACTATTAAGTTGCTTGGTACTTATTTCATCTCCCTGTGAAGAATTAATGTGAACACAATGGTTTGCCTCTAAGTACATGTAAGTGTGTTCCTTTAGTATCTGTTGTTTGTGAGGAACATGTGAAAGCTCAGAAGTAACTGAAAGCAGTGGCACAGGGCTGTACTGGTGGTGAAAGAATGTCTGAATATACATATTAAAAACTATGATAAACAGAAAATTTTAGGTGAAAAAGATGGAAATGCGTAAATTTCTTTGAGATTAATTTTTATTTGAGTGGTGTCGCTAGCCTCCCATATTACCTTACAGTAAAATACATTAGATGCATAATTTCATGACACTGATAGATTAGAAAGCAGCGTATCAAGCAAGTCACCTTTAGAGCAATTACTCCCCTCCAAAAAAATTCAATCGAATGAACAGTATGGTATAGTGTACCAAGCATATTTTGTGTCCTTGGACACAACTGAGATATGGAAAACACAACTTCAAACTTTAACTTCGAACACAAAGACCATTTTGATCTGAAATGATTCTGCTGTCATTTCCAGACAGTACAGATTAGTTACAGCACTAAACAGAAGTTCATGGTAAGATATATGGTCTTAACTGTCTTTTGCTGAGCACAATACAGGAGCATGAGATGTCTCATAATACATCATGTAGAAAATTCTTGTTACAAAATCCATGGCAGAATTATATAGTAAGGAATGATGATAAATATTTACAAAATCTCCCAGCAATCTTATTTTACCGACTCAATCTCATTCACCTAGAGGTTTCATTCACTTGCATTCAAAATTACATATGTGCACCAAAACATACGCCACAATGGTCTAACCAGAATTATTTATGGAAACATGATGCCAATCAGCTAAACATTGTCACGTTTCTTGTCTTCTTCTTGATTCACAATGACAAAGTGATTTTGGAATTTCATTATGTAACTATTAGGAGTGGGTATTTCTTTTTGTATTATTTGCTTTATTATTTTATTTAACACCACCATATGTATTACGTAGTTCCCTTATTTTCCTTACCTAAGTATGTTTGGCATCATTTTCTTAACTTTATGTGAGTATGTTCCTTGATTTTATCGGAACAAAATCACATATATGGCACTATGTGCACACTTCTCCTGTGCCCCATGTTTTGCTCTTGCACACATGTACTTGCACCAACATGCACCCATTCAGGCTCAATTCACACCAATCCTAAGCTCTGCTGTGAGAATCTGTACAGGTGTTGATGAGGATATAGGAGGCTTAGTATTTAACTTCAGTGTTTCATATATGTCTGTATGTGTTCTTATCGTTGTTATCCAAGTGTATTGGAAAATTCTAGCAGGATTTATTAAGAGAGAACTAAAGGACTGAATATTGTAATTTTCATGATTATGGTAATGTTGCTCTTTTGTCAGGTTATTACTATTTCTGATGGTAGTTTTGTCTTTTAACTTAGTGGTAAATTGCAGTCAGTATACCTTTTTTCTTGGTAGTTACACTAATTCTGCCATCTCTATTAGACACATCTAATTGATAAACACTTCTAGTCCTCTTCAGCAAAGGTTGTAGACTGAATGTCTGCCACACATAATTTTTATTCTTTCCTTTTCTTAATTTGGAAACCATGCATCTTTTTTATTTGCATAACTTCAGTATCCGAAAGTGCTCGTGTTGAAGTCTTCATTATCCTCAGACAGTAATGTTGTTTCTTCTTAAAGTAATGAAACATTATCTTAGTATTACAAAATTATGTCTAGCTATTTGAAAAGAAAAGGATTTGATTCTTTTTGGTATTAATTTTCTGGTCTTACAATATGCTGTTACTAAGCTAAATTCTACCAGAAATTGGTAGTACTGCTGGAATACCACCTTTGTGAATTCTGTAATGTATTGTTAATACTCTAGCTTCCCTTAGTGGTTGTTTCTTCTGTTAGTTACAAAATAAGTAAGAATCTCTAAATTCTTTTGTCGCTTGTCCTGAAAACTTTATTTTGAGATGGAGAAATCAAACTCTGTGTTCCCTTTATAAAGAAGTAAACAGAAAGGATAATTTTGTACTTGAAATTTTTGCAGGTATAAGCCTATGCAGAAAGTGGATGGAGTTGCAGATGGCTTCACAGGAAGTGGTCAACAGACAGGCACATCTGTTGAACAAACTGTAATTGCCCAAAGTCAACATCATCAACAGTTTCTAGGTATGAAAGCAGGTTTCATACTGCTATATAAATAACTAAGATGAACTTTGTTATCACTCTGAATATCAAGCCACACAAGTACAATAGTTGCTTCTGAAGTTATCATGCCCTCTTTAAAATCCTTACAACAGAACAGAAAGGCACTTAAATTACATGTGAGCTTTCTGTAATATTTAATATGAATCATGTAAGTATAAAGGAAAAATAGGGTGAGATATACTTCATATTACATAAATGAAGTTGCTTTGCATAATTACATTAAATGTGCATATTGAAATTTCTGCTATGAAAGTTTTTTCCTTAATGTGCATTAGAGTGCATTTTATTTCATAAAAGCCAGGGTAGGAAGATGGCATTGCACTACTATGCAGGTTAGCCACCCCCTGGGCTGTTTTGAAAGTGTTCTAGTGTTAAAACTGGAAAGAGACAAATAGTTTCAACTGAAATCCCAAAGGTCATGTTTAAAAATATCCAAATTGTGGATTTGTTGGTTCAGTTAAGCATGTATTCCAGTCATGGAAACAAATCGTAATTTAGTTAATTGTTTATGTAAAAAGAGTCCTTGGCTGTGCTGATAGAGTGTGCTATTAGTGTATGCTTATTTGGTTGGGATTTTCAACCACCAAATCCTTTGGCCTAATTTTGCTTTTACTAAAACCATTTGGAGCATAAGGGTAGCATTAAAATGTTTTGAATCTTCTTTTCCAGTTACCTTTCAGTCCAGCATTTTTATCTTAACCAGCTTGTCTCTCAGAAATATTTGTGACAAATAGTAAAAGGACACATGGGCTCTACTTGAAAGTCTAGTAAATGTCAGGTAAAAATGTATATTGAGTTTATTAAGCCCCATCACACCTAGCTGCATAGAAACTCTTCAGCTGAACAACAAAGAAATTATTCAAGGAATAGTCTCTCCTGCACTGACATAGATATTTTCTTGCACCCTGTAATAGTCTGAAAAAGTGTGTTAGCTTCTCTATATAGGTGTAGTATGTACACAATAGCATTTTATTCTATACAAGTATAATTTTGTATTTATTTGTATTAAAAATATTTATTTGTTTACCATTTTGGCATACAACAGGTATGAAATACTTTCATCTTTGAATATTATGACCTTTTGCAATTTCTTTCTTTGTCTAATCCTTAAATTGTTTTTTTAACCATACTGTAACTGGCACCTCTTTCATTATGTTGTCATGACAACAGATGCATCTCGAGTACTGCCAGAGTTTGGAGAAGTTGAAATATCTTCTCTGCCAGATGGTACTACCTTTGAGGACATCAAATCACTACAGAGTCTTTATCGAGAGCACTGTGAGGTATTTCCTAAAAACCATTTACTTTTGAAAGTTCATGACTTTTAGTGAAGGCCAGTTCAAGAGAATAGTGCCAAATGTATTGCAGCCATGATAGTGGTATGTGACTTCCTCCCAGGATATTTTACTTATTTCATGAAAAGGATAGCAAAAAGGGTTTTCTGGGGGATCCACTTTACAGGGGAAAAGAGTAATACGTAATAGATACTGAGAATGAAATGTTGTTACATGTATGTTTTTCAGAATGTTAGACTTTAGATAGTGCATACAGATAGTTGGTTTAGTCAGTAGGAAATGTAAATCAGGTTAGATTATAATTTTATTTTCTTCTACATTAAAAGCAGTAACTTTTTTCTCGTATCAAAGAAACATTGAGACATTTAAACCACATTTGATACTGCACAATATGTCTTTTAAAATTATTTTTGAAGGTGCTTCCAACTTACAAGGAATTATGAAAATGAGTAAAATGCCGGGTTTACTCTTTTATTTGCAGTAGCAGTAAATATTTTCTATGCTTAAATTCCTCTGATATGTTTACATAGGCAGTACTAGTTCCTGGAGGCTTCCATGCAAGCCTTATGCAAGTCTCTGTGCACAACAGTTTATGGTGCTGGATAATTTATGGATATCAAAAGTATCAAAACAGATACCATTTATAACTTGAGAATTTACAGTTTGCCTTGGTTCCACTATGTGATGAAGGAAAAAAGCTATAGATCTAGTTGGAGTTGGGAATGGAGGGAAGCTGGGTAAAAGACAGTATGATCTCATGTTTTTATTTTTTCAGGCAATACTGGATGTGGTTGTTAATCTTCAATTCAGCCTGATAGAAAAATTGTGGCAAACTTTCTGGCGCTATTCTCCTTCTGCTCCACCTGATGGCACTCCTGTTAATGAACCAAGGTCAGTAAATGTTTCTCTCTGCTTAATGTGTCTCATGATAATGTAAGTGTGAAATAAAAAGAAGTTGTATTAGTTTTAACTTAATAGTAATAATTTTTTCTCCTGTGATTATTTTCCAAATTAAATTTATGTTGTCTGGCAGTTTTATATAGCCTGGGTTTATGCCAAAGGGCAGTCTTGAAACAGTTGTGTCATCCACTGGCGTATTTTGCAAGGACAAATAGAGTAAAGGTGTCTCTTCCCAATATTCGATCCACTTCTTTTATGCCAAAAGGATCATTCATACGTCTGCACTACTTATCAGCTCTAGGAGAATTATGGAGACATTTATTAAATCCATTTCCATGTGAGACAATATGTAAATAAGCTATATTGGGTGTAGCTGAGACATCTATGATGCCGGTATAAAAAAACACATTTTAACACCCATTGCAGGTTTTTACCTGCTGTAAATCATGGAATCATAGAAACTTTAGGTCAGAAAAGTCAAATTAACCTGTTAACCTAGCACTGCCATATTAACTGCTAAACCATGCCCCCAGGTGTCATAAATGCATTATACTTTATTAATTTGCTACGTTTTTTTTAACACCAGCAATCTGAGTGAAATAGAAAGTCGACTTCCTAAAGCAAAGCTGATTACTCTGTGCAAGAATGAGTCTATTCTGAAATGGATGTGTAACTGTGACCATGTGATGTACCAGGCTTTGGTGGAGATTCTCATTCCTGACGTCCTTAGACCTATTCCTAGTAAGTTGAACACCTGTAACAGTTTGTAAGGATTTTTCTGCAAGCATGTATGTGGTGGAGGTGTACTTGTGCCTCAAAGGGCAGCTTAAGAAAAAAGTTTGAAAGTTACACAGGTACTGTGTATAATTTATCCTTAGTTTTGTTGTGTAAGGAGTTGTGCCGGGAGTTGGCATATGCTTTGAACTCTAAAAGTTAGAAGATCTAGTTTTTAAGATACAGTGTCATATTAAAGGTACTTCTTTCTCCATATCTGTTATATCTTCAGGTAAAAATGTTTTTCTTTCACCCTGGCTCTAGGGTACCTGATGGAAAGAAATCCTGTGGCCCAATGGCAATGTGCACTAGTGTCAGTCAATCCTTCCACTAAATTTAGTAGTTTTCAGTTTAAACATCACATATTAATCTTTGATTTGTCTGGAAAAGAAATATGGTCTTTGTGATTCCATGTTTGGAGAGTTGGTCCTTTGTTCCTGACTGCTGAAATCAATTCTAATGACTGTTAAGGCAATGAAAAATTCCTAGTCCAATTTATTATTCCAATGACCTGTTTTTTCTGTCATATATCCTGCATGAGAGAGTGAGTAATTGTCCAGTCATGCCACCATTACCAGGAGTACAGCTTTCTTTTCAAATTTTATTTTACTAGAATCTGTCATTGCTCTAGCAGTGTATTTTTATGGCTATCTTTGGTAGAAAACAAATTTATGTGAAGAAAGTTGAACTCCTTCATGAAGTATTTATTATCTCATATATACTGTCCTAAATATAATAAAGAAATCATGTTAGCAACCCACTAAAACTCATAACTCCTACATATTGTCTCCTTCCAATGAAAAAAACAGTATTCACTTTATAAAGTTGGATTAATATTTTTTTAAAAAGTAGGGCCGTAAGTAGTTTTGCAGGTAACAAAGCTATATTGTCATGCTGTGAACACCTCTTCTGCTATGGTGGCTCCAGCAGTAATAAGCACTCCGTAAGAAAATTCGGTGGTAGTGCCTTGCAGAAAAGTTTTGACTTCTTGCTTGCCAGTGGAATAAAATCAGGTTTTAGCAAATTATGTATAATACAAAAAAAAATTGAAACTGGAAATGTATAAAATCTGAAGGTTTGCCATTTACAAAGTGTGTTTTACCTTTTTTTTTAAGGAACGAGTAAGTGCTTGGTAGCAATTGACATAATTTGTGTATCTATATAGCAGAGTAAAGGAAAAATGTTTTCTCAAATACATGCTATTATTGACAGCTATTACTTATGTAAATTATTTTGCATTGGTTTATATTTAATGTTTTACTTCTCTCATGACAATACCATTAGGTAGGATTTTTAGAGTAATATAGTGTATCACAAACAATTAGGCAATGATAGAAACCCCCACAAATTTAATTATAACGTTTAATAGGCTGAATGAAAACTTGCAAAAGCAATTTAATTTCTGAATAAAAAGGTAGTGCAGACACAGTTTTTCATCAAACCTGCTCCTCTTCTTTTCAGTTGCTTTTTCTGCAAAGCCTGGCAGTCTCTATAGAAGTGTTCAAATGACAGCTATATAGCTCATGGTGTCTTCCTGCCTTGCTTCATAAGATGCATTGGGCATTGCCAGCACAGGATTTCAAGAAAATGGGGAAAAATCAATTAATATCAGTAACTAGAGGCATCATGTCCTTTTCATGCTATTTCTTTCTTTCTAGAATTATCAGTCATATTTGAATAATTGATACCTACTGTGTTTGACATTCCTGTTTTGGGGATGGTCATAAGACTGTTGGACTCAAACACATCATCTGATCCCAGGACAAATCCATCCCAAGAGACTTCTGCTTCCTTTTTGTGAACAGTCCAGTGGTTTTCTGCTCAGAATTGCACTCACTGAGCTACCTTTGGAAGACAGCTAATGTATTTTCTTACTTAATCCTTTAGAACTAGCTAACTAAATGGCTTTCTTTAGCAGCTTTCCTTTAATCATGGGCCATCCAAGTTTCTTCTTCACTGTTAAATGGTTAAAATCTCATGATTTTTTTAACTCTTTCTTTTGAATAACAGCATCTCCAGTCATTACAAGGGACTGAGGTAATGGCTTAAGGTTGAATATAACAAAAATGCAGCTGGGTGAAGCAGACAAATTCATCATCTTCTGTGGGAAAATAGCAATTTGTAGGAAAGTTTGGACTCTGTAGAGGAGCTGGGACAGTAAATGCTTCATTAAAGGCATGTTTATGATTTTTTCCTTGAATAAATGGGAAGAGAGCAGCTGCTGCTGCTCATAATAGGGAAAAATATTAATTTGAAAGGGGCTTGAAGAAAGCATAATTTTTTCAAGGTTTTTTTTTTTGTCTAGATCTTCAGTGTTTTTTCTTTTAGACAAGTCGTATTGTTGATACATATTACTGGAGTAGAAAAAAAAGACTGTTGAGGAAAAAAATGGTTTTATTTTTAACCTCTGTATTAAATTTGTCAGCTGAAATGTTTAGCACCCACAGAATGAGTGAAGAATTGCTGTGTATAAAACAACAAAATTCCTTTTCCTAAGAAAAGCGAAATGCTGTTCATTGGAGTCAGGAATAAAGACCATCTAGTGCCTTTGGCAATAGACCAGAGCTGTTGTGTTTTAGAATGGACATCTTGCATCTTCACAAGTGGCAGAATGGACAGTAATAAATTTGCTGTTGAGTTAGTTTCCATGATAGGTGAAGAATTTATGCAAAATACACTTCCACACCATATTATACAATTCCAAACAGACAAAAAATTAAAGTATTGGAAAGGCTGTAAAGATCAGTTTTGTACAAGTCAGAGGGGTTTTGGTTCAGAAGTCAAGCTTTTTAGGTGCTTATCCAAATCAAACTTTCAGTAACTGCCATTGCCACATCGTTTAGTGTGTGACTAGCAACACGTAATGATTTAAGCCAATTACTTTGCACCATGCTTTGAATCATGCAAAGATTCCTATAAGCGGTTCAGATGAATGTAAAAGTTTAGGGATTTAGGTGCTTAAGGTTTTGGTAATGGCTAGATGTGTACTTAAGGATATGAGAAAAATTCTGAAGCTCATTAGAAATTCATTGTTGCTCTCTGCAATACTGATGCCTGATTAGCTACTTAAGCTATTTTATTTCTTCAGAACTTAGAATTCATTTTATTTGTTCCTTTTTCTTACTAGTTAAAGGTCTTTCTTAAGGCCTGAGCTGCTTTTCCATACTTATTTTTAAAGGAGATCAGCATTACAGTGATGCAAATAATTTTGTTATAGATATATATGGGTTAAAAAGTGTAATTGAGAACATTAGAAGTGAACAAGCAGTAGTATTTTTCTTAAATGTCTAAGTACCATTCATACAGTATTTACATTATTACTTCCATATTGTCTTGTAGGTAAGAAAATATGAGTGACTACATAGTCAATTAGTAAGTGCACAGAAATAATTTACAAAGCAGCACAAGTGAGCTAGGGGATTGACAGGGTTGAGGAAAAAAGCTTGTTCTTCACGTGTAAACCCTAAAGGAGAAAAAAAAAATGATACCATAAGAGGGCTCAGCTAACACAGATACTTTGTAAGATCAAATTGTGGTCAGCTGAGTGTCCAAAGGCGTGGTGAGTTATATAAATTACCAATATGGATTCTACTGCTTATGACTGCAAGTTTGAAGACATGTGAAAAAGATATCACAAAGAATACAGTTTCTCTTTTAGTAAATTTACATTTCTGGTAGAAAGCTTTATTTTAAAAAGGTATTATTAAAAGAAAGGTATTATTTCCTTAGGTTTTTTCCTCTTCACTTTTGTAGTTGCATCCATTCTCTAGTAGTCTTCAGAAACCTGTAGTTTTTTCTTTTTGTCTCCTACTTTTTTGCAGCAGTTTGAGTGTTGCACTGTTATGTCAATGTGCAAGGGTTAGGTGTGGGAAAGCTAGGTTTCTATCACTCAGAGGATAAGATTTTTTTTCCCCCAGGTACAGTTCCTTGGAACAATACTTCCTGTCCTCCTCTTTTGAAAAATTAAAACTTCTGGTTTTAGTAGTGCAGAATACTGTAGGGGCTTCTTCAGTGTCTCTAAATCTGTCAGCCATTCAGCATTTCTGTGGATGCTATAAAAAAGAAGCAAAATGTACACAGATTTCACAGTCATTTGAATAATTTCACTTTCTGTCAGTGAAACACACTCCTATGTCTTGCTTTTGATGACATCCTTAAGCACTGCGTGTGAATGGAATTTGTTCTTTAAAACTGAATTAAGCATTACTATGACATGGTTTAAGATTACTTTGGACTTACTTGAGGAAACTGCAGTATTCCTATAGGTGGATTTTTCCCCAAACTTCTGCTTTTTAAAAGAGGTGCTTAGGTAAAATGGAAAGCGGAAGTTTGTGATGGAAATTTCCATCACAACTGCTGCAATTAGTGTTGTTCTCCTATAGGAGTGCCCAAAACAATACTGCTAGTCACAAAGGTCTTTGGAAAATTGTCTGGTGAAGAAGTCATAACTGCTTATTAAACCAAAACTAAGATCATTATTGTGTAATCTTTATCCAGTGAGGCATTTTGAACCTAGACTAGATATGTCTAGTAAGTAAATGCAGCAGACCTGAAAGTTGTGTACAAGGGTTCTGAGGATGCAAAACATTTCAAAACAGGTGCACTGCTTTCTTTTCATTCTGTTTTTATTCTCCAATGCACAGGTGCCTTGACCCAAGCCATTCGCAATTTTGCAAAAAGCCTTGAAGGTTGGCTTTCAAATGCCATGAACAATATTCCACAGAGAATGATACAAACCAAGGTAGGTGAAACTGTTGAAGTATTATTCTTGCAGTGGCAAATCAAGTGGGCAGTAGCATCTAAAAGAAGCAGCATTTTAACTTTAATGCTAAATTTCATGTTTAGCTTCAAGCATCAAATAATGGGAGAGGAAATAACATTATTTGATCTGCTACATGGTATAATTCAAATATGAGGACTCATTAATGTTAACTATTAAAATGAAAGTAAATACCCAATCTGTGGAATTAATCCACAGAGTACAGTATTTAAAAATATTAAATTTCTTCATAGGTTGCCGCTGTAAGTGCCTTTGCCCAGACTCTGCGAAGATACACATCTCTTAATCACCTGGCTCAAGCAGCTCGTGCTGTGCTTCAAAATACTTCTCAAATCAACCAGATGCTCAATGATCTCAACCGTGTTGATTTTGCCAATGTTCAGGTAAAATTTAGTTTTTAATAGCAGGGTTTTTAAAGTATGATTTCCTCTGTGATTTTGAACATTATTGTCAGGTGTCATTCTATCAAGAAAGTAAAGTGCTAATATTTCACTCATTCATATATCTAGTGATTCAGTCCAAATGTGACAGCTTATGCTCTAGGAAAGTAAGAGCTCAGAACCATTACCTGATTCCATTTACTCTCCTGAAGTGCACATATTCTTCCAACTTCTATGCAAATGTAGAGCAAATACTTTCTTAGAATGGGTACCTTGAATGGTGTCTTACTAATAGCAAAAATGATATTTTAGGATTAGATGTCAGTAGCGTATCTTCTGAATGTCTCTTAAAGTTATTAAATGCACAGCATTTTCAGTAGAGACTGTCTCCATTAGTTAAAACCCCATACATGAGTATGTTTTATCTAAGTGCCTGTGCTTAAATTTACAAGCTCTCCTGGATAATGGATTAGATTAATATGGTTAGAACCTATAGAGCATCAATTATGTTTTTAGTAAACTTAATTTCTGTACATGTTTCTGCTTGTCTGAGGAAAAATACTTTTGTCCTTTTGGCCAGCAAAGTGAAAGGTTGCAGATTCCTGGTAGTTCTTTGTTTCTCTTCTCTGTGAAGTGTTTAAAACGACTGTTTTAATGTACTTGTTATTAACAGAAATCTAGTCAAGAGTTCTTGACCAAAGATAAAATACATTAAGTATGGTAATATGTTGACATAGATACAGAGTCTGTGAATGAGGTGTTAACTTGGCACGACAGCTGGAGTTTAAATGGAAATGGTTTGCAGTTAGTGAGCTGTCTTTTTTTTCTCATTTTCTGAATTGATGAATTAGCTTTATTTAAACTTGGTAACACTGACTAAATTGCTGATTATTGTATGCATAGTGTGTTTCTCCACTTGTTTGCAGCTTATGTTGTCTTTAAGTAATGCGTAATCTGTTACTGCCTAGAGTCAGCAAACAGAACAATCCTTGTTTGCATACAAAGTTTCTTTTATAAGACGATATAACAGGATTTGTCTTTAAGCTTAACTTCTTCAGAACAAAAGGAATGTTGCACTTGATTTCTTGCTACTTGTTTTATTACTTTAGTCCCCTGCATTTGACTCTTCCTGCTTGCCCTGTCTGAAATCCCAGAAAAAAATGACAAGATATAAGTATTTCAGTAGAAAAATGATGAAAGTAGAAGCCTTTTTTCACAAATGAATGTGGGAAACTACAACAAACTTTTGTTGCTTACATTGTTTGTTCTAATTTCTTTATTTGATGTCTGTTCTTTTATGCTATTTTTTTCCCACCTATTTGCTTTCAACAAAATTACAATAGACATAAAATAAAAACTACTTCTTAGTCTGTCTAGTAAGTGGGTCCGGTCTCTTTCATCCGTTGAACAGCTTAATCTTTGAGATACAACTACATTCTGTGCTTTGGCTTATGTATTGTCAATTCAAGAGCTGCCATGTGCTATAACAGGAGCAGGCTTCCTGGGTGTGCCAGTGTGATGACAACATGGTTCAGAGACTAGAAACAGATTTCAAGATGACTCTTCAACAGCAGAGCACTCTGGAGCAGTGGGCTGCCTGGCTTGATAATGTAATGATGCAAGCATTGAAACCGTATGAAGGAAGACCCAGCTTTCCTAAAGCAGCACGGCAATTTCTGTTAAAATGGTCTTTCTACAGGTAGTATTTAATAGACTTTAAAACATTCTAACTGTCCTATTATTTGCTGAACTGTGCGTTGTACTAAAGTTGACAAATCTAGTGGCTTGGTAAATCATGAAAAATGTGGGGTTTTTTTCAGAGTGCTTCTGTTATTAACCTTGAACTCAAGGCTATCGGCAAATGAACAGGGACCTAAATGACCGTTGTTTATTGCTTTAAAGGCCATCTGAAACCGAATGCAGGTGTAATTTTGTCCAGAGTTAGAAACATACTATGATTTTTTTACTAAAAAACTATACAATTATTAAGCCACTATTTTTAGTATTACTTACTAAAACATTGTGCCATCAATGTTTATGAGATAAGAAAGACAAAAGCTGTTTTTATATATGAAAAGAACATTAACACAAGCATTCCATGTTAGCTACTTATTGAAACAGTTATCAGAGTAAACCTTGTTCTTTGAAACTGACTGTAATAACTGCTTGCTGAAGATACCAGAATTTGTTGATATAATATGAACACACAAGTCTATTGTTTTTGAATTTTAAGTTTCAAAGCTGTTTAAATTCTAGCAGTTAAAAGCTTTGTCCTGGAAAGATTGACATAACAGACACCATTTAAGGAATAGTTTCTTAAATAATCAAATAATTTTCTTACCATTTTAGTTGTTTATGTTTTCAACAAAGTTTCTTTCAAGTTAAGTTGCACACTTGCTCAATTATTGGTAGTTATGCATAGGTCAAAACCAAGACCAAACCAGTCTAGTTATTTCTTATGTGGTGTCCAACAGTACCTTCAGAGAAAGGAGAGAAGCAAATGATTGCCCTTTCCTGGTCATCCCTTTCCAAAGATACCATAAATCAGACATTTGTGGACAATGTTGCTTTTGAGAATACTGGTTTTGAGGTGAAATGTCTGTCTACATGGATAAATGTTAAAATGGCTGTGACGTATAATACATAAACATATATATATTTTTTGTTTTTGAATAGCTCAATGGTGATTCGGGATTTAACCTTGCGCAGTGCTGCTAGCTTTGGCTCTTTTCATCTGATCCGCTTGCTTTACGATGAATACATGTTTTACTTAGTAGAACATCGTGTTGCTCAGGCAACAGGAGAGACACCTATTGCAGTTATGGGAGAGGTAAGAATATGTAAGAGACTAGATTGATAGATTTAGAGATTTGGAGAAAGTGTTTTTGCAAATTTTTAAGCGTGTATGTAGAATGGTAGGACGTTCTGCAGTATAACAATAGACTGAGTGGTTTCAAACTTGTTTCACTGGTTCATTGTCAGAGTACTAAAATCACATTAAATTCTTAAAATCAATTATTTCTAAATTAACTTACTCTTTTACGAATCTGCACACCGATTCATGTGCACAGTTTGAAAAATGTTGATCAATCTACAACCATTTTCCACTCTTTGAGACCTGAACATTTTATGCAAAAATAAAAGAGCATAGTGATAGGAAAATGTTATTTTTACATGCATTTGCACACGTAATTCCCAAACAAAATGTATACCCTCTTTGACATTAGAAGGGTCGTTTACATGCAGAATTTTGGCTTGTACAGTACTGTTCACATACCAGTGCAGACATACATAGAGGTTTGCAACACATTTGATTTTCATATAGTTGTTTCAAAGACTATTGGTTTAAAAAGCAGATCTAGAGTCTCAATTCATAACAATCTTTTTATACTCAGCTATGGCATCTACAAGGCAAAGTCTCTCTTATCCCTCTTCAGTAGTTCATCTGACCTTTTATTTTGAGTGAGACAGTAAGGAAAGCATTAATTGTTGCCAAAGAATTATGTGTCAAAGGTGCTGGAAAATGGATATTTTTTAAACTATGCTAAATTGTTAATAGGATGGATTTGTTACATTTTTACACTTGCGAGTCACTCTATCATTCTGTGTTACCTATAAATTGCAGGTAATTCTGCTAGTTGATTTGGCATCAGTTGTCATTCTTCCCACAAGATATATTGATAGACTTACTAAATATTATAAAGAGATGATGCACCTTCAAGAGAAATTGGAAAATGTCCCAGCTTTCTTTGTCAAATTATTTTATATCATGTGTCATGACATGTTTCAGAAAAATTAAATAATGTTTCTACTTAGTAGAAAGACCCATGATCAGTATACATGCTCTTATATTTCTTGCCTTACATTTGCAGAAAGTACTACACAAGTATAGTTACTACATTCTTGTTGTCTCTGCAGACTTTATATGTTAGATATAAATGTAGCATAGGGTCTTCTAAAAAGTTTACGAGACTGAAGATGGAAATTCTATGAGGAAGTAAGTATTGCAAAACTTTTGGAGGTGAGGGGCAGAATAGAAGTTAAATGCATAAAAATGCATGTCTTCTTATGTTTCTGTGTATTCAATGGCTGTGACTGAAGTAAAATGAGGAAGATTACAGTGCAACAAGCACTGTAAGACAGTATAAACTGGTTGTAGCTGAGAAAAGCATTCTCATACTTTTCCCTTCCTCTTCTTCCACCCTTGGACCCAGGTATTGGCAAAATTCTTCTGGAAAAGACTGGTACCATCGTTTATGATTAGAAATGTATCTATCTAAACAATGTGCTCCTTTCATTTGATATCCATTGGTGGCATTTTATTCTTCCAAATTTCACATAAGAGAAACGGAGAAAGGAAGAAGGTTTCTAACTTACACGCAGCTTCTTTTAAAAGGTCTGGATTTTGATGTAAATCAGTTATCAGGTTATAAATCCTTTCTCAGCAGTGCCTTTCATTTACTTTACAGGTAGATTAGCAACACTGTGGCACACCTTCATTTTCGTTCCAGCACAATTAGAATGGTGCCTGGGAAATTTTAAAAAGAGCTTTTTGTTAAAATATTGGCATTTCAGAATGAATATCCATTATAATTTATGGCTTTATAAAACTCAGAAATAGCTCACTTCAAACAACAAAGGCCCTGATGAAGCAATCTTTAAAAAAGGTTGTACTTCTCCATTCTAATTTTTGAGGGTTTACTTAGTGATAATTGTCTTAATAAGCACAGGACTGAAATGGAATGGGAAATTGCTCTGCTATGGGTGTGGCTGCAGCTAAGATCATGCATTTGAATGAATGCAACCATCAAACCAGTGGAGCACAGATTTCCTACATCATAGATATTCTAAGCTCACATTTGCTTAAGACTGTTTCCACTTTTATTGTTGTTTATTTTGCAGTTTGGTGATTTAAATGCTGTGTCTCCTGGAAATATGGATAAAGGTAAGCATTTTAGTATCTCCAGGGTATAATTCTATGTAGAGCTGATTTGTCTCTGAGCAAAATAAATCCTTATGTTTTAAAAATACAGTCAAATAGAATTTAGAGCTGTATTGTCCTTTAAAGTGCATGTATATGTTGTATGGATGCATTGATATAATACAATAGCTATGTATGTAATATCCCACATGTAATAATGACTGGAACATTGTAGGTTTGTTTTAAAATAAGAGTATTTTAAAGATGTTTATTATTGCCACAAAGAAATATTCCAATTTTTGTGCAAATTTTGTATTATCTAATAGGACAGAGGAGGGTAACAGCTGTGTGAATAAAGACAAGAGTACGCTTATGGATGTTTAACTGCAGTGCATGTTTTGCTACATCAAGAAGCAGAATTGTATGCAAGTAGTCAGGGAGAAATTAGTTCCTTATAATCTCTTCAGGCCATATTTGGACATGCATTCTTATACTGACTACTTGAGTGATTTGAGGTGATTTGACCTCAGAACACTCAACTAGTGAGTATAACAATGTTTGTCAAAATTTGAAGTCAAGTCACCACAACGCTCCTTGCCTCAGTTTCCCTATCTGTAACTAAAAGTAACAACTCTTGTTAATCATGTTTAGGAAATGAGGCATTTTCCAATTAACATTGTTACACCTTTTGAGATTGCAGTTGTTTTTTGCACATCAACAGGGTATAGCTCAAGTGATCAATCCTGTTTATCTATTTGAGATAATAGTTGTCTTTTTGCCATTAAAATTTTAATTTTCAGTTTGTGCTTTATCAGATTGCTCCCTTGTATTTCAACTATTACTTGCAAAATAAAGAGCCTTGGATTAGAAACTTTTCCCTTTGTGGTAGTTACATGCTGGTTTGTTTGTGCAGATGAGGGCAGCGAAGTTGAAAGTGAAATAGATGAAGAGCTGGATGAAAGTGGAGAACCACAAGCCAAGAGGGAGAAAACTGAGCTAAACCAGGCATTCCAGGTGGGCTGCATGCAGCCAGTGCTTGAGAGTGGAGTACAGCAGAACCTCCTGAACCCAATTCATAATGAGCACATTGTTGCAACTACTCAGACTATCAGGCAATGCAGTGCTACTGGAAATACATATACTGCAGTCTAATGTGAAACCTCTCTTGGCCTCTGACACACACCCCATTGCATTAGCCGTTTAGGTTTAATATGAAAAAAAGAAAAAAAAAGAGAATAAGTCCGAAGGTTGACTGTTGTCAAATGTAACTGTTCTGATCATTATTTTGTTGGAGTTGTTCAATGGAATGGGTGTACGTATTTTGCCAGGTCTGTTTAAAAACAAAAAAATTTTTGTAAACAAATAATTTTACATTGGCCGCTCAATATGAAGAGGTTTCTTTGTATCAAATGCAAGGAAGATTTTTGCAAAGTTTAATGTTAATGTTTTGTCCTCTTATAATAACTTAATTTTTTTCATAGTTTAAAAATATTTTAATGTTAATTATTAGTTATTATGCTGATTTCATATAGATAGGTTTTTAATTAGATGCACTTCTGTGAAATATCAAAAGAACTATTTTCTTTGATTTACACTGGAGGCATACTTATTTGACAGCAAATGTATCAAATTTGTTATAAAAGGTGCTTTTCATCGTACTACGAGAAGACACTATTTTGATAAAATTGTGAGTATTCAGGGGGATTTTTTTGTAATAATGCTGGAGGGTTGAGAAGATCTAGTTTCTTTCTGTGAGGAAGAAGCTGTTTAAATGACAGAATTGTATCAGAATGTGGTAATCTGTATGGCATAAATGTACCTAATTATCTGAACATGATGTAAACAATGCAAGCTTCATTTAAAATCAACAGTTTCAGATATTATTTGCATACCAGTTCCTCTGTTTTGAAGACTACTGATTCTATATGTGAGGCCACTGAACAGAAGCTTTTGATTGTTCAGTGGCACTGTAGTTGTTAGAAACTGAAGCTAAAAAAGAAGTGACTTGATTATTGTTAATTTTAAATATATGTGCTACTTATGCTGAACTGGACATACAGGAAAACATTCCATTTGGATGACTTTCTTCTATTCCAGGTCTTTTCCTACTAGTGGTTCAATCTGCTGCTCTTAGAAAAGATGATTTATAGAATGCAAGGAATGTAGCAACCTGCATCATTTTCCTTTCAAAAACATTTCCTTGTTGGTAAAGTGGATTTAAATTTTTACAAAAATTAGACAAGGCAGTGTAACTGGCACACCTCACTTGTACTTATTCCCAATTGTGTAGAATTTGAATAGGTGGCTAGATGGACCATTGCCATTTAAGAATGTACATCAGGGATCATTGTACCTCGGCTATTACATGGTGCCTTAAACAGAACTGAAGCTAAGATTTAGTACTTTCTGTTATTCTTAACTCTTAAATTAATTCAACAAGGTGTGCCTGTCATTTTCAAATTCCCTAAGAAGTAAGGACAGGTTACATAGCCTTCAAAAGAATAAAAGGATTTTTTTATTATTAAATGATTTTAATATCCCTCTTAGAATGACAATAGACCTATTTTTTCTCGTTTCTAGCTGGATTTCACTTTAATACAAATAAAATTAGCTTGGGAATTTGGAAAGCAAAACTAGCTTTAATACCAACTTCAAATGTCAAAATAGTTTGACCATAGTCCCAAGCATGATTATATATTTTCTAAACCCTTGCCTACTTTTAATTTTAAAAGCTAAAAAGAAATAAATGAGCAGGTACATAATGCAGTGCATGTTTTCAATTTCTATATTTTGTGGTGTATCAGCCAGATATTACATTTTAATGGTTAAATAATATCAGTTTATAGAGACCATATTAATTGACATTAAAGAACTCAAGTTTTTCTTCACAAACATTTCATTATGCAGACACATGAATTTGCTACACAAAAGTAGTGGAATTAAATAAGAGAAAAAAAAAGCCAAAAAGTGAAGGAGAACACAAAAGATCAACTTTACAGAAAAGACTGTGTAAAAAAATTAGAATTATTTTATTCTGGTTTATCTCGTGTGTCTGAAAATGACTTTAAAGTCATATATACCAAATGGGAGAAGAGCATGTAAAATGGAAGTGTATTTATAGCAAACAAGTTTGTTGCTAGAGTTTACATATGCTCCAAATACAGCTGCGCATAAACTAAAATGTCCTAACATTATTGGTGCACAAAAATAAATTTTAATTCCTTTGCAGAATTGTGAACCCATCCAGCTCATTCTGTGTAGGCATAATTCCTACTAATGTCAGTAGATGGCTTTTGCCTCAGTAAAAAGTAAAAGTGAAGTTTATATTCATTATTTCTAAACTCATAAATGCACTGAATCTCATTATAGACTTTGTTGTCACATATATTGCTCAGTGTGTCCTGATTTTTCCTTAGAAATCAGAACATCTGTACCCTTCACCAAAAATGCTAAAACTAAGCTGTGATAAATATTTACTCCCCTTCATTGTGCATTATAAGATGTTTACAAGTAAAATAAAGTGAAATAATTCAACATTTTTTTTCATTTTCAGCTTTTTTTTTTTTTTTTTAATACTGTAGTACTTGTTTTAATTTTTGTGTTGGTTTGTGTTTTCTTATTCTTTTCCTTTCTTGGTTTAATGTTGAATTTGTTGTTGCTGAGAAAAGAGTACAATTGTAAAAGGTAAATCTAGATTGCTAAATATGGTGGGACTTGAGTATCTTTCATTATTTAGCTCTCCACTCCAATCAGTTGTTAACTGTCACAAAGTGAAAAACAAAACTGAACAAAAATCTGAATACAAAAAATGGAATGTATTTCATAGCTTCTAGAAACAATGAATTAGCAAGACAAATTGGAACTTTCACAGGTTCAGAAAACTGACTGGAGTCTGTATTCTTACGCTTAAATTCTAAAGTTTTTACCACATTTTTTTAGACCAAGTATCTTACTGTGTTGTAAACTTACAGATTTGGGGGTCTCTTCTTTTGTTTTTACTGAAATTTTAATCAAACACTTAGATAAAACATTTTGCACACTCTTGCTGTTTAATAGTTGGGTTTTAGTAATCATAGAAGTAGAGAGATGCGAATACCTCAGTGTGTATTCTGTAATGTGTAGCGTGCGGCTGCATTGCCACACCAGCTCTGGAGTCTGTTGTCAATGCTATGGAGAGGTGTAGCGTGTGTCCACAGGGTAGACATTATGAGAGTTGACATGATTTATGTGTTTTATCTAATCTTGAAATGGAATCCAGAATAGTTATTTTAGAGGCATTTCCCCCATTAGCACAAAATAGCACAGTGAACAGTGTGGGGGAAGAGGTCTTGTTCAACTACCTTTTCAAAGCACAGGGCCCAATTTTCAAAAGTTTTATATTTGTTGAAATGTTTTATTACATTTTCATCTTTCTTGTGGTAAATCAGTTATAAAACATCATTTTTCTTTTTTTCAGTTTTTTGCTCTTGTACTGTAGCATGTTCTAAGCACCTTCATTTTTAAAAAGTTCCATAAAAATTTGGAAAATAGATGTTAAATTATTTGCCTATAAAATGATGATTTACAGCATTACTGCCTTTAGTTCAAAAAAATACGAAAATATTGTTGTGTTGTTCAGGAATGCATAGGTCTATATACAAATTTAATTTAATGCGAGGTATTTTTAAATATCTGAAACACTTTTTTTTTTATCTTGTTTTCCCTAGGAGAAATGATCTGATGTCTTTGTCATTCTCACCAATTGACATCTGCACTGTTTAGAAAAAAATTCATGTTAGAGATGCACTGCAATCCAATTTAATTCAGAATGCTTTTACAAAACAAAACCAACCACTGAGAGCCATAAATGTGCTGACAAAAACCCCAGGTTTATTACTAATATAAGTATATAACAATAATTTCAGAGTTTAAAATACAAATTTGAGAGAGTAAGATGAATTTCTGAAAATTGGGCCCTTGTCACACTAACAGGACATGCTCTTTCCATACAGTTTAAAGCAAAATGATACATGGAATTCTAGTATCTCTGCTAATCGTTTGGTGATTTAACACTGACAATAAAAACTGGAATAGAAGCATAAACACACAGTGCTTAGTTCTAGTATTAGGAAATTAATTTGATATAATGCCTTGCATTAACCCTTTGAGCATTGTAAGTAACATGATGGGAACAAAGATTTTTAGATAATTTAACTAGTCCACTGAGCATATACTTTGAAATAGCTTATAGTGTTGTAAATTTTTTTTAATTATGTCTAAAGTAAATACTTGCATACTATATGGGGATGTTTTTTTATTAATAGGGGGCTCAGTAGATGCAGGCAAAATATTCATTGCCATTGATAGGTACTGTGTAATAGAAAACAGTACTTCAGCTCCCTGGTTTTCATAATTGCATATATATACAAAGAAAATCAAACATGATTCTACAGATAGGAAGTTGTCTACTTTAAGATGCCTTTAGAAGATAAAGGTTTAGAAAATATATTCAGCTATTTTGAAAATCTCATGAGATAGATTAGTATTGGAATACTCTGGTACTGTAAAAGAGAAATCTTTAGGATTAAAAGAAGGTTTAGTAATAATAAATTTTGCAGAATATTTGATGTGTTTGCATTGAAATTTTTGGCAGTGTTTGTGAGAAACAGGAACAAAAAGTGCACAATTATGTTGATATTCCTTTTAAAACTCAGTCACTGCAATAATGACTAGCTAGAAGATGAAGGTATTTTATTAAATTTCACATACAAGGGTACAGTTTGGATGGCCCTTACTGAATGTCAGAATTTTTAAAGCAACCTAGAAATTGCACGAGCAAATATTTTTAAAAGCCCCTTTGTTCTTACAATTACTGCTTACAGGAACAAGGGAACACGTGTAGCAGCAAGTAAAGATTTTTGTAACTTAGAGATACTGATGCCACCTTACTAAGTGAGAATACAGTACATTTTTTACTGGTTTCTTGCAATATCAGTCAGCAAACACTAAAGCAGCTGTACTTATTTAAGTCTAGCTGAGGGCAAAGAAAAAGGGTATCATTTAAAGTTATTTAAGGGAATTACGTCAGTAGTATAGTGCAAGTAAGTTGTAAACATTTTTAGTCAGTTAATGCAAATTAATGCATAATTAATTAACATAAATGCAATACTCAAAGGGTTTTAATTTAACAACTTTTTTTATTCATAATTTACTGTAAATGCTTCTGAGTTTGCATGCCTTGATCATTGCTGCTAGTGATTTTATGTGCCAGTAGACCTGAGTTTAATTTACCAGTTTAACTAAGAAATAGTAAAAGCCACTTACAAAGTGACTGCCTAGTGTTTGTTTGAAGTAAAATATGCCTTAGTTTGAAAACAATCATTTTAACTCTTGTTTTATTCCGACTTTTTTCTCCTTCTCCTGTTGAAAAAAATAAATTGGCATTTTGGGATTGGAAGCCCTGAGTAGTTAAATATTTGGTAAGAATTGTTCTTGGAGATTGCTCATTAAGGCTGAAATTCACTGTAGAAAACAAGGCCTGGAAAAAGCCTGTGGGCATCAAATGAGCCTCACTTAACACTAATTCAGGAAGATGTTCTTTGTATGTTCCTAAGCACTTTCTTGGTTATGGTGCAAACATCTTACAGGAATTTTCAGTTCTAGGTTAATTTTACTCTGAAATAATAAATGTCTTTTTAGGAGGAATTTAGACTTCAGAGGAACAACCTTGAATGGATTGGTTTTTAACAGGAACTCAGTTCCATTCTTTTTGACTCACTGATACCAGCAAAAGCTTTTTACACAAAGAATATTTAATGGGTTCCCCAAGTAAAGTTTCCTTCCATACAGTATTAAAGTGACTGCCTTGCATTTAAACATTAAATACCCATCTTAAAGTAACCCAGTTAAGCAATTTAAAATATGTTGGGAAAATACCACTTTGTACCAAAGCAAGTTGCCCATCTCCACTCATACTTACTGAAAATTTGGATTTACAGTTAATAACCAATGAGGCTGTTAAAGAAACTTCGAGTGCCTTTCAAAAACTTGGACAATTGTGCCTGAGGTGGTAAACTTTAATTAGGTTAATTCTAGAGCTACCAATCAGTAATTTTATCATCACTCAGGGCTTTCTTACCTTCTAGGAAACTTCCTTTGTTGCATTTATTTTATACTGTATTTTTTTTAAGTGCCATCATTTAAATTTCACTTAGTAAGTGGCAGATTACATTATCCAGTCCCACAGCACAGAAACATCATAACACTAGGACATATTCAAACTCTTATTTTCCAGTTGACTGAATATATTATGTAAATGAGGTAAGCAACTTTTTGTAGATTGTATGTGTGAGATAATGTAATGTTCTTTTCCAGTTTTTGGGCTACAGTTGAATATACTTTTTAATTATTTAAAGAAGACATCTTTACAGAATAACGTGATGGTTTTTTTTGTATAATGTATTTGATTTTGTAAATACGTATTTCCTGATGTGATTTTTGTGACAAATGCTAAATCTTTTAGTATATAATGTCCTCTCAAAACTGGCAGGAGCTAAATAATAGTTTGTTGGCAATTTGTATTGTGTACTGTACAATAACTGGGGACCTTTTATAATTATAAAAATATATATTAACTTTTAGTGTGTTGTATAAAAAAATGACTGGAACATACTAAAGACAGTAGGATTTTTCTGAATATTTCAGACTTGAACTCAGGCTAGCTTTCTTGTGTTTTTCAAAACAAAATTGTGTCTTGTCTTTTAAAATCAATAAATTTGTTTTCTTGTTACAAACATATCTGAATTGCTTCAGTTTTTATATAGCTAGATATTTTGGACTGTGGTACTGTTGATTTTGAGAGAAAAATTATTGCATTTACGCCTTTGAAATAAGAACACGTTTTTTTATTTGACAACAACAGAACTAAGTGTATCTCAGATGGATGGCAAAAAACTCCAAGTATTTTGAATCCCAGAACTGCTAGGGTTGGAAGGGACCTCTGGACATGATCTAGTCCAGCCCACCCTGCCAAGGCAGGGTCACCTAAGAAGTGTCAGTTCAACTGATTTGCTGTCATATTCCCAGTAAATAGAGACTGTAATATACTTATTCATTTCAGTGTTAACAGTAATTTCCCATTACAGACTTAGGTAGTTAGCAGCTAACAGTGAGGGGGCATACAGACTTTGGCCTCCAGGAATTAGCGGTGTCAGTTTGGTACCAGCAGAACCTACTTCTGCAATTTTTGCTCTAAATATTCTGCAATATGCTCATGTATTAGATGTTTTGACAGTTTCACAAAACACAGTTGAAGGCCTAACCTTACCGGTTCATGTATTCTATGGGTCTCTAGTTTGTGTTGCAGGCACAATGTATGTTTCATATTATGTTTCAAATAAAGAAATGCTGAATTTTATTTTAACGGGAGAGGACCCACCAAGTAATAGATGCTAGAATATTGAAATAACTATTGGATACCAAGATTAAAACAGGTATTTCACACAAAACAGTGGTAAAGGTAGAAGAATTACATCCTAAAGCTTACTTTTCTCAGGATGTTCAGCCATAAATTATGGTCCACTTGTTGCCTATTCTTTAATCTCAAATAAAGACCAAAAGCTTAGTATAGTACAGTATTGGTCCCTGCATTGCATCTTACCAAATAAGACTACAACTACACCAGTGACCAGTTGCAACTAAAGAGTCATGGAATTGTCAAGGTTGGAAAAGACCTTCAAGATCACCCAGTCCAGCTGTCCACTCAGCACTACCCTTGTCACCCCTAAACCACCAAACCACATCACCAGATCCAGATGCCTCTTGAACAGGGACAGTGACTCTACCACCTTTGTGGGCAAACTGTTCCAATCTCTAACCACCCTAACAGTGAAAAAAGTTCTTCTAGTATCTAAATCTCCCCTGACTCAGCTTAAGGTCATTTCCTCTTGTCCTCTCACTGCAAGCACAGCAGAAGAGATCAACCCTCACCTCACTGCAGTCTCCTTTCAGGCAGTTGTAGAGAGCAATGAGGTGCACCCTGAGCCTCCTGAAGACTAAACAAACCCAGCTCTCACAAGCGTTCCTTGTATGTTTTAAAGCTTTCATGAGTTGTGCTGCCCTTCTCTGGACACACTTCAGCACCTCCATGTCCTTTTTAAAGTGAGGGGGCCAAAAGTGAACACAGGATTTGAGGTGTGGCCTCACCAGTGCTGAGTACAGGGGGACAATCCCTGCCCTGGCCCTGCTGGCCACACTGTTGCTGGTACAGGCCAGGATGCCATTGGCCTTCTTGGCCACCTGGGCACACCCTGGCTCATGTTCAGCTGCTGTCACCAGCACCCCCAGGTCCTTTTCCCGTGGGCAGCTTTGCAGCCACTCTGCCCCAGCCTGTGGCGCTGCCTGGGGTTGTTGTGACCCAAGGGCAGGACCCGGCTCTGGGCCTTGTTGAACCTCACACCACTGGCCTTGGCCCATGATCCAGCCTGTCCAGATCCCTCCGCAGAACCTTTCTGCCCTCCAGCAGATCAACACTCACTCCCAGCTCGGTGTCATCCGTAAACTGACTGGGGGGGACACTCAACTGCAACAGGCAGATCATTGATAAAGATGTTAAACATGACCATTCCCAAAAAGAGCCCTGGGGAACACCATTGGTGACTGGCCACCAACTTGATTTAGTTCCATTCACCACCACTCTCTGGGCCCGGCCATCCTGGCAGTTTTTTACCCATCGAAGAGTCCCCTCATCCAAGCCACAAGCAGTTTTTCTAGGAGGATCCTGTGGGAGATGGCATCAAATGCTTTTACTCAAGTCTAGATAGACAACACCCAGAGCCTTCCCCTCATCTACTAAGCAGGTCACTTTGTCATCAAAGATCAGGTTGGTCAAGCAGGACCTGCCTTTTGTAAATCCATGTTTTCTAGGCTTGATCCCCTGGTTGCCCTGCATGTGCCACGTAATGGGGTTCATGGATCTCTTCCACAGCCTTGCCCAGAACTGAGGTAAGACTGACACTGACAGCCCTGTAGTTCTCAGGCTCATCCTTCCAACCCTTGCGCAGATGGGCATTATATTTGCTAATTTCCAGTCAGCTGGAACTTTTACAGTAACCAGAACTGCTGGTAAATGAGAGTGGTTTGGTAAGTTGTTTTACCAGTTCTCTCATTACTCTGGAGTGGATCTCATCGGGGCCCATAGACTTTTGAGTGTCTAATTGGCACAGCAGGTCACTTACCATTTCCTCCTGGATTATGAGGGCTTCACTCATCTTCCCGTCACTAGTTTCCAGCTCTGGTAATTTCCCGAGCTGGGTATCCCAAGGACAAGTGGGAATGATATTAAAGACCAAGGCAAAGAAGGCATTAAGTACTTCTTGCCTTTTCCTCATGCCCTGTCACTATACTACCCTCTGCATTCAACAAATGATGAAGACACTCCTTGACTGTCCTTTTTTCTATCACTGTGTTTATACAAACTTTTTTTGTTATCTTTAACTGCTGCTGCCAAATCAAGTTCTAGTAGGGCTTTGGCCCCTCTAATCTTCTCCCTACATGATCTTGCAACATCCTTACAGTCCTCCCAAGTTATTTGACCCTCCTTCCAGAGATGATAGATTCCCTTTTTTTCCTTCAGTTCTCTGTTTAACTAGGCTGGTCTTCTTCCCTGATGACTTGTCTCTCTACACAAGGGGACAGTCTGATCCTGAATATTTAACAATTCCTTTTGAAAGCACATCCAGCCTTCCTGGACTCCCTTGTCCTTCAGGACTGACTCCAAAGGGACTCTGTCAAGCAGTGTCCTAAACAGGCCAAAGTCTGCTAGATGGAAGTCCAAGGTGGAAGTTCTGCTGGTGCCCCTCCTTACTCCACCCAGTACTGAATACTCTAATATTTCGTGGTCTCTCTGCCCAAGACAGCCACCAACCACCGCATCATCCACTAGTCCTTCTTTGCTCACTGTCATGGTTTAAGCCCAGCCAGCAGCCAAGCCCCACACAGCCACTTGCTCTCACCAGTGAGATCGAGGGGAGAATTGGAAGGGTAAATGCAGAAAACTTGTGGGCTGAGATAAAGACAGTTTAATAGAGAAAGCAAAAGCCATGCACAGAGCCAAGCAGAACCACTTATATTCTAAGCGTGATGCCATATGGTCTGGAATATCCCTTTGGTCAGTTTGGGTCACCTGTCCCAGCTGTCTCCTCCCAACCTCTCCAGTCTCCCATGCACCCCCAATCCCCTCCCCAGTGTGGCAGTACCAAAAGAAGAAAAGGCCTTGGATCTGTGCAAGTCCAGCTCAGCAATAACAAAAATATCTTTGTATTATCAACCCTATGTTCAGCACAAATCCAAAACACAGCCCAATGCCAGCCACTGTGAAGAAAGTTAACTCTACTCCCACCAAAACCAGCACATACACAAAATACAGGTCCAGCAGGGCATCTTCTCTGGTAGGCTCTTTCACCAGCTCTGTTAAGAAGTTACCTTCCACACACTCCGAGAACCCCCTGGTCTTCTTTCTCTCTGCTATGTTGTATTTCCAGCAGACATTTGGCAAGCTGAAGTCATACACAAATAAAAGGGCAACCACGAGACTTCTGCCAGCCACCTGAAGAACGCCTCATCTGCCTGTTCATCCTAGTTGGGTGGTCTGTAACAGACTCCCACCATGACATTCGCCCTGCTGATCTTCCCCCTATCCTTACCATAGGCACTCAGCCTTGTCATCTTCATCATCATCTTCAATTTCAGTACAATCACTCCCTAAGAGTGCTACCCCATGCTATTCTAAGTTTACAGAATACTCCTAATTGGTTTACTAATTGAGACGAGGCTTCATTTTCTAGCGGGTGCCTTGCTGAGAAATAGATTTTTCTCTGACACATACATGGGAAAACAATCTGTAGAGGGACATCATTCCTAGAGAGATCTCACACTGACCAACTCTTGATACAGCCAACAGCCTACATTGCTCAGCTCTTTTCCACTGACTGTTACCAGAAAGACCCTGCAAAATTCAACCTCTGTTGCTGTTCATATTCATTGAACTGATTTAATTATGAGAGTTTCATTCACAGTAACACAGATCCACAGATCCAGACCTCAAAGCACAAAGTACTTTGTACTAAAATGTAGGAGGAACTTGAAAATACTTGAAAATACTGGCTATTGTAAGAAAACAGGAGTGTAAGAAAGGTAATAAATTATTTCTATTACTTCTGTAAGATGATTTTCTGCACAATGTTAATATCAAATACGTAAGATACATTCTACATCGAATTATTTTAAGTGTACTTAATTTGACTTACCTAAGCATTCACTTTAATTATGTAAAATCACATAGAGCTTGCAGCAATCCAGTGTGCATCAGTTGCTTAATTCTGTATCAATGTCTACGCCAAAAACCACATGAAATATAAGCCAATTATTTTTCCACAAAAGCATCTGACCAAGGCAAGGAAGAAACCCTGATCTATTTTTGGCACTGTTAATAGTATGCTAGAGAGAGTTTTCATTCTGACTTGGTTCTGTTGGTCTCATTCAAAATTTTGCTAAATCCCCTTGTACATGTACTTCCCCAATTCATTAACTAACCTAACATGTAGGACTTTCCTGTTCAAAAAACAAAACAACCCCTTCTTTACCAAAATGTGCTACTGCTGACATTTTATTCTAAATGCTTTACAAGCAGAACTGTTCTAGAAATGAGTAACTCTGCGTATAGGCATTTGCCACAGGCACATTGTGCACAAGATCTGCTGCTGCTTTTATGATCAGAGTTCATGGCAGATGTTGTAGGTCAGTACTTATTTAGTAACCTAGTTGTTAATATTTTCATAGATATTCATAGATATTTAATTTCATTTTCATAGATATTTCATAGACATATTTTCAGAGATCTAGATGGAAGAGGTATTTAAAAACTGCTGTCTCAAGCTCTGCAGCTGGATGTCACCTTTCCCCTCAATAGAAGGTGTCCTGGCAGATTGTATCAGAAACAGCTGAAGAAGCTGCTATAGCAACATGCTGAAGTTAGGATCACAGATTGTGTTGTTGCAACACAGGCATTGAATTTACTGGTCCGTGTGAGTGATAAAGTGACTGTTGCTCAGAACAGCAGCAATCACTTCATCAATTCATTTCCCTGGTCTTCAATGGTTTCTAAAGAAGAAAAATTTAGACATCCCTTCTTCCTCCAGTTTCACCCAAGAAGTCAAACAGCCAAAATCAAAAGGTGCAATAATTAACACTGCAAGAAAATGGGACAGCCCTAATCATCACCACAAAACTGATAGCATTCCCTTCCTGTGAACTTCTTGGTGGACCATTCTATGTGTCTTTGGGAAGCATAATTCTTCTACCTGTACACTTTACCTCCATCCACTTATTATGGTAAATTCAAATCCAAGCTTAACTAGATCAACAAGCAGACAAAAAAAGCCTTGGTTTTGGATGTTTCTGCTGACAAACTTGACAGAATAACTAACAATATCTATGCTGAATAATGTACCCTAAACAAGCTTTTTTTGTCTTTTTCCTATTAAAGAGAATTTAATTGATTTAAATTTCCTTAAAGTGTGGGTGGACTTTTCTTTTTGTTAAAAATAAAAAAGTGGTCAAATAGGTAATTCATTACAGAGAAATTCTGTTGTGATGCCTGAAGGGGAAAGAACCGGTCTCATTTAACACCACCAGATCTGATACCTTTAAAGCCACTAAGCAGGATTGTGACTGTACTTGCTCTCGACTTTAAAAGCAATGAGGCTCTGCAGAGACAGCAGTCCAGCTGGGAAGGACTGTGAAATTCAAACCTAATTCTGTATTACAGCACAGGGTATGCCTGTGGAACAAACGCTGGTTGATCTCTTCTAGCCTTCAGTGTCAAAGCAGCAGCTCAACAATAATGTTTAATAGAACATACTGTTGCACCTCTAGATTTAAATTTGGTTCTAGGCATAAGATACTTGCTTTAGCAAGAGATGCTGAAAATCTAGTGTTTATAGCATTAGTGACAAGCTAGTTGGTAACGTTAACGTGATACTACTGATACTGCTGCCTTTGTTGATGGCCAATGAAAGACAAAACTGAATTAAAAACTCTTTTCTTATTACTTCCACAGATCAGTTTTGAAACAAAAATGCTGCACACACCATAAAGCATTCACAACAAGGTAGAAGCTTCAGGTGAGCAACTTCTTGTATAGTGTTTAGTGCCAAATTTTGATGGAATTCACCATATGAGGGATATGGTAGCAACTTGTTTGAGCAATAACCCTTGAAGTTATTTCCTCAGATTCTTGAACAACACCATAGTTTAAAGAGACTGATGGAAATCTGGATAGGAAAATGATCAGAAATTACAAAGGCAGAACATAAATTGATACTCACTTGGGTTTTTTTGCTGATTCACCTAAAAATTCAAGATGTGATTGAAGGCTAAAAGGAATGCTCAAAATTTCCTGTCTTCAGTAGTCCAAGTTCACAATAGCTGTTGTTCAAACTTCTAGGAATACAGGTGGGTTTTTTCAGACACACTGTCCTCTTACTTGGTTTGATAATTGAAACTAATTTATGCCCTCAGAAAATACACTTGCCCAGTATATGTTTTATAAAGGGCTGTCATGCAGAAATTATCTCAGACCTCTTCCCCGCATGTCCCCGTTCTCCACTTCCCTCCTCAAATACACATATATTTGGTTCAGGAAGCAAGCTTGCTACATTACACTCACTGTTGCAGCTAAAAACTACTGTACCAGAGCCACAGGCATGTAGCTGTTCAGTGGTTTAGTGGTGGTGCCTGAAGCTGGAACCAAGGCTGCAAGTGGAAGCTGAGGGTGTAAAAGCAGCAACGGCCATTGCCTGAAGTCATCCTCTTCTGTGGGACACCACTTATCTTCTATGGGCATGAGAAGCTGCTGAGGACCAGGTGGTCAGTGTCACACTTCTACTGAGGTGAGGTAGTCATCCAGTAAAGATCCTGGTAAAGAAAAGGTACTCTTCTGTCTCCTTGTATGTGCGAAGAAAACCTACCCCTCCAAACTACCCTTGGCACCATCTTTTTCAGAGTAGTGTGAGCAACGGCAACATCTTGCCTGTTGCTCCATTTTATTATTGGTGTGTCATCAGGTTCTCGCATCTAGGAGAGGTAAAAATCTATCTGCATGTCACTTTCCTGCTTATCCACTAGACTTCTACCACTCTTACCTGGCATTTGCCCTGTATTTCAGCTACCTATAGGTACACCTTCTTCTGTGCTAAACAAATGCAGTGTTGCCTTATCCGTATTTATTCAACCCTTCACTGCAATAATGAATTTGACAGCCTGGAAATCTCTGTTATTTGGACTAGATGTTAATTAAGAGGCTGTGGAATTGGCTTTGGGTGTCAGTAATCCTGCTGAGTGCTGAAGCACTTACTGTGTACAGTAAGCTGTGCACCTGATGGCACACACAGACAGCCTTGTTCCTCGTTCATACAGGAGTAACATCAAATTCCCTCATAGAAGAATCAAGAGGTTATTGCTATAGATGAACCCTCTCAGTCATTAGCGCAAACAGAGGTTCAGCAACATGTGTGCCACTTCTGTACGTTCTGTGGCTAAAGCAGCTCAGAGGAACAATTCTCTGACAAACAATTCTCTATGTAGCTGGAGATCATCACTTTGTACAACTACACGGTACTTTGAATGCAGTCAGGGTGGGTACATCTGCCTCCTTTCCAGGCAGGATAGCCCAGGTAATTATTTGGGTCCAGAGATTACTGACATACGTACTACAAAAAAGTCCGGAAACACAGTGAGCTGAGGCCAACTTAAACCTCACACGGTACTTTTAAACTCAAGAGCACTTCTCGAATATTAATTAACCTTCCTAGTGTATTTTTGACACAGAGGCGTGCATACGAAAGTAATTAACAGGGGTGTTTTTTTTTTTTTTTTTTTTTTTTTCCTTTTACCACGACGAGGCAGGGGTGGCACTACCTAACTCTAACAAAACCCACACAATCCAGGAAAAACTTTTATAGCAAAACAGCGACACCCACTGCTGGATATCACAATAACACCGCTACGATCCTCGAAAATAAAGCGAAAGGCATAACGCCAGGGAGGGGGCAAGCCAAACTCCCAAGGAGTTCGCGAACCTTCTCCCTGCATCGCTGCCAAGAACCTCAGGTTCCGGTCTCAACACAGGGCTGCCCCCAAACGCCGTGGTCGCTCAGAAGGAGAGAAGGACGGAGGGAGAAAGGGTCTCACGGTGTCACCGCCTCCTGGCCTCGCGTGCCCCGCTGCCTCCCCTGGGCGCAGCGACACGGACAGGGGGGACAGACAGGAGGCGCGGGATCACGGCCGCGCTGTCTCCGCAGCCGCAGCTTTGAAGCGTGGGGATGCTCCGCGCTGGGGAGGAGCTGCCGGCGGGACTGCAGTTCGCCAGCCCCGGCCAGAACGTCCTGCAGCTGGAGAGACGAGGGCGCAGACGTGACTGTGACACTCGGGTAGGTACCGAAGGCCCTGGTCTTTTTCTCCCGCGCATCGCCGCCCCGGGCGGGCTCCGCATCCCGCTCCGCCGGGAAGCAGCTGGCCCCCTAAGGGCACTGGGCACTTCTTGGAGACGGCGCGACGGGAAGAGGTGCTGTGGGCCACGGGCTGTCAGCACCGCACGCAGCCCCGGTGCGGTGCGAGAGGCTCCCGCCGCTTTCCCTCGCCTTCCTCAAGTGCCGGCTGCTGCCCTGAGCGGGGCCGGGGGGAGCCGGGGCCGCGTCTCTCTCGGTGTGCGGTGGCTTGGGGCTCGGCGCCGGGGGATGCCGGGGTCGGCAGCGGCAGCCCTGGCCAGGCGGGCGTCACTTCAGCCCTTAGAGCAGCCCTTGTGGCTGTGCGAGGGGCTTTGCTCGGGGGCGGACGTTGGTGCTGGTAGTGAAGATCCAGCTGGCACTCGCAGGACGGTCAGGCAGGCAGCCGCTGGGAGCGCGACCCGGCGGGGCGCTGCTCCGGCACAGCTGTTCCTGCTACCAGCAAGCCCAGCAGCGGGGAAGCGCTTCTCGGCTGTCGGAAGCTGCTCCGTCCGGGAAGGGTACCGACTGGCGTGTCAGGATCGTTTCTCCTCCCTGTTCTCGAGTTTGTAACTTCAGGCAGGGATGGTCAGAAGGCGTCTTTCCTTCTTACCTAAAGGACAGGGTCGTTTCTTCATATGGAGCCAAATGGGAGGGACAGAATAACCAGCTGGAAAGGGAAGGAAGTAATGGAAGCCAATCTGTAGTTGTATGAACATAACTACGTTTGTTTTTCTGCTGTTGCTGCTGGTTGGACTGCTGTGCTGAGAGGGCAGCAGAGCATAGCAGTGCCTTGGGATGCACTGTGCTGCTGGGAAAGTCCAAATTGGTCCAGAAGGGTAGTGCTTAGCCCTGAAGTAATTCTCTCTGGCTCTGCTATTTGTAGGTAGACTGGCTTAAGATGCACGAGTGATGGCTGCATGCACACCTTTGCTGACTTTCTTGAAAGCAATCTTTCTTTCAAATTCGTGTCTTTACAGGGTAATAGCACAGCTGACATTTTAAAATAAAACCAACTGCTTGAATCTAGGAAGATGGTGAAAAAACCCCCACCTGAAATTGGTAAAAGTAGAAAGTAATTAGAAATGCTCTTCAGTGAGGTGGATGAATGAGACCAATCTGGAGCTGTTCTAGACATGCAGTGCTTGTTGTGGCTTTGGTTTTTCAAAATGGATCTCAGTAACTTCTGAAAGGATTGATGGAATAGATGTTTTACAGTTGTGCCTGATTTTTGGTCAGCAATGTAAATGAATCAGTATTAGTACTGGCATACGAACTTGTGTTTCAGTCATGCAACATCATTTAAGAAGGCATGAGTGACATAAACTGACCACTAATCACAGCTGATACGGGCTTCTGTCTTACATTGTTTTACTTAGAAGATTGATCTGTGGTTACTGTTCTCTTGGTCTGTACTTTTATACACACATATTCTTGCATGTGAAAGAAAGACCTGCTGGAAGCATAGGGAAATTCAAAGTTAATAGTTTGCTGGTTTGGGGATTTTTTTATATTAATGGAATGGCTCACATAGGACACAACTGAAAACTTTGATGCTATAGTGTGGGTATATTGAGTTTTTTGTGTCCAACAACACTGGGCTTTAGTTTAATAAAACAACATTTGAAAGTTTTGGATGAGGGTGCATTGGTGTGTCATTGTTGCTAAAAGAGGAGAATATTGCAAACCTGTTTTGAGGTGCAGGCTGTCTTCTTTCTTCTTTTCCTTTCATATGAAGATGTTCAAGCTATGCCCTATCAGACCCTATGGGTAATATAAAACTTTTTAATGGTATCTGGTAGTTCAGCAACTTGATGCTTGAATACTTTGTGTGTTAGGCAAGAGAAGTCTGCAAACAGCTAGATGGTACAAGCCTATGATTAGTACTGCTAAAGTAGTGTGTTTTTCTAGCACTAGTATCTGCTTATTAGAATGATCTTACTAATATTTGTATTGTCTCAACTAAGATGGACAATTTTGCTGTGAAAAGAAAAACTTCTCTTACAAATGTTGAACAGAATCGATCATACTCTAGTGCCTTATGTTGGTGGTGGTAAGCTATATGTTATTTAAGCAATAAAAGAAATTGACATAATTTGAAATCTTGACTTTTTTTCCCCCTCCCTGCTTCACATTGAAGTGATGAAAATTACTTTCTTTTCAAACTTCCTACCTAAACATATGTCCCCAAACTGTGTATTGGGTAAGTCTGGAAAAAAAATTAATAGTTGGACTCAATGATCTTAGAGCTCTTTTCCAACCCAAATGATTTTGTCATTCAAGTAACAAAAACAAACAACAAAATGAAAAAATTCTAGCTTTTGAAACCATCTACTTTCTTTACCAGTAAGATAATATTTTTTGGGAAATATTTTTATAGAGAATGAAGCATGTACTTCATATGTGTATTTTTGAGTGATAAAACATGCCTGGTCAAACTGTCTCATCAAAAATTAATCCAAGTTCAGATCCATCAGGACTGGATGTTGTTACAGCACTCAGTTTATCTGTAGGTTTTATACTTCATGTATCACTGCTGCATTTGTCTGAATCTTTTCTGTTACTGTCTGTAATTTAATAATAGTAATTAGGTATAGAGTTAACTAAGAATGTAGACTACATTGTATAGCATAGTGTACAGTATATAGTTTATTACTGGTACTCAGAGTGATTTTAAAGTCAAACAAGTGAGTGGGTAATACTGTGGGTGATTGGCTGCTGGACTTCTTACTCCTTACTTGCAGTTGTCAGTAAGAATTCCACCAGCTCAGGCCTCAAACATTTACCCTTCATGCAGATGCCTGCTGGGCCAGTACAGTGTCTAAAGTCAAGGGATATAAATACATCCACTCTGTTACCCAGAAAGGAACCCTGAAACAACAGAATTTCTCCTTAAGTGGAACAACTGGCTCCTGCAAAAACTGACAAATAAATACAGGATGTTAAAACAAGAAAAAAGGTATCATTATGCTTTATCAGACTTGTTTCAGCCGTAGGACAGTGGAAAGCAAGAATCTTCACAATGAGGTATTCATATATGTGGAGAAAGAAGGAACACCGGACTTTGTCAAGTACAGGTGCCACAGGCAGCAGGTGAGAAAGTTTCTGAGTGTGGTGCAGAGGGGCCAGCTCTGAGCTGGAGCTGCAGTGGTTTGGGAGGACCATCCATCAGGGAGACTGTGGTTTCTGGTGAGCTGTGAACCCAAGGAGAGCTGCAGACTCTTGTACCTCTTGAGGCCTCTTGTGGAGCAGAGGCATTGTCAATAAGACAGATGATCACTTGGTCCGAATTATTATCACTGCTGATTTGGAAATGAAAATATAATCTGCAAAGCGACTCTTGAAAGGTAGGCTGCTGGTGCTGAGAGGATTCTGACCTTCAGGAAAAATATTTTATGGGTGCTGAACAGAACAAATCCTGCTGTCTGACACAGTGCATTGCTTTGGGATGTGATACTAAAAATGTAATTTATAGCTGGTTTATGGAATGATCATAACAGAATTGCAAAAGTTCTGGTAAAAATAGTGAGAACTTCTCAGAAGAAAGTAAAAAATTGTTGTCCAAGGAGTGTTCCCAGAAGGCCAAGAGAAAATCCAGGGCTGCAACCTACTTGGATCTAAGGAAGCTTAAGAGCAGATAGCAGAGTGTCCTAAAATGCAAATATAGTAGTGTGGTGGCTTCTCCAGGGCTACTAGGCCTCCTGGATTCCCTATCCTGTATAAATTGGTATGTAAACAGATCTCAGTGATCTTAAACTGAGACCACTGAAGTTACTGAAAGGTTCAAACTTTGGCACAGCAGCTCTAATTCAGTTATACTGTTGCTTAATTGCTCTGAAAGAATATTAGCTACAGTTTGTCTTAAGTATTTTTTTTCCACTTTATCTGACAAAACAAGCTTTCTTGAATACTTTTAAAACCATACTGTAGAATCCTTGGAACCTTGTAATGATTTTGGTTTCTTCTGTTGATTTGTTCCTGTAATTTTTTTTGTCCCTTACAAGTATTAAGGATATAAACACAGACAGGATTGAAGCTTCTAAAGAAAAAAACACATTCAGCTTCACCGTACCTAGCAGAAATAGATAACATTGTGCTCAGTCATGGTGCTTTTAATATGAAACAAAGTTTAGAGTTGTTGAAGCTGAAAAGAAGGACCTGTTAGCTAACAGCTGCAGAACCCATGTATTTCTGCATCAAAGTGCAAGTTCTGTACAAAAGCATATTACACCAGCTCTTCACTCATTATTTGTTTTGCCTGAGGTTACTAGGAAAAATAAATTAGTAGTTTGGAGTGAGTGAGGGGGAGAGAAAGTATTTTTCTGACTAAGCAGGTATTTTGACAAATTTCAACAGCAGCCTAAAAGATAATGTAATTTTTCTCTCTAGTTCAATACAGAGTAAATTCACCAATGCCTAGGTAAGCTGCTTTTGCAAACTGTCATTTTATTCAAAGGACATGGGCAGGATGATTTAGATGAAACTGGAAGAGTAGTCCATATTTTTGTTTTAAAAAATGAGCAGTCTTTTTTGAAATCTTGATTTTTTTTTTTTTTCTTTCCCCTTACCTTCCATGTACCAGTATCTGCAGAAGTCTTGTTAGCTGTAAATGACAGACCAAAAAACTGGGAGGGCAGCAGATTAGTTTCTTTCTTATCTGTTTACAGGTATAAAAAGGTTAGGAAATCTGTAATAAATTTGTGGTTTGGTTCTTATATGTCTTAAGTCAAGTCAAGACAGGGAGTAAAACTTGGGCATTACATATGCAGGAAAAACTAGTGGATAAATGCTATCTTTTTTAGATTGTCACTGTCTTCGTTTATGGAAGGCCATGAATTTTTTAAGAGTGTAATTCAAAAGCCTCAGGAAAAGTCTGTTGTATTTTACCGCATATTTATATTATTACTTGTATTTGTTTAAGATCCTTCATATCCTCCTATATTTCCTTCACATCTACCTTAAGAGTTGCCTCTCTGAGCTTTATAATTTTGAATGAGTCAGGCACAAATCGTCGTCCTACAGAAATGTTTACTAATAATTTTTCTGCTGTGATTTATTGCCATTGACTTCAGTTGGCATATACTTGGAAGTATCATGGGGGCATTGCACTTGCATGTGTTTATAGGATTAGGTTCTTTTATGCTGAAAGCAAACTGCAGCTGTTTAATTTAGTTATCTGGAAAGCAAACCATCTGTGCTGCGGTTATGATTATCTGATCATTTCAGCGTTGTTGTTTTGGTTGAAATCTAAAGGAACAGAAGTCATGTATCATCACAACCTTTTCTTAGTAGTTTTATGGTAGCTCATTCTCTAAGTCTCATTCACATAAAGCTATAGTTGAAATGTAATTATATTCTCAGAAAAGTGTGGACATGGAATTAGCAAAAATAAAGTAAAAAGAAATATATCTGTAATTAGAAAAGGAGTGTGGCCTTCTCTTTCTGCAAATCTGGTAACTTTACACCAGGCTCTTCCCCTCCAAGATTTTTTTGTATAAAGAAGAAGGTGCACTGACTCATTAAATGTCCAGTTGAGTAGACGGGAGCAGTGTAAAATCAATTTACAGATAGCAGTATGAGGTTTTGCAGGAGTTATGACTCGATACAATAAGGTGGCTGAGGAGCATAGCTTCTGGTTGTTGTGTCAGAGCAGTTTTAGGTTATGTTGTGCTTCGGGGGTCTCTCAATATTAAAAATCACTGAAAGAGCAACATTTCTAATTTTACCAAGAAGGAAGTAAAGCAAGTAAGTATACTACTGCATGGCAAACAAGTTATTCAGAATAGAAGAGAAGGAAAAATCCTGCTCTATATCACATTAGAATGATCAGTGAAAGATAAAGGCCCCCTTCCAGCACCACAAGGAAGTATTTCTAGTGCATGTAGTTGGAACAGGTGGTACTTGAAATTACATCTTTGACAGTAGACACTGCCCTTCCACTACCTTCAGAAATGCATCTTCTGGTGCTCATTGAAGCATTGCTAGCTCTACAATGAATCAGATGCTCCCAATGAAAAAAGTACCAAGAATCTCCTCATTAATTGGTCTCCTCTCTTACTGTGGCCTGAAAAAAACAGTTTTTAAAAACAGATACTGCTCACCAAAGCAGCTAGATGGAATTCTGCTTGCTTCTTTTCTATTCAAGCATCAGATCCTGGAGTGCTTTGGGCTATTTCTAGCTCTTCCAAAACTGTGTTTCAGATAAATGACTACCCCTTATCACAGACACTGTGGCATTTGCCTTTTGACCTATCAGGCAATATACATAAGGTTTGCTTTGCTCTCAAAGTGGGCCAGATGATACCACTTTAGTATGAAACTTGAATCTGGTTCTTTGGAGATTTTTTAACTGCCTGTGGAAAACTGTGGACACTGGCAGGTTTTGAAGAAAAGCAGTATTGATGAGGAATAGAGCATGCACTGATGAGCAATTTGAGAGGGAATTTATGAGGAATTGAGGACATGGCACCAGGACCACGTAAATGCTGAAATAATAGTGAATGTGTTATTTCAGTAGCTCATGCACTTAGGAGGACTGAGGCTACTCATAAAGAAGCATAGTAAGAACAGTATGAAAGTACTGGTGTTTAATTACTTAAAACAAGAAAGCCTCTAAAGGATGCAAAAAAGGTCAGAGATGACATCTCAGGAGGATTTAATTTCTCACAGCAAACAGCAATCTAGACTGACAAATACCTGCTCTATATTCAGGTCAAGTACTTAATTCAGGAACACTGAAAGCTTTGGGGGTGCCTTTGCTTTTGGCAACCCTTGTCACTTGTCCTTAGATACCCAGAGCTTGCATTGCCTGGCAGAGGCCTGCAAGTCCAGCAGAGGTGTTTTGGGAGAATCGCACTGCACGACACCTCAGGCAGCACCTTGGCTTTGTTACTGTCCTTACCACAGGCACTGAGCTGATGTGGGACAAAGAGATAACAACGAAGGTACAGGAGAGATAAGGGACTCAACTCTTGCTTTCCCTACTGTCATAATCAATTTGATACCAACATTTCCAGTACAGATGAGCCTGTCCATTTCTCTCCAGAAGGCAGTGGTCTGGGGAAATTTGGATCTGATAAGGCTGAGCAGGGGTCAGAAGAGATGTGGGAGCAGTGCAGGCAGAGCAGCAGGATGGGCATGCAGCTCTTGCATGTGCTCTGAGCATGGCTTGGGCTAACTGCACCAAGGACTACCTGATTGTAAGGCTTGCGAGTAACCACATCTTGCAATCCATGCTGAAAGTTAGATAGATCAAAGCCTTATGTAGATCCTCTAGATTCCTCTAGGCATTAACATGACCTCTTCAAGTTTGTTGATATCATATCTTTATGAGATGTTACCTCATCTAGAGCAAATGTGGCTAACCACAAAGACCTTCAAAGTGGAAGTTCTTCATGGAAGTAAGAGATTTTCAGAGGTTTGCAGACTCCTGAAATGTAGACACTGTCTAGTATGGCAGCAAGAAAATACTTGTCTTGTGCAGTCTTGTAACAACATCTGAGTATTTCCACCTCATCCTGTACGCAACTGCCTTAAAAAATAAGAAAATGCCACCACCCCTGTCTTACAGAAGAAACTGAGGGATGGCACAGCTATGGCTTACTACTCATTATAATAAGAAGGTTGGTTTTGGGACACTTCTGCTACTAGACCAGTGACTCTGATTTTGCTTGTGAAATGACAAAGAAGGAGCAGCAGGGCACGTGGGAAGAAAGAACTGTTGAAAGTCTGTGAAAAATGGTATAAGTGAAGTTAATCTGACTTTAGCATTCCAGACATCTGTCTGATTCTGGAGCTTTAGTTGAGGTGATAAATGACCCCCACAGGTAAATCTGAATATAGCTATACCACAGGAATGTGCAATCAATTTTCAAGCTTTTGCCTAGGTAAGCAGCAATTTGTTTGAGACAGTTTGCAAATCAGGGATTTTTGATTGGCAATTAGAAAAAGTCTCAGACATTGCTTCCAGACTATTGCGTTGGATGCTTCAATGCCTTTTAAGATGTGAGCTTGTGCCTGAGCAGACTGAGCTTGCTTGGTTCACTTATTTTATTTACAGGAGTATTTTGTTGAAGATAAAAAGCACCTCCTATGTGAGGACTCCAGCATGATGAAACAGTGTTTTGTGACCTCTGACAATTTGTTGGGCCTATTTCTTACAAAGCAAGTTGAACCCCTTTCTCTGATCAACTTCACAGAGATCACTGGCTGGGCTCTGAATTGCAAGCAGCTGTGTGATGTGGCTTAGGAGGAGGACAGCAAAGCTCTATCTCTGTGCTGGCCCAGTGCCAGGCCACCTGCTTTGTAAACTAAGAGCAACTATTTCTAGCAAAATTTCATTGCCAGAGCTGGTCTTGGCTGCTCCACTTCACTCCTGCCAGCTGTAGAGCCATTGTATCTCCTGCTCCAAATGTGCAGGCAAAATCATAACACACACTTGGCCCAACATCGGTCTGTGAGTTTATGCAGCCTCCACCCTCTCTTCTGGCTGCAACCTTGACTGAAGTCAGCAGTCAGTAGTGTTTTTTCAGGTTTGTGTGATTTTTCTGCTGTGAATCCAGGGAACAATTAGTTTTCTCAGGGTAAGAGCAGAAGTGCTGGCCCAGGCAGACTGTTTGGTAGGTATTTTTTGGTAAGCTTTAACCACACAGCCAACACAAGTATTTGTAGCTAAGGTTAAAAGCAGCAGACAACCACAATATTTGCAGGTGACAGTGGGAGTGCTGTCTCCACCACTCATGTTATTTTGCACATAGGCCTTTTTTGCTGGAAAGGCAACCAATTTGCAATGACAGTGATCCCAAAGTTCATACAATACTGCACCAAAGGATTATAATCCCTTTACTATTCACTACCTTCTTGGCTGGCTAATCTGGTTCTATTGAATTTCAGCCAGAGATTGCCCATATACTACAAGACTGTTTGTCTTTTGACTAATAATGGCTGAGCTGTCTCTCCCTGACATACTGCTGACTGAAAACCAGTCTCCTTCATACCCCATATTATAGAAGGAATTTACCTTCGATCCCCAGATTAGTCAGCATGCATGCATGCAAAAAAACCCCAAAAACCAACTACAAAAGAAAACCATTTAAGGACCTTCTGGAGGATGAAGGCATAACAGCAGATTCTGATTGTCAACCCACAGCAATTGCATTAAAATGTGTGTCTGTGAGCCTTTCTTTAGCATTTCATAATTGTGGGCCCTGAGTAATTTTTGATAGATAAATATGCAGCAGCTAGCAAGTAGATGCCACATGGTAACAGAGGCAATTAGTCATCCATATCACATTCCAGCAAATGTGTTGCATTTTATTAAGATAACTGCCCAGGACATGGCAACCAGCTTCCGATTTATGTTTCACCACTTCCCTTTCACATTCTGAGTCAAGAGCCTAAGGTCTTTGAGGCTTTTGTGGAAGTCCCTTACCCCATTTTAGCATGACTACATCACTCCTATTCCCTTTGTTCTGCCACAGAACATTCCTCATTGGGGTTTTTTTCCTGCTGCTACTGAAGATCTGCAGTCACTGACCTGCACTGCTCATTATTGGCTCCCAAGACAGAGGTGATGCTCTGATGCACCTGGCATAAGTGACCTTTGGGTCTGAGGAGTGGTTGATGGTCTGTGCTACCATCGATCCGGGCAGTGCCCAGTGCCTCTCCAGAGTGAGCACAGCCAGTCTGTCATGCCCACGGCCAGGCAGGGATTCCCTGTTACTGGCACCGGCATTGTTTACCATGTCCCATCAGCTCTGAACCCGTTCCCGCCAGGGCCCTCCATCCACCCTGCATTACCTCCTCAGCCGGGTCACTCAAAGGGACAATGGGAGCTGCTGGTGGCACTGGGGCACTGTCCTCCTCAGGAACGTCAGGGGTGAAGGAAGTGGGGATCCGCTGAAGGGAGAGGAGGCTGGGGGGGCTGGGGGCAGCTGAGGGGATGGTGGAGCTGAGGGGGCTGAGAGGAAGTGTTAGGGCTGAGGGGTCTGAGGTAGCTGAGGGTGATGGCAGAGGCTGGAGGGCTGAAGGGATAGCAGGGGCAGAGGACTGAGGGCATTAGGGTTTGGGCTGGGGACACTGAGGGGACATGGGGAAACTGATGACATAAGTACTCAAAAAGCATATTGTTTCCAGTATCTCAGTTGTGACAAGAAAAACTGAGACCCACTGTTTAAAGTTTCATAAATAAAAAAAAGTTTTCTTACCAAGGAGAGAAGTTGCTCAACCAAGACAGCAGGCCATGAGCCAACTTGGAAGTCATGTCCTCAGGTGAATTTGTGGCCATGAAAGGATAAAGTGAGGTGGGGGCCATCCCACAATTGACCACCAGAGACCCTCTTGAGACCATTCCCCAAACTGTATACGCATGCCCAACTATAATGTGTACAGCTTTGTATATGTAAATAAGTTCTAAGAAGGGGGATGAGAATTCTCGGAATTCAGATTAGCAGGTATAGTTTGTAGAGAAAAACGACAGCTTTGGAACGTTGCTGGCGTATGTTAGGAGGAGCGGTCCCCCATGCATCCAGCACTGAAGTAAAATAACGCCTGCTTTTTCATACTGAAATTACGGTGTTAGAGAGTTGTATTCTTCCCGACCTTTCAGTGACGCTGAGGGGAAAGGGGTCTTGGCTGGGGGCACTGAGGGGACCGGAGGGCTCTGAGGGCACCGGGGGGTGCTGGGGGCAGCGTAGCGCGGTCAGGGAGCAGAGGAACGCGAGGCCGAGCGGCCCGCGGGGCCGGGTTGACGCCGGCAATGAGTCGCGCGTCGTGCGTCGGGCGCGTGCCGGTGCCCGGCGGGGGCGGGGCCGCNGGGCGTTGGGCGCGCGCCGCCGCGTGTCGCGACAGTTGCCGCCCGGTGCCATGGCGAAGCCGCCGCTGCCGGCTGGTTTCCGCCCCTCCTCCGCCGCCGTCTGGCCCCGCTGCCGCCCTGCCATTCCCCGGCCTTGCACCTTCCCCATGAAGCTGTGGCTGCTGGTCAACAGCCCGTGCGTCCACTCGGTGCGCTGGGACGCCCGCGGCGAAGGGCTGTTCATCGACCAGGGGCTCTTCGAGCAGGAGCTGCTGGGCGTGGGGCCCGGCGCCGCCGGTGAGGAGGAGCTCTTTAAAACCAAGAACTTCGGCAGCATCGTCCGCCAGCTCAACCTGTACGGGTTCCACAAGCTGACAGTGAGTCCGGCCAGCAGCGCGGCGGCGTCCAGGCCGAGGTCGGCCACGGCGGGGGGCGATACCAGTTACCCTGATGGGCCCCTGCACCACTTCTGGAACCCGCACTTTCGCTACGACCGCCCCGACCTCCTGGTAAAGATCAAGAGACTGACCAAGGCCAACAAGGAGAAGCTGGACGCTGGCCTGGAGGTGACCAGCCGCCTGCCCGACGACTTCCAGCACATTACTGGACGGGGACTTGCTGCTGCCGTCCACGTCCCTCGGCGAGGCCGTAAGGACCGGTGAGACGGGGAGGGTGATGGGGGGCCGCGTTCGGCCTGAGGGTGGCATGGACTTAAAAGTCGGCACAGCCCTGGGGAGATAGGGTTACCTGCTCTTGCTGGTGGGTGCTCTGTTCGCACGGTGTAAGAAAAGGGTTGTTCTTCAGGAAGGTAGATTTGCTGCCAGTGAACACAGGGAATGCAGTTACAGATTGCTACGACTGTGCTGCCTATATATAAATACACAGATATCAATATAAGTATCGGAATATCTATATACCTCTAACGATATAATTCAGAGGTCCTGTTTGTGTTATCTACAATGAATTACGTGATTTGCATGTGTTTCAGTGTGCATGTAGGCTGCCAGCAAGGACCTAAAACTAATATACATGCCAAATTGTCCTTAGATAAAAGGTACCAACATGCATCCTTCGGTATGTTTAAAATCTTCATAACAAAAAAAAATGCCACCCAAAGCACAGGTTCAGTGTGCTTTGAAAATAAAAAGAATAGGCCAATCAAAAGAAAATTGTGCAACAGTTATGCTTTTTGCATCTTGTATTTGCAGCTGTGGGAAACTATATACAACATAGAGAAGAATTGAAAGTAGAAAGGAAGACTTTGAGATCTACTTTAGGAAGACACTAATTTACAACATACTCAAATTCACCAAAAAAGTTCATAGAAAAGTCAGTTATTATCTCAATAAAATGTTGCTCAGTGCAATATGCTAAGAGCTATTATTCAACACATTCCAGTCTTCTAAAATAGGAATTGTTAAGTAATACTCATTTACGTGAACTGAAAATAGATCCATGGATATTTTGTAAACTTCAAAACCTTGCCTTTTCCTACAAATAGTATCTTATCAGGCTCTGTCTCCTTCGTTTATTTTGTTTGAAATTAGCTTCTGATCTTATTTAACATCACTCACATTACATAGCTCTTGGCCATATTGCTTTGGCAACATGAGGCCCCCGCCTTAGATATCTGAAAGACCTTTTTCACCTTTCATACAAAGAAAAGTTCCCCAGCCCAAGACATCACAAACAGTAACACAATTACCTGGTCCAGCACTGGGATGGCTGAGGATGGGCAGGATGCTGATTGTGCAGCCCAGCAGAGACTGATGTGACATTGGTGCCGTGCATTAACTCAACAAGGGGAAACAGACAAGATAATCCAGATTTTCCTAATTTTGAAGTGGGAATGAGCTCAGAGAGCCTAGAGTTTTTGTGAGGCTTGTGCAAAAGTCTGTGTCTGATTCACATTATGAGGGAAGCTGTTTCTCCGCAATATGTACAGACTGGCTGTAGCCAGCACTGCCTCAGTGCTCTCTGCTCCTGTTGACAGTTCCTACCCAAAATCTTCAGTTTGTGTTCTCATCTTTCTCCTCTAAGACCATTTCATAATAGTGAGGAGCAACTGAAACGTAAGTGAAGTAGGAGACTCAAAGCTGCAAAAAACCTTTTTTTAGAGGCTTAAGTACATTATGCAAACTGGCATGTAGTTCACAGCCATGAGGTGTCCTTCCACAAGTTTACTATTGCAAGTCACTGAGTTCTGGTGCTACCTAAGGATACCATGGGTCCTTCAGATCTCACAGTTGCTGTGCCATACGTGGAAAGAAAAGCTGGAGCAATTTATGTAAATAATGTGTTCAGGGCAGATACTATTAGAGAAAGCTCTATGGCTTTTACAATTCTGGGGGTCAGATTAGATGATCATAACACTGCCTTCTGGGCTTAGCTCCCCTGAATCAGAGCCAAAAAATCATGCATATGAGGTCCTTTAAATAAAGATTTAGAAGTCCAATTGTTGTAACACAGAGTTCATCAGTTTTAAGTCACTGACTTGTTTCGGGATTTTTTCCCCGATGTCCTCATACTGGACATAAATGAAGAACTTCTGGCCAACACTGTCTTTCTAGATTTTACCTGGAGCAGCCATGGCAAACCCCTGCATGAGGAAGACGAATGAATGAAATTACCATGAACCACAGTTAATGTGCCTCTGACATGGTGAGGCATCTTAACTACATTCTTAAAAACACGTTCCTCTTTTGGGGGAGTCACTCAGACCTTAACTGTACTCAAGGCAAACATATTTTCTAAGGTAGAGAAGAAGGGAAGGAAGGGGAGGGTTTCCTAATCTTTTAAAAAGCACACAGAAGAGAGATGTTTAAAGAAAAATGCAAAATGACAAATGCTGCAGACTGTCACCCCACCAAATACATATCATCTTACTTTGTGCTGCAAGTGGGAATAGCAGCTGGCAAGTACAGTTGAAGTGTGTTTAAAAAAACCACCAGTCTACCAGAAGATTTTAAGTGTAATATCATTAATGAACCTTGGAAACCTACTGTGCAGGGGACCACTTAGAGCCACAGCAAACATCTTAGTTGGCTGCTCAGGATGCAGAAACATTAGGATGTGACAATAGCCATAACAGAGTGAATACACCCAGTGGTAGAAAAGGGGAAAAGACCACAGCCAGACTCCAGAAACACCAGAAGCCTGGGAAGGAAAGCATCTTCTGAAAATTGAGGCAAATCAGACACATACAAGAATAAATGCTTATCTGAATTGGAAATAAATTTAGAGACACTGGTGGCCCTACACTGTGTCTAGGGCTGCTGCCACCCAGCAGAAGTTCTGCTTTGCCTCACTGCCTGCCAAGCATGGTGTGCCTCTCCTCCTGAAGCTTGATGTCACTGTCAATGCTGTGATATTCCTGTCCTTCATTCACACAAGTCCCTGTAACACAGCAGAGTGAGCAGAGTTCACTTTGACCTGTGACCCCCTGGGGGACCAGGTTGCTTAGGGATGATGCAATGTCCCTGCCTCTTGTTCCGCCTAATGAGACCCCATATAGTACCTCTCACTGCATACTGTGATGTGTTTATAGTGCTCCTTAGTCACAGGCATGACATCTGTGTGTCAAACAAGTTGTGTTTGCCACTGATCCATGAAGCTACCAAGAAGCAGAAGCACAATGGCTCATTCAGTGCCAAATGCAACTTTTGTTGACTGATTTAAATTACTTTTCTTTCAGCTTCTTAAAGGTCAGCCACTTCTGAGTAATAGGGTACCCTGAGACTCGTAAATGGAGATCTAAAAGTATGCTAATGGGTGAATGACCCAAGGGATGGATGGATGGATGGATGGATGGATGGATGGATGGATGGATGGATGGATGGATGGACATGGATGTATAGGAGAATGAATAGAATGTTTTCTCCATCCCTAACAGCATTATTCCAGTGCACTGAAATCCTGTAAAGACATTTAAAACCCCCAAAGTAGCTAGTGTACAGTATACCTTGTTTTAGGTTTTCTACGTCCCAGGAGCAAGAATCAAAATGTAGGTAGCAAATACATGTAGATAAAGGACTTGACTCTTTGGTAATCTCTGTGCAGGACATTTCCAGTGGCCGAGCTGATGTGTGGTCATGTGTTCCCCTTGGAAAAGAGAGATGATGTAAGTTGGATGAGCAACAAGACAGAAAGACAAGGGAGATCAGGAGGAGCTTGTCAGGCTTGGAAAGGAAGCAGCAGGGACATACCTGCACACCACACTATGAAGGAGCAGAAGCAAAACTTACACCTGGATGTCTGTAACAGACAAGGCTTCTTAGTTTAGACAAATTGCCAGCAGGGATGAGAGCAACATGAAGGAACATCCTTAAGTGCCAGAGAAGAAGTTGGTGTATACTCTACTTATTGAACAGTCTGTCACTGACCTGTCTGCTGCAGCTCCATTCATCATGGGCAGACTTACAGCAGAGAACAGTATTTGAGTGGTCTCAGTGACATTTAGGCTCTACGTGAGGTCAGTGGCCAAAGGGCTACAAGGCTCAAAAAGGTTAATTCTCACCTTCAACCTGTAAACCATTTATAAATCATTTATTAAATACAACTCTTTAAATTCTTGGACTGCTTAGTGTTTTCACTGCCATGTGTGCATGACATTAATAATAGTGCCATGGAATCCAGCTGGTGAAAGGAATAGAACTATGTTATGGTATTACTGCTGACAAAAGGAGTATAGACTTTCCCCAAGATTTGATTGTCCAACTTGAAAATAAACAAAGCGTAACTGCACTGTCTTTTTTTTTTTTTTGAAGTGTGAAAATCACAACAGCAGTTTAGTTTCTGAAGAACACATGTGGAATTCCAGTTTGGAATTCCAAATGTTCATTAGCTTTAAATCAACAATGTTTAGCATCTTGATCAATATTTCAAATAATTCTGTTGAAATAATGGCTTTTTCTTCTTTATTCATTAGTATCAGCCATTGGTCTGCTTAGATCTTACTTCTGTTGATGCCTTTGCCTCAGTTATGTGAATTTTCTGTAATTGCACCTGTGATACCTTACTGTAATTTAGTTAACTATTGTCCTTATTTGTAAATCTGTTACTCCATTTATTTATCAGCATTACGATCAGAAAAATAATGGATAAATATTCACTTACAACTAACAGAGTAGGAACAGAAAAAAATTTTTAACCACACTTCTTAATGGCTCTGTAAGGGGATAAAACAGTACAGCATGTAAAGTTTAAGGGTGACATATGAGGCAAGCCATAACGTAAGCTCCATTGGACATTCTATCTCTTTTACTGTAAACATTTGATTATGTCCAGCATAATCACTAAATGACACTAAATGTCATTACAAATTGCCAAGTTAGCTTCTGAGAATTTGAAGGCATGTTGAAATTTGTGCATTGAAAGTTTGTGTCCAAGAAAAACACTGGAATCAATACCCATCTCACTGCTTAGCCTAAAAAAATCACAGTAAGGAAAATTGCTTATGGTCACCATTGCCAGAACTGGATAGAGATTGGAGGGTAGCCATTGCCATACAATAGTGGAACAGAATTTGAATGGGAAGGGACGTCTTATCTGTGGGGTTACACTTCTGACAACAAGAACAGAGAGCATTGGGAATCCCCAGTCTGTGTACACAGCCCAAGAACACACAACAAAGAGCTTTCCAGAACAAAAAATTCAATATTTTTAAAGCAACTAAAAATTAAGTCCTATAATGCAAACTACAGTGTAAATTTACTCCATTGACTCCTGAAGCTGTTATTTGCACAGTAACAGTAGTGGAGTCCTAACCCAGAACAAAGGTCACAAAGGCCCTGAATGAACAGACAGGGAGATACACATACTGAGAGCTGTTACCTTTTAATCAGAAGACAGAAGACAGAATAAGACATCATGGGTGCCCCAGATGGGTGGGGGCAGAGGGCTGTCCTGCAGATGCTGACAGGGCCATGGGTGTCTAGATGCTGCAGAACCCAAGACTATGGCCCCATGGTCCACATGAACGTCAAGGAGGAGCTGTGCAAGTTCCACCTCAAAAGCTGCACCTGTGTGGGCAAGCTCAGCAGGTGGGATTTTTACAGCCACCTCCAGGACTTCTGAAGTTTTATGGGGAACCCTTCTGCCTCCCCCTATGGCTGACCTCAGGGGACAGGAGGGACTTCACCCTAACCTTAAGCTTGGAGGGTGGGAAGTGTTTCCTTAGTGTGGGAATGCGTCTTGGTTTTGTCTTGTTTATTATGGTTGGTTTTTTACACTGTCAATATAACTCCTTCAGGAGACAGAACAAGCCTGTATCCTGACCTGTACTACCACACAGTGCTGCACTACAACACAATGCTAGCTGCTGGGGGTAGGTGCTCCCCAATCTGGGGCTGTAAGGCAGGCACCAGGCTGGGCTGGAAGGGTGTGGAGGCTTGGGAAAAGGGAGACCAGTTGCCCTGGGGGAGGGCTGGAGCAATGACTTCCCTGCAGACCTGGAGACACCTTCAGGGGATGGTGGCTGGGGCAGGGACAAGTGTTGCCCACTGACTGGTACCCTTGTGTGGTGGAATGGCAGCAGCATGGCCTTGGACACCCCACTCCATAAGAACCCTCTTCCTGGGGATGCTGGGTTTGGTGGGACCCCCTGGACAGTGACACACCACCATTGCCTGAGACCCCTGGTGTGGTGACACCTTCTCTCCATGGGACAGCCAGGGTAATGACACATGTTTCAAGGGGGATGGCTGGGCTCATCAGGACCCTCAGGTCTGTGACAGCTCTCTGGGATCCCTACCACCATGTTACCCCTCTTTGGGAGAGAGGGGGCTCCTGAGCTTTGCAGGAGCCCCAGGGCTGTGACAACCCCCCCTTTTGGGGGAACAGGGCTTGGTGGGACCCCTGGGGCCATGGGACCCCAGCATTCCTGCCAACTCTGTCCGCTCAATAGATGTGGTCACCCTGTCCCTGAAAGGCGTGCAGGTCCTTAGCACAAGGGTTCCCCCTTCTCTCCCAGGCAAGTGCCCCCCCCCCAGTGCTAACTGCTTCAGTCATCCTTGGTGTACCTGTCCTCCCACTTCAACTTACTCAGCTCCCTGCTGAGTCAATGACGTTCCAAGACATTCTGGGGACAACTTGTCCATCTGCCTCCCAGGTGTTGCGCTGGCCACCTGGTCGCCTGGCAGCGAGGCAAACAGGGTCCTGTTTGGCAGCTGGAGGCTCTCAGCAGAGCTGCCTGCAGGTGGCTCACAGAGGAGCTGACCGCAGCAAAGTTGTTGCTTAGCAACAGGTGAGGGCAAGAAATGAAAGAGGGACCATTCTGTTGTCTATAATTCCATCTTTATTGCTGCCCCAGAGGGACACAGAAGACCAAGTCAAAACGGGAGACAACAGGAGAAGGGCGCTGACTGTCTGTTACAAGCCTTTTTAAACAGGGGCGGAGAAGGGGAGGAACAAAAGGACAAACCAATAGGGGAATGACGAGGAGTGACAGGAAGCAAATCACACAGGGCTAGGGGAGGAACACATTTAAACTAGCCAATGGGACATCAAGCAGGACAAAACTTTCCAGAATGTAATGCATAAACAATGAAGCACATGAATAAACATAGAGATCCGAACCAATGAATCTTGTGGGAACAAAGAGGTTTCTAGAAAGGGAGGAGGAGATGCTGCAAGAGTGACACCCAGTGGGAGGTAACCTCAAACCTTGGTCCCACCCTCAGATCTGCCCTCAGGGTCAGAGTCCTAGGCGGGGAAATCCACCTACTTTATGTCACTCAGACCCAAGGTGGGCTGGGTCACTGCAACACCCAGGAGCCCATTCCTTGGGTAATGGTAGCCTGTTTTTCAGTGATGGCATTTGCCTTCACTTTGGTTTGTGTCCCCAGAGAGAATCTATCATTGGCTGAAATCACTCTGCAGCACCTGACTCCCTACCTGCTCCTTTCCCTGCACCTCCTAAACCACAGGGCCCACATCCTGCTCTATCTTGATGCCATGTGAAAGGATTTCCATCATGGAAACAGGATTAGTAAAAGTAGGAAAGATTAAATTACTTGAATTGTGAGATTACAAGTACTTATTCTGCTTCCTTAATGTCATTCCCTTGTGCTATAAATGTACAAAGTTTTTTTTTAACATTTTAATTTTTATTACTATTTAGATAGGAGGAAATGTGAGATGTTGAAAGTTTTAACCACATTCATAGAATCGTAAAATGGTTTGGGTTGGAAGGGACCCATCTAGTCCACCCCGCTTCCACTACACCAGGTTGCTCAAAGGCTCATCCATCCCGGCCTTGAATACTTCCAGGGATGGGCCATCCAAAGCTTCTCTGGACAACCTGTTCCAGTGCCTCACCACCCTCACAGTAAAGAATTTCTTCCTAACATCTAATCTAGACCTACCTTTGTCGCTGTTGAGCCACGAATGGAGAGATGTAGCAACACACAAATCCAGCGAAAGAGTGCCTTATTTATTAATTTTACAATCATTTTTATATAGTCTGGTTCCATAAAGCGATTGGACAATGTTCACACTCCTCCTAGGGTGATTGGTTCAGGTTCTATCACATCCACGGTAAAAAGTTTTCTCAGTATACCATAAACAGAACTTAGCAAAACACCAGATGTGAATAAGGTTTACATAAACTATCTTACTGTTTTCATATCTTGCGTGAGAAAGGAAAGGTTCTCAAAGAATTAATGCAAGAAGCTGGAAAATTCATCTGCTAGCAGCATTTTGGTATCCACAAACCTTCTTTTAGTTTAAAGACATTCCCCTCTTGATAAAATTACAAGATATCACATCTGTAATAAGCAAGGCTGCAATATCATAGCTGCTGAGTTATTAAGGTCCACCACTGGCAAATTTGCAGATGATGCTAAGTTGGAGGGGAGTGTCAAGCTGCTGGAGGGTAGGGGGGACTCTGCAGAAGGACCTGGACAGGCTGGAATTCATGGGCCAAATCCAGCAGTATGAGGTTTAACAGGGCCAGTTGCCAGGTCTTGCACTTTGGCACAACAACCCCCGGCAGCACTCCAGGCTGGGGACAGAGTGGCTGGACAGTGGCCAGGCAGAAAAGAACCTGAGAGTGCTGGTGACAGCAGCTGAACAGGAGCCAGAGTGTGTCCAGGTGGCCAAGAAGGCCAATGGCATCCTGGCCTGTACCAGCAACAGTGTGGCCAGCAGGACCAGGGCAGGGATTGTCCCCCTGTACTTGGCACTGATGAGGCCACCTCAAATCCTGTGTTCAGTCCTGGGCCCCTCAGTTTAGGAAGGACACTGAGCTGCTGGAGCATGTCCAGAGAAGGGCAGTGGAGCTGGTGAAGGCTCTGGAGCACAAGTCCTGTGAAGAGCGTCTGAGGGAGCTGGAGTTGTTTAGCCTGGAGAAGAGGAGGCTCAGGGGTGACCTTGTCACTCTCTACAACTCCCT
>VZTE01003647.1:0-33311 GCA_013397775.1 Eulacestoma nigropectus
CAAGGTAACCCACCTAGATGATCAAGAGAAGCCAGTAGAAATAAACTTTTTGGATTATTGGCAGTGATAATCTGTAGGAGACTTAAAGATCACCATGTTCTCAAACACTAAGATCACTGAAGACACTGTCTACTGTAGCCAACTGTGCAACTGCTCATCTGTGACCACCAAAACCCACTCCCCCCATTCTGCTCCCCACCCTTCCCCCTCCCCCATTCTACCCCACCCCAAATATGCCTCCTGGATTCCTGGAATTTGGACTGTGAGTTAAGACACCTAATGGGAACTAGACATAAGACAAAGGTGGTACTATTGTCCATTTATGTCAGGCCTAAGGAAAGGTAAACAAGCCTTTGGAAGGCTGTATCCAGAAGGAAAGTGCAATCAGCAGCTGTGGTGAAAATCAGCTCTGACAGTTCTGGCAGGGGGATACCATAGCCCACTGACTAAAGACAAGAAACCCACTGAAACAAAAGAAGAGAAAGACTGAGCATGGGACTAATTAGCCTTAGAAGAAAAAGAATCATTTAACCAATGGAGTAAGAGAACTGTGTAGTCAATGAGAATTAATTTCTTTGTTGCTGCAATGTATAAATGGTGAGAAGTTTTGAGTGACCTCAGGACCCCTACAACTAAGTAGCCCAGGGTGAAGAGGACCGATGGGATACTGTCTGGATCCACAGGGATGGTAACTATCTTTATACTTCATCTATCTCTTTCTCTGTTCACTGCTCTCATTTCTATCTTTTTTTTTTAATCTGTCTCTACCTCACATTTACTGTTAAATAAAATCCATACTAATAACTGGTCTTGTTTGCACCTTAATTTGGGTAGAGGCATCTCTCTCTGATAATCTGATCGTAACACTGCCTCTCACAGGGTCCTTCTAGACAACTCAGCCCACAGCTGGATAAACACATCATGCAATGGGTGAAAGGCTGGCTCATGGGTCGGGCACGAAGTGAATGGTCTAACATTAGGCTGGTGACAGGCCACTAGTGGGGTTCTTCAGGGTTCCATCCTTGGTCCAGTTCTCTTCAACATCTTCATAAACAACTTGGATACAGGACTCAAAGGGGTACTAAGTAAGTTTGCAGATGATTCAGTTTACAGGTTCCCCAAGAAAGTGGTCACAGCACCAAGACTGACAGAGTTCAAGGAGCATTTGGACAATGCTCTCAGGCACATGGTGTGATTCTTGGGACTGTTCTGTGCAGGGCCAGGAGTTGGACTTTCATGATCCTAGTAGGTCCCTTCCAACTTAGAATATTCTATGGATCTGCTGGATTGTGTCTAGAAAAGGGCAGTGGAGCTGGGTAGAAGTATGTAGCAGAAATCTGATGAGGAGCAGCTGAGGGAGCTGGAGGGGTTCAGCCTGGAGAAAAGGAGGTTTGGTGAGGACCTTCTCATTTTCTACAACTCCCGGGCAGAAGGTTATAGCAAAGTGTGGGTTGGGCTCTTCTCCCAGCTAGCTAGCTGCAGGACCAGAGGAAATTTCCTTAAGTTGCAACAGGGGTGGATATTAGAGAAAATTTCTCACTGAAGGGGTTGTCAAGCCCTGGCACAGGGTGCCCAGGACAGTGGTGAAGTCACCATCCCTGGAAGTGTTCGGAAGTTGTGTGCATATGGCACTTAGGGACATGGGTTAGTGGTGAACACAATGATGCTGCATCAACCCTTTTACTTATTTATTTTTGATCTTAGAGGTCTTTTCCAACCTTAATGATTCCATAATTCTGTGATCTCTAACAATATACAAATTTCTGTAGTGCCTTCTACCGTTTGTGTCTAGGCCACTAATAAAGATATTTAGCAAGAGTACTCCCAGACCAATACTTGAAGAACCTACTAGAAGTTCTACCCTCTTCAGCAAGTGACCTTTCATCTCTTTTACTCCCTTATCTCAGTAATTCACGGAGTAACCTCTGTCCTGGCAATCGCAGTTACTATCTATTGCAGTATGGAGTGCCTTTTGCCTTTTTGTTACGGTTTACTAAGAAAACCAGTTTGCAAAGGGGGACTGGAGTAATGTTGATATCTTAGCAAGCTGTGTGGCCTGTTGATTATATTTTGAGGAACAGACAACAGGGAACCCTTCCTGCTTTACCCCTACAGCTCACCAGTTGACATGTTTAAATTATTTTTCCGTTCAAAGCTTGATATGCAGATCCTTTTTAAAGACTCTGCTTTAAAATTATAACAAGGAAGACATATTTCAGAGAGATTATCACTCGCTTCTTTTCTTTGTCTCTTTTCTTCAGAACTTGTCTAGCTGGGTGGCTTTGCAGAAGAGTGGGTGGGTAGATGGTTCAGGTACTAGGGTCAGAGGAACTCAAATGAAAAATTGCAGCTGGTCTGCTTTAAGATGGAAGCAAATGTGTAATCTGAGCAGGCAAAAACAGAATTCAATTTTGAGATGGGAAAATCAAAATATGTTTACATATTGAAGTTAAGCTAATTCTTGAGCCTATAGAGTGAGTTTTGGTGTAGATGCCATGCAAACAAAAACTACACAGACTTGGCTATCCAGATCAGGCTTGAGGCTATTAGACTATTAGATTGTGTACCTTTTGTTTTACTAAATAAAAGTCAATGTACTAACTAAGGGAATTGCAATACTGACATCTGTAATTGATGAAAACAGCAAGGTGAAAAAACAACTGGGAATGCCATATGGAAAGCTCTTCCAATGTATAAATGCAGCCAATTTTTGTTGGGAGAGATCAATAATAAAATTTTAGTTGTTTCATTATAATATATTTGGTAGTAACCGCTGGTCCCTAAAGGTTCTGGGTGTTTGAGAGCTGTAATAGCAAACAGGCTTCAAAAAAGCTTTGCATTACACCTTCCTGTCCCTAAAGTCTGCTGAATGGTTGGGAGATGTTTTGCGTGACCTCAGAACACGTCTTTACGTTCACATCTGAGAGTTGCCATCCGTCCCATATGGCACATCCCACCCTTCTGCAGGTGCAGGCATTGCACGGAACTTCACGGCACACTAATCTGCTAATGATGGTGCAAGAAGAGACACCCCACTGACAAGTCTCTAGCTGGGGCTGACAGGTATGGAGGCAGTTACAGACAGGGTGTGTTCCTTTACATTTTGAGCACAAGAGCAGGAGGGAGATTCTTCCCTTTAGGAGTGAAGGTGGCTGCACTGTTCAGAGCAGCAGGTCAAGGGATGGTATTTCCCCCACAGCTGAAGCCCTACCTGCAGCACTGGGAGTCAAGATGGGGTGAGCTCCAGGTTCTTAGTGTTTCTCTGGAATCCAGGTACAGAGCTGGTGAGCAAGGTGGGCAAAACACATTGTCCTGTTCTTTATGAAAACTGGCTGGCACTCAGCACAGCAGCTGCTGCTCCCAGATCCCAAGTACCTTCTGAATTGTAAAAGCCATCCAGGCTCAACTGAAGGCTGTATTTGGCTTGGCGAATGGGTACATTTTGATTGGTCAGATCTTAGTGTTTAAGTAGACTTGAATAAAGCAACTCAGTAAAAACCTCTCTTTCTGAAAACATGTTTTGCTGTGGTTAAAACTTAAAGCTCAATCACTAAGCTAAAATCCTAAAACTTAGACAGTAAGCCAACTTTCCCTACATTGGGGATATTGGATAGACCATAGTGACTTATTTTGCATAACCTAGGTGGAGGAGGGATGACTGTACATTTAGATACTGTTGTTGTTTGTGAACAAATTATGCAGCATCATTTACACAGGCACTTGTCAAGTTAGAAGAATATATCTGGCAGACTTCATTTTTATCAGTCAGCTCAGGTTAAACCATGTAGACTTGGACACCTTGTGAACTGTTTCTTTGGCTTAATATGAGGGCTGCACTTCATTAGAGAAAATAAACTCATCTACTGGCATTTTTTGGTTTTATCATATTAGTGTTCTGGCAGAGAATTTATTCAGTTTCCAATATTTAGTTATTTATGTGGTACTAACTAGCTTTGCTACATTCCCTAGAGAAAGCTCCATTAAAACTCTTAATGTGACACCACATATTTTTAGTAGACTTGAAAATAGTTGCAATTTTAATTTAAATTGAAATGACTGTGTAATGGCTGGACAAATCACTCTCCAATCCCTAGAGCTCTTAATTGTATTTCTCCATTGTTTCTATGCATAAATTTTCTTTTTAAGTGCTCATTCTGAAATACTTACTTTTTTTTTTTAATGTACTGTATTCATTTAGTAGTTTTTTTATGGTTAACAACTTCATGATTAAACTTAAATGTTAAATATAAAAGATGGAAATGATATGCCTAATCAAGTGTTGGGAAAATGAACTGTGTTTGTATCTTGAGATGACATTAATTTAAGGACCTTCTCTTTGAGGAAGGAAAGGAAAGGGTAAAAATATCCTACTGGGAGTAATGGGCAGAATTCATTGTGTTTCTGTAGCAGAGGAGCAATAATCATAATGAGCAGCTCTTCTTTAGCCCTTCCGACTTCCTCAAGTCATCATCACAAGAAAACAACCCTTTACCGAACAACTCCCCCAAAAGAAATCGAGTAGTTTGCATCTTGCATCAACAACATTCTGATTTGTTTTGGGCTGGACAGACCAAGGGGCAGTTCCTACCTCCTGGGAGCTGGCAGCTGTCCCAGTCCAAGACCTTCATGGGAAGCTGTCACAAGGTCTTACCTCGTTTCCCAAAGTCCATCTAAGACATACACCTGCCAAGCCCTGTCCTTAGCATCAGCTCTTGGGGTGTGAGCTATCGTCATTGGTCACAGACCTGGAGATGCAGACTGTGGGCTTTCTCCACTCTCAGCACTACTTTTTTACCTATAGCAAATTTTCCTTCCACACAGTCTGCCTCATAGCCTTGTGGCCCTACTTACCTGTATCACCTTCTTTCTCCTCCTCCCTGCCTGTTCCACTAGTTCCCCCTTTCTTCCACAACTTTTGTAACTTCTCAGTTTGTGACAGCTCTTTTAGGTCCTTTGCCTCCCACTCAAAGCCCTGCTGTGAAGGGTGCTCTTGGCCTCTCTTCCCCAAGTGCTCATTACATCCCATAATCTCTCTGAGTCCTTGGCTGCTTCTCACAGATTTCAGTTTTCTCAGTCTCCCCTTCCTGTCCACACCCCTCCTCCAGTCTTGAGTATTCTGAAGTGATTGCCACCTTTCCTGAAGACAGTATAAACAAAGTGAGTTAATGACCACCCTTTCTAGGACAAAATTCTCCCTTTTATCTGCTGGTAAAAAGAGAAAATTCTGTCTTGGACAAACTGTTGGTTTCAACAGCAAGATGAGGTTGAACCTTCAGAATACATCACAATCCCAAGGAAGAACTATGAGTCATAAGAAACTCTATAAAGAAGAGTAAATACTCCAAGATATCCTACAGGAGACAATTTCCATGTCCCACTGCTGATGCCAAGCAGTATTCATAGAATTAAAAAAATATTCGGGTTGGAAGGGACTTTCAATGACCGTCTAGTCCAACCCCCTTGCAATGAAGCAACGACATCTTCAAAAGCTTTCCTTTGTGATATGTGCCACCACGCTCATAAAACTATGTGTGAACACATGTCTATCCCAGCAGGAGGCAGCTTACTCATACATGTAGGAGAGGAGATGTTCATTTCAGGAGATGTGGACAAAATGACCTTTAATATCCCTTCAGTTCAAACTGTTCAGTGATTGTATGATATTATGAATGCCAGTGGAACTGGCAAGCTGAGGTACAGTAGCAGGTTTGGGACCTCCAGGGCTGGACCTCTACCTCTCTTGACCTCTATCATGCCTTCCCCTGGAGTGCAGGAGCTGGATGTCCCTGGAAAGGTCTGGCCAGAGAAAGGATTCCCCATATTTGACCTTGGAGAAGATCACCATCAGCACCAGACAGTATACTCATGGTGCTCAGGAAACACCAGGGAAGTTTTAAGGGGTTTCATGAGGCTGAGGAGCAGTATAGGAAGTAAGCACAGAGACTGACATGATTAGGTAAAGTTGGCCCTGCATCAGAAGAAAAAGCAATAAATTTTTTCCCAAGGAGAGAAATTATTCAGATTTACCTTCTGAAATGGTGCTAGCAATTGTGAAAATCAAATTTTCATTTGCAATTTGAAATTCCCTATCAGACCCAGTTTTCTTGAAAAGCTATAGCTATCTGGAAAAAGAGGAAACGGAGGAAAATATTCAGCCTTGCTCCAGTGTTTATTTTCAGGGTTTCAGCTTCACAAGAGAGCTGGGAAAATGTAACTGAGTTGCTGGATATGCTGACCTCAAGTGCTAGCAAAAGGAAATTTAGCCAAGATAAAGCAAAGTTCCCAAATGAGGAACAGTAAAGTGGCTTCCTGCTGTTGGTAGCAGCATCTTTGTTTTGCAACATGGGAATCTGCACTCAAATCTTCTAAACTCTTTCAATATCACTATGTGGCAATACTTTACAGCCTCCTCATGCAAATGTTCAGGATAATACAGGTTTTCTTTTAATTAAAAGCTCAGCAGCTAGAAATTCATCCATTTTAAATTATTTGCATAGTAATAGATTTTCGGTTTTGTTTAACTTGTGGGATAAAACAGAGTTTTAGCATTTTTTGACACAGACGTGACCAGATCTGAGACTAAGTAGACCCAGACTTCTCTGAACAGTTCCGACAAAGAAGGGGTCTTGCCAAGGCTGTGGCTCAACAGGAAAGACCATGACTCAATGATACTGTAATCCATTGTAATAGATGAGTTATTATTGTTATGAGTTGTTATTTAGATACTTTTAAAGATAGTTTTATGTAGATATCAGCAATTCTCAGATATTGTTTTAGCAATAAATTTAATCATAATCATCCCCAAATTAACTGTCTCTCACTTCTCATGCATGGCTGAGAGCCTCCTCTCGGCTGCTGAGCCACAGCACCACTACACAGACATACCCCCTTTTAAAGAAAGAGTCCTATGCCAGGTGATTTTGGTTGTGTGTGGGTGAAAAGGAAAGGACATTGCACTATGAGGAGACCTGGCAGGATGCTGAGGATCCCAACCTACTGCAGCACAGGAGTCAGAGGAACAATCTCGGATGCAGAGCCCCAAAGTGCAGCAGTGAGGCACAGGTCCAGAGTAGGATGCTAGACTCAGGGGCACTAGTGGGAACATTCCTCCTATGCCCTCCTTGGAGCTCACGGTACAGAGCAAGTGTTGGGGGCTTTCTCCTCCCTCAGGGGCTGGCAAGCATTTTGGGAAAGACAGGAGAAGAAGACAGTGTGCTGCAGCTGAAAGCAGGCTCCTGTTTTTCTCTTCATGCACGACACTTTGCTCTCCCCCTTGGCAGGCACCAGTCTTGTGCTGGGGAGAGCCTCGGTGGGGAAAGTACCTGAGGCTAGGGAGAAGCTGCAGAGTCAACTGACCCTGAAGCAGAGCACTGCAAAGGGGCCAGCAGCCCCTCTGTCAGCGACAGTGCTTTGGGCCAACCTGATCACAAAGCTGCACATCCAAATTGCAAGGGCTTTATGGATGTGTGAATTTTAAGTCTGGAGAAGAGAACTACAAATGCACTTAAGGTGCAGAGTGGGTGATTTCTGTACCCCAAAGCCTGGAATCTCTGGTTCATAAAGCTGTGAGTCCACAGCCACCCAGCCATGCTGATAGCATGGGCTGCAACCACCTGAGCTTCCAGGAGGCCTTGGGAACAGGTCTGAGGCTCATTGATGCCCCATCCCTGGAAGTGTCCAAGACCAGCTTGCACGGAGCTAGGGGCAAACTGATCTAATAGAAGCTGTTCCTGGCTGTGATGGGAGCATTGGAACAAAATGATCTTTAGTGTCCCTTTCAATCCAAACCATTCTGTGATTCTTTCATTAACCTTGGCTTACCTCTGTCCTTGATGAGTCAGGGAATGGTGAGCATTACCTGCATGCTCATCACTGGGTCTCTAGTGGGATGGGAAGTGACCAAGCAACATGGCAAGCTGTGGTAAAGGGCTGTGCAGGTTGCCACACTCTTCTAGTGTTTAGCACTCACTCCTTGGCAGGGGTTTTCCCCGTGACCGCTTAGGGACCAAGCCTGTCCTGCCCAGGTAAGGAGCTGCTCCGTACACCTGATCTGGGTTCTGGGTTTGCTGATCTCCTTTCCCCATGAAAAATCACTCAAGAGTCACCAAAAATCATTCTGCTTGACTTTGTTTTCAGCATCAGGGCAGATGTTTTGTTCAACCTGAAGAAAAATGTGTATCTTGACTTCCAGTGATCTCCCTTAGAAAGGAGCTTGTGCAGTAGCAGGAGGAGAGAGGACATTTCAATGTAACTACAGGGATGATTTTAAAAAAAAGTAGAAACAACATAACTTTTAAAGGAAGCCTGCTCTGCAGCAGAGAGCCTTGCGACCTGTGTCAGCTCTGGAGATGGCTTTGATGACCGTGTAGTGGGCAGCAGTTCCCCCTCCTGGAGGTGCTGCTGTAACAGATGGGGACCAATGTTAGAATCTTGTCAGAGTAAAAAAACTGGAAGGGTGTCTTAGCCACCCAGCTTGTTTTCAAGTTGCGTGTCACTCTGTGTGTGGCTTTTTTCAATATGCCGTGGCTTTGCAATATTCCTGTGATTTTTTGCAACTAGTTTATAAACTCAAGGACTGGTGTGGTACTTCTGCCCCCTTTTCATGTTTCTGAGTTGGAAATCATGCTAAAAATGAGGTGGCTGACACTGTTGAAATGTAAATCATTATTTAGTGGGAGACTATTTAATTAAAACCTTAGTAGAGTAATGGCTATCTTACTATAGTCTTCCATGGACATTCCATACTGAGATGATCCCATGACAATCAGATGGACTGAATGGACCTGTATGGCTGCTCTTACTGTTTTCCTTTTCTTGAGAGAAGTTAATCTACTCTTCATGTATATGGTTTCACTTAGCAATGGTCATAGAGAAAAAGCTAATTTCTTCTTAAAAAGACAAACTCAAGAACTTTTACAACACACCCACACACACACTCACCTCCTCCACCAAGATGTAACAAGACTGGCCATTGAGCTTTTGGTGTATCAAATGGATGTGATTAAACTTGATATCAAGGATTGGGTAAGGTAAATCCATTAAATCGATTAAGTAGGGCTCAGGTGGTCATGGGCAGGTCACAATGTTCTCTGAGTCGCTGCTGGCATGGCAATATTTATTAAAATGATAAAGTTACAAAAGGAGAGAATCCTGCTTACTATGCACAGAACAGAAAGAAAAAGGTTAATCAAAAAATCATAATCATATAAATGAGCAGAAGCTCATCCTGAAAAGCAATTACTTTTTATTTGTCCTATCCAATGTAAACAAAATTTAAAAAAGCCCTTGCAAATACATCCTCTTTGGTGTTTTTCATGTATTAAAACATTTTATGTTAATTTAATCGTAGACAGGATCTTTAAAGATACGCCTCATAAATAATTAGGAGAACTCCCTTCAACAGCAGTGTGCCAAGCCTTTCCCCATGGATTCCAAGCAGTGTGTTCTATTTCCTGCAACCAGAGATCTGAATATCACTTCAGATGCAACGCCTCCAATCTCAGCATTGAGCCCTCTGCCGAAGGGACTCAGCCAGGCTGTCGTCACACTTGAAGTTATGAGGGATTTGCATTTTCCCCAAGGTTTTGAGCATTTAATGAGGGAAAACTATCATCTTTGCATGCTCTGTCTGCTCCTGACCAGTTGGCTTACACTGCCTCAAAGGTGTGAGATGTTGTTGCTGTTTTTGTCCATGCAAATGGTTTGCAGTGGTCTTGGTTCTAGGAGGTGTATGCAGGGCAGAGAGGATTTGAGCTGCAGTCTATTGATAGGGAACCCAGATAAAGTCTTTTTGGGATAGCCCACAACTCTGGACATGTCAGTTGTTGGGAAAGACAAAGATCTAGAACCCTTCTGGATGTCTTAGGATAGAAAAACGCTCCTTCCCATTGCAGCTATTGTTTGGCACCAATGGAGGACAGGACACATACACACGGACCATATATCTCAGCAAGCCCAGCAAGGGGCTGTGCTGAAGTGCTGACTGTACACTGTCTAGACATGTTCAGTGTGTGCTTTTGTGAGTGTGGAAATTGATACTTCTCGTTCCATCCTCATAGTGTCACACCTCAGGTAAGACCATCTCTGTTTAGCTGACTACTACAAATGCAACTCCACTGATTACCTCCTTCTCTTGAGAGTTTTTTTACTCTGACTAGATTCTAACAAGTCAGAGAAGGTTTGAGTTTCATGAAGTTCAAAAAAGTTAAAAGCCAAGTGCTGCCCGTGGAGAGGAATGACCCCAGAAACTCAGCTGGAAAGCAGATGGCAGAAATAACTTCGGGGATCCTGGTGAACACAAAGTTGACCATGAATCAGCAAAGAAGGCAGTGGCATCCTGGGCAGAGTGTCTCCAGAAGGCTGAGGGAGGTGAGCCTTCCTTTATACTCAGTACTGGTGAGACACATCTGGAGTATTGTAGGCAGTACTGGGCTTCCCACAACCACAAAGGTGATGAAAGGATTGGAGCATGTCTCCTATGAGGACAGGCTGAGAGAGTTGGGACTATTCAGATTGGAGAAGAGCAGGCTCAGGAGGATCTTGTCCATGTATATAAATAAGTGATGGAAGGAATGATGATGAGGAAGCCAGGCTCTCTTCAGGGGCGCCTAGTGACAGGACCAGAGACCATGGGCACTCATGTAAGCACAGGAGATTCTTCCTGAATATCATCAAACCCTTCTTTACTGTGAAGGTGTCTGAGCAGCATCCCAGGGAGGTTGTGGAGTCTCCATCTTTGGAGATGTCTAAAGCCTAACGGGCCACAGCCCTGGTGCCCCTGCTTGAGCAGGTAGTTGGAGTGGATGACCTCCAAGGTCCCTTCCAGCCCCCAGCATTCTGAGATCCTATCCTAAATTTTTATGCAAAGATCAGTTTACAGAAACTTTTGCTTTTTTCTACCAGAGAAGTAAGCATGAGGGATTTCTAAGGCAATGGAAAAACCCTGACTCAGATGTAGGTAGCTGAGTCTGCTGACAGAAAGTACATGTGGGCAATATTTGGTAGCTCTATGAAACCTGTGTTTTTTCCCTCTCAAAACAAAGTATTACTAAGTATCATGAAAAACATGAAAATCTGGGACAGAATCCATGCTGCTCCATGTCCAGTGTTCCTGGGCACACCGACATTTATGCTGGAAAAAATGGGACTGCTGACCTGTGTTTTGTATTGTTATTCTGGCCCTTATTTGGAGACTGTTCTAACACTTTCAGAGAGATCTAGGTATGAAATGGTTTCTATCCTCTGGCTGAGCTTGTCAAAGTAAGAATGCCTATTTCTTCCCAATACTGTGAATGCGCTCATTTTTCTGTCCTCATTCTGCTGCTAAATGGAGGCTTGTTTTCTGTTTCAGTTAGATATATTGGCACTGAACAGTGGATGTGTCCTAAGCCATGGCGTTTTTTTTCCTAGAAGTATTCTGTAAGTTCCCAGAGAATAAATTAATATTGTGCTCTGACACAGGTAACTATGCATCAGGAGGCGTGCACTTCAGTTACTACCATTACCACATGCAGCTGCTGAAATCTTTCAAAAGCAAACAAAAAGCCCTTACAAAAGAGGCTTCAGTTCAGGATGGCACCCTGTGCTGGCAGAGATATCAAGTCTGTATACATGTGTGGCTGTAGACATATATAAGGAATTCTGTACTTGTAACCCAGTCAGCAATCCTCATGAAAATAAAACAATAGATTTAAGATCAATTCAGCTAGATTTGGAAGACTGCAATCTTCTAAGCTTGTGGTACATGTAGAAAGGAGGAGCTGGTCAATCATAGTCAAAAGGTTAAGCCTTGTGTCTGAATACCTGACAATACCAACATGAATTTTTTTAGACAGAGATTAAATGAATTTGGCTGTAATGGAACAGAAAGAGAGAAAAAAAAAAGGGCACACCTAACAAGCCTGAACTGCAGAGTGTTATGGATAGAGATGTCCTTGGCTTTTAAAACTGTTCTAGAAGAGGGATATAATTATCTGGTAAAAGCTATTGGTTATCATTTTCTATTAGTTCTATAGGACACTTCCATTATGGAAGGTCACTTTTCTCCAGCTACAATATCGCATTTTGTACAACAACGTACTCATAGGATGTGACATTTGCTGTTCTGCAAAATAAATTACAATTCTTGTCCTGTGGAAGCAACTAAAAATAGGCAAGTGAGAGCAGACAGTTACCTTGCAGCATATGCCATCTCTAAATGCAGGCAAAGACCCCGACATTACAGGGTGAGAGTCTGAGCACTCATGTGCACAGCCAGTTCCATCTGACTTGCTGATGCATGTTTTTATCCCGTGAGGGGGCCATGGCTCCATGGTTATTAAATACCAGTTTCCAAGCATTGTAGCAGCTTTGTCCTGTTTTATAGCAGTGGTAACACGAGACAAAATCATTTGAGTTTATTTTGATGAAACTTGGCATTTGGTTGGCTGATTGCTCACATGAAGAAGTAGTTTCTTGAAATGGCTGTGATGACTCAGCAATGGTATGTATATACTGTGGGCACCTTGAAGGCAAATGTGTGGTGTGACTTGGCTCCATCTCATGCCTGACTTCCAAGTGTTGTTGCCTGGATTCCATGCTGAGCTCCACACCAGAGCCCCACTTTGCAGAACTGAGGACTTGTCAGGAGTTTTCAACTTTCTAATCCTTATGTCCAGGAAAAGCCCTACAAATATTTATCCATAGCAAGCAGGTAGTTGAAGGACTTTCCCTTACACCTATTCATGTGTCCTTGCCTAGAAAGAGTAAAAGTAAATAAGTAAAAAGAAGAAATGTCACCTTGTTTTCAAGTCTAAATGGAGTATTTGCCAGGAAGTGCATGCAGATATCTTACTATCTTTGAGGAGGCAGTTTCTAACCTTCGGTCTTCTTTCTGTATCATGTCTGTGTCTCCCGCCCCTGCCATGTTTGAGCCTGGATATCTTTGCAGCTGTGCTGCTGGGACCATGCCTTTTGTGAGGCCTTGCACAGCATCACTGTGCTGCACACAGTAGATACTAATTGCTGACTTATTACAAAGGAATAAAAACTTGCATTGATAGTTAAAAGTAGAGTATTAAACCCATTCTTGACTGAGCAGTGATTGATGGCATCTATTACACGCCATTAGATATTTTATTCTTGTTAAATGAAGAGCAGCCAACTTTGTCAAGTATTTTTAGTTCCCCCTGGTCTTATTGGCTCCATCTATTTTCAGGGATGTTCTGTAAATGGCCACATATGGCTTTGTGTCTGTAGGAGTGATGACCGTACAGCTGGCTTTCATTGCCCACCAATTTACCAGAGCCCCCTTTATTGTGAGCCTGACAGCACCAGGGAGCTTTGTAGAACTAACAAAATATATCTATTTTCTAATTGTCTATTTATCACCTTCCATGGATTGGTGGGCCTCTCATCTGAAAGCAAAGGGGGGACAGCCTTGAACAATGATCCTTGTCAGGGCAGTTGCTCACTTTAAATTAGGGTCTCATTGCTAAATAACTAATTTAGTCCTGCTATCAGACTGAAAAAGTGTATATTCAGTGCAAAGTGCCAACTGGGGAATTGATTATGTCTCCTGTTACTGTGCATGATAAAAGTGCCAGGCCGGCAGGCAGTAGGTAGCTCCCCAGAGGCCGACAGCTTCCCAGCATAGAGAGTCCATGCCAGACAACCAGGCAGGGGCTTCAAGAGGTGGCCAGGCTCTGTGAGTCTTGGCATGAACCTCAGGTGCTTGGGATCCCCACTTCATATGTTAGAATGAGAGTCACTGCTTCTGTCTCTGATGTGGAGTTGGACTGGGAGGGAGACGAGGAACAGGAGTGGCTTGGGAACCAGAACAGAGAGAGGCTGTGGGGGCTGGAAGCTGTGTGTGTTCATCCCAGATTTTGTCCCCTTGAAGCAATGTGCCCAGCCTCCCTGTCCACTGCAAGACCTTTTCACACCAACATCCCAGGAGAGCAACCGCAGCAACCTGCACTAACCTCAATCTCACCAGTATGCCCAGGCTGCCCTTCTCCATCAGGTTCACTCCTGTCACAGTAGTGTAGCTGGACCAGGATTTGTCACTAGAGATGAATAAAGCACACAATCTGAGCACCAACAAACCTTTTTCCCACCGATAGGACAAGTCTGCACTTGCTCCACAGCATTCTAGAGGATACTGGAGTGACCCTCCAAGAGCTGCTTGCTGGGTGACTGAGTGAAAGGGTATGTGAACAGCAAAGGGGTTAAGACCTGTGCCTGATCAACTTTCTATCAAGGGATGAAACACCTCTGGTTATTCATTTTCAGATACAAACCTCAGAAATTATTTGTCTTGAACTGTGACCTGAGCCACCTGTCCTGTCCTGTCCTGTCCTGTCCTGTCCTCTCCTCTCCTGTCCTCTCCTCCCCTCTCTGACCCTCTCCGACCCTCTCTTCTGCTCTCCTGTGGCCCAGTGAAGGGTTATCAACTGCAGGGTGGAAAAAGACTTCACTATAATAGCCGAGTGCAGAAATTTTCATTTTGTTCTGCCTTTGCACTGCCTGGATGTTTGGTTCCCCAGGAGAGGAACCCTCAGCTGCAAGCAGGCCAGCACGAGCATGCACAGATGTATTTAGGACACATCTTCCCCTTTCTCAGCATGTCATAGCCTGGTGTTGGCCTATGGTCCAAAGCCCAGAGAAGCAAGAGGCAGAGGCAGGGTCCCTCTCACTCCAGGTTTCAGGTTCACTTGATACTATACAGCTTTTCTTTTAATATCGGAATGCATTGCTCCAGGGAGGGAAATGAGATAAAAGACCTTTTCCTTCCTGCTCCCATAAGTTACTGGGTTTGGACTGCAACACAGCTCACATCTGTGCATCTTCTCTGTGCTTGCCTTGTGCTGCAAGACCCCCATCACGTCTCCCAACAGTAGCTACAAAAACTGAGCACAGCCATCAACAGCAAACATCAGCATTATCTTCTCAGCTGGCTCGGGCCGGCCAAGCATGAAGGAGCATTTCTCTTTTCCTCCAAATCTTCAGCCACTCAGGGCACCCTGTGCTCAGCTGTGGCATTTACCATTCACGTCCTGATTTTGGTCACTACAGGCTCTTCTATTAGCATTCCAGAGATGTCGGTTGGTTTTAATGAAGCTGGAATTTTTGTAAAAATTGATGTCCATTTTCAGCAAAACCAGCAACTGAACATAATGACAAGCATCTTCCAGTGGACCTGTATACAGCAGCACCAAAAGACAGAATCATGGATTCAGAGACTTGTTTGGGTGGGAAGGGACCCTAAAGCTCATTTAGTTCCAAACCCCTGCCACGGGCAGGGACATCTTCCACTAGACCAGGTTGCTCCAAGCCCTGTCTGACCTGGCCTTGAACACTTTCAGGGATGAGGCATCCACAACTTCTCTAGGAAATCTGTTCCAGTGCCTCACCACCCTCACAATCAAGAATTTTTCCTAATACAAAATATAAATTGACCCTCTTTTAATTTAAAACCATTACGCCTTTTCCTGTTGCAATAGGCCCTTGTCAAAAGGATGAAAATTTCTCTTCCCCCTCCCCTATAATATTGGGTTTGGAGATAAATTTGGCAAAACTACCTGCTATGAAAGTCTCTCTTGCTTTCAATATCCACACTATGGAAGGTCAGAATAGCGGAATTCAGAGTATATTTCCCTTTTAAAACAGGTCTCAGTCTCAGTCTGGTGGAGTCTCAGCATTGTGGAGGGACAGCAAAGCACCATGTCTTTGACACTGTTGACAGTTGCATGGACATCAGGCGTGGAGCAGTTGTGGTACTGCTGTTTGAGCTGCAGTGCACCACACTGGACCTGCAGCTAGGGGGAAAATAGCAGGGAAGACTTAACGTGCTGCTGCCAGTGGCAGACACTTTCATCACACTGCAACACACTACAGGAGATGTGGTCTGGGCAACATGTAACAACACATGGCAAAGTTGTTGGCTCCCCATCAGCCACCCATCACTGGCTGTGCTCAGCCCACAGCACACAGGCTGCGTGTGATGCTTCTGGGAAGAAGAGGACATCACTGCTTTTCAGAATATGGTCCCAGGGTAATAAGCCACCACATGCTACTGTGGAGATCGTCTTCTGCTTGGATTGCTATTAAGTGGCTAATGAGTGCTCATTTTTAGAGTTTCAAGAATGCCTGCTTCCATCCAAACCTTTTATATACTTAGTAATTAAAACCTATAACCAGACATATGAGTAAGAAATTCTTTGCTGTGAGGATGGTCAGGCACTGGCAGTGCAAACTCATACAGTGTCTAGAGGGTCACTAGACACAGATAGCTGTATGCTAGCAACCACTTTTAAGGACACTAACTCCTCCCACAAATTAGCATGGAGATAGTAATAACTTTAAGGGACTATTGCCCTAGGCTGGACTTAAGCAAGTGTCCAATCTTGTACCAAATCCAAGGCTTTGTCCTATTACTGCTCCCTAAGCCATTCTGCACCACATTCCTACGAATAATTAAACATAGAGTCAACATCAAGTGTATCCTGCGAACCTCAACTCCAGGTGCCCATTTCTCCTCTGTCACCAAGCTATGAGGACTTCATGGATCTGAGGTTATTTTGATCCCAAAAGAGAGCTTGAACCACACATAGACCTTAGTATTGGTGCAGGTTTTGCTGCCACCAGGTTACCCTTCCCAACTGCCAAACTTATGCTGGAACATAACAAAAGATGTGAATTTGTTTTGCTTTTTTACCAAAATTCGCAGGAGATCTGGGAGTGGAATACTAACTAGATTGATCTTCTACCAAGTAATAGGGGTGGTATATGGAACCATAGAATAGCCTGGGTTGGAAGGCACCTTTAAGTGTCACTTAGTCCAACCCCCCTGCCATGGGCAGGTGCCACAGAAAAAACATTAGCATGTCACAACAAAAATCTCCAAGAGATAATTCCCTTGAAAGAGTTATCAAAACACGACAGTAGAGCTACAACCAGCTCTAAAGCCATGCAGTAATTTGACTTTATAGTTGCTTTAAGCCTTCTTAGAAAGACAATTACAGCAAAATCAAAACACTGCACCTGATCAGCCAAATGGTGTCTTCTAAATACTGTGATCGATTTGCACATGTCATCATTTTAATGGCCACTGCTGCTCACCAGCTGAAGCTGTTGTGCTTATACTTAAGGAGACACAGTCTCACCAGGACATCATCATGGCCAAAGTACTGTGGCCTTTGAGGATCATGCTGTTTTCCACACCTCAGAAGATGGAAATTCATACTCATTTTTTAATGTGTTTTACATTGAACATAAGGTACACGGGGAAAACAGGCAGTGCCCAAATTGTAGCCAGTTTATTCATCTCTCAGTTAAGATTTTGAACTAAAGCATGACCTCTTCCATATGTATATTTTCCCCTTATGCCAGGAAGTGAAAACATGGCACATGCAAATTAACAGAAAAATCCAATGTTTTCCCCTTGAAACTTAACTTAGAGACAATGTGCAAGAACATGTAGTCATTACACAGCAGATGTGGATATGTTGGAGTGTCACAGACTATCCCTAACCCATCTAACACCATCTAAAAGATAAGCAGCTCCAGCAGTGGGACCTGGTTGATGGGCAAACTCCCCTGGGTTAGGGTGACAACATAGAACCCTCCCAGCATCCCTTGCACCCCTATGTAGATGTCTCCCTGGGCATTGGATCCTTGTTTCCCCTCCCTTCCTCCTACACTTGGTTATCTTCCATAACCTTCTACCTTCCTCAGTAGCCCATTGGCTCTTTGCTCCATCTCCCCGCCTTCCTTGTTCCCCATTGGTATTCGGTGTATTTCCCCGCCTCTGTAACACCCCTTCGGCCCTCAGTTTTTGGTTCCCTACGGTTTCCACGTTCCTACTTGTCCCTGGTTCTTAACTCCTTGTCAGCCTCTGTTCGGGGCTCTCTCGGCACCCCGCTGTCACCCTGAAATAAACCCCGTTCCCGTGGAGCTGTGTTGGAGCCCGTCCGCTTTTTTGCTTCTTCACGCGCCGTTGCCACCTGGAAGCTGCCGAGCCCCGTGTGAGCCTCGGCTGCTTCCCCGCTGCGAACAGATCCAGCAACTCAGGACAGCCGTCCGGGTAACTGACACTGCCCCCGGAATCCGGGCCGGGGCGAGCGGTGTCATGGATATGTGTTAATTTTAAGGTTGAAATAACATTAGTGCTGTGAGCACGTCCTCTTGGTGGTCACAGTTGACCCAGCAACAAGGCAACTAAAGGGTCCGAGAAGCAAAGGATTCTGAGTTTTAAATTTAGGCTGAGCTATGCAGAGTGTGCACAGAGGCCTTGCACCTGACTTGCAGGAGCTGAGTTTGTTACACTGAACTGGTGAATACTTGAAGTAACAAATGACAGTCAGTACTGGGCTTTTGAATTTCTACTCGTAGTATCTGAAGTATTTGAAGAGGAAGATTGCAAAGTGGTAAGCAGAAAACGCCCTGTATTTAGTGGTCTCTGTTTCTCCTGGCAGCAGTAGTCAAAGCAGGGTGGCTGGGGCTGGGGTTACTCCAGGTCTCCTCCTCCCACCTCAAAGCTGTTAATGGCAATGCCACCTCCTGAAAAGGCAGCTGCAGAATTCCCCCTCAAGCAGCCCCCAAAAATTGCCACTGCAGTTTTTTTCAAGCCACGGACACATACACAAAAAAAAGCAAACCAAAAAAACCGAAACCAAACCAAACCAAAAAAACCCCTTTGACTGAGCGCCCAGCCAACAGCCAGAGAAACAAACACACTCTGTCCCGAGCTGTGAGAGAGCCAGGGCCTGGGTGGGTAGCTTTCTAGAAATGCTCCCGGAAAGCCAACTTCCCTCTGTCAAGATTGCCTGCTGCAGGGTCTTAATGATACAGTAACAATTTTCAGGCATCAGACGATTTTTGGGATACATTATCATCATGATTCACCCCAAGACAGCACTACAAACTGCAAGGTCTCTGGGTGAGAGTACCCACAGGGATGGCTTCCAGACATGGACCCAACTGCCCAGACAGGATTGTGTGTTAGCAACAACTTTTATTGGGGTGGCTCTGTATGGGAAAGAAGTAGAAGAGCCTTTGCAAAGGGAAGGACAGATGTCTGTAGCTGCCAAGACTGCTTGTCCATAATTTTATATTATTCTGTTTTTATATAATCTAGCCTGGCTAATCAGACACACATTTCATTCCTTTTGAGTTTTTTCAAGTGCATCATAAATGTTCTGGACATTTGAACAGCCCCAAGGTTTATGATGCCTTGTTGATACCAGGATGCTGGAAGGTTCTCCCAAGCCTAACATGGATTCAGAATTTGCCCCTGCTGGCTGCCCAATGAAAACAAACTCTGAAATCTCACAGTAATATTTTGCATCAAGTAAGCCTGCAACTTTGCATTCATTAGCTTTTTTGTCTTAAACAACAAAAAATATTGGGGTTTATGGTCCTTTCATTGTGGTGGCCGAGGCAAAAGCCACAGCAACTTTACAGCCGGGAAGATTTAAATTTGTTTTTCTGCATTAAGCTGTTCTCAGACCGCCTCCCCTTAGCTCTCTGAAGGCGAATCCAAGAAAGGAATTGAAATTATGTTTTATTTATATGTCCTGTATAGATACTGTAGGTCCCACAATTGCTGTCTTCTGAATTATTCAGTCAGGGTCCTTTTAAAGATGATTGCCAGTATATGTATACATACTGAATCAGAATTCCATCCTGAAAGCAGAGAACTCTGCCATGGCTAAATTCCGAAACTGGAGTAGGCAGTTTCCCCAACAGGTGCCCATCACTGGGTTCCTGCAGCCTGGAGAGCCAGCTGGCAGCACCCGCAGGTGAGGAACAGAAGTAGCAACATAGGGCTGATGATGTAGGGTCCAGGGACAACAGTTGCCCATTTGCTTAAGCCCTTCAACAAAGGCATCACAGGTGTTTTCAGCAGCAGATCGAGGGTACAGTGATACACTGTCGTGTCTCCTTTCCTCAGTCTCATCCCTTAAAGTGTCAGATGAGCACCTTCCATTCCATGTGCTGGTGGGGATGCCTCTCTTCCTAAAGCAGGGGCTGTTTTTTCAGTTGAATATGTAATAGTCACCTCCACCTGGGTGACAGGCACCTCCCATGACTCTCCGGGACAACATGACAACAGCAGAGCTGCAATTTTAATAGACTCCAAGTAGTTTTCACTGAGCAAAACCTTAAAAACTCCCCAAGGAGAGATCATCAAGCAGAATGGTCCCACGTGCTGAGTTTATTAGCAGGCAGGATGGGGAGGTTGATGAGCCTGTGCGGCTGAGCAGACAAGCTGTCAGACAGGACTCCTAATCCAATCAGTTACCTGTCGGAGGGGACTGGTCTGTGGTTTCTGACTGCAGCACCTCTGGGGAGCACCGTGTTGTGCCCCCCCTCACTGGCGGCCCACTCCAGCTAGGAGCCAGGGATCCTGGGCATCTCCCCTCCGTGAAGGAGAAAGCACAGTTAAAACCACACTTGGAGCTTTCCTGCTGTGTGAAAGACACCAGTGGAATGTTGTCTTGGAGTGACTTTATGATGTTGTATTGTCTATTGCTGCTCTATGCCCAGACATGATTCCTGTGCCTTTCTGCGTCTTTAAAACTGGGTGCGAGAGAAAGAAAAAAGCCAGACGAACTTTTCAAAGCAGTTTTTGTGTTAAAGGACACAGAGAGCTGCTGCTGCTGCAGAGTGGAGGAAAGCACCTTCTGGCATTCCCCAGCTCTTGGCTCCTTCTTCTTGGAAGAGAGAGATGGAGAGTTAAACTCCTTTGTTTCCCTGGGACTTTGGTTTCTTCTTCTTCTCTTCTGGAACTGCTCAGAACACTAGAATGTCAGAACCTCACCTGGAGATCTTACACCAGGCCGGAGGGGGGCCCCCCCGTGCCAGACTCCAGCTCGGGGGAGGAGAGAGACCGCACCCACAAAGGACTGTAAAAATTCACCAAGTTCTCTCCACGGCGAGAGGTTTTAATATTTGGCATTATTATTCTTTTCTCATGTGTTTGTTAAGTAAATAGTTTTTGTCACTTTCCTCTGAGGAATATTTCTTTCTTGAACCTGGTGGGGAAGGGCTGGTTGTAACCTGCCTTCTATCAGAGGATACTTTCGTCCAAATTTGTCTCGAACCAGGACAAGTGTATAGGTTAGGGCCTGCTCAGGTTCCCTGGGAAGCCCTTGTAGAGGCACCATTAAACATTTTGTTGATTTTTCTTGCCTTTTCACCTTTCAATAACGTGGTGGGGAGCATACAAATATGTTTAAAATAGCATGAGTGTTGTGTGTCTAGCATGACTGCAGTACGATTGCTCTGCATGGCAGGGCCTGAGGACTCTGGGAGGTTTTACTGACGTGGAAGACTGCAGCACAGCAGGTATATGTGAGCACTAAGGTGAAAAAGCTCCCCCAGAGACTGGGACATCTAGTACCAGGCTGTCTTGGGGTACAGAAGCTCCCTGTGCCTCTCCACTGCCAACCATGGTAGCTTGCTGTGCACCTCGAAATCACCCACTGCATGGTGTGCAGGGTGGGAAGAGCAGGCTAGGTGGGCAGGGTGGGGAGTGCCAGGAGAGCAACCTGAGACTCGTTCTGAGCAGCAGGGAGGATTGGGTTTGGGCTTTGAATGAAAAGAGGTGACCCCTTGCCAGTCCAAGACCTGTAGAGTGAATAGCGTCATTAAATTGAACAAAAGTAAGAAAAAAATTAAACAAGAATATAACATTTGTCTAGAAAATACTACGTAGCTTGGAAAAAAAAATGTTTTCCTTAGAATAAAACCAAATTTTTCCTTAAAATAAATGCAAAACCTATATCACTTTACACAGTTTCTGTGCAATCACAAATTGAATGTATGAATTTGTTAATTTTCTGAAAAGATCAGAAGTCCTATATATGCCAAAAGTGGTTGCTCTGTGATTTGTGAATGATCGTTTCCAACACTTTGGTTCCTAGACCTTTAAAGAAAAACACAAGTAATAATATTTTATTCCTGTATGTGTTTATGATTCTAGTGAATTTAAACAGGATTAATGACTCTCTCCTCTGCTGCAGAACCTGCCAAGAACATGCAGTGGTATTGTCCTTTTTTTCTTCTAGTGGCTAGAACCACCTTTTTATCAAGGAAACAATTTTTAACGTGACTGCACTAATATTTGCATTTACACCAAAAAATATTTTTCTGTTTGAAGTCCTCTAGAAAGCAACGTCACCAGGCTTTTTCAGAGGCTTGTGATGCAATGTAGTGGGCTGACTACAAGAACACAGTTTGCCTGCCATTTACGTCTGATGGCTGTAAAGAAACTTATCACACTCTCTGCAAAAATAGAAGCAACTTACTAGGGTTTGCTCTTGTTCTGATCCCCTGTATTATGTCCAAGGGCATCCTGTGCTAGAACTGGATGGTTGTTCAAGCACGTTTAAGTAATGACTTATATTCTAGGAAAACAGTAACACGCATCAGATTAACAGTACTTCTGACTAAAGGAAGTGACAACAGCAAACTCTCCAGCACTACTAGAGGCAAAATCTAATGTCTAGGCTTTATAGGAAGTTCTACTGAAATCAAGCAAAAATTTAATCCTGAAAAGTGCTACAGATATCTAAAAACCCTGTAATTTACTGTAGAAGCCTGGGATACTCTTCTCGTAATTCCAGCATTCAGAGAGAATGGACCTGCAACGTGTGAGTCAGATAGTGCCACTTCTGCCTCTGCTTCTGCAGATACTCCTTGATTTTCTCTCTGTTTGTGGCTATCTCTCACAGAGACAGCTTGGGTAAGCAAGCGTGCAATCTTTGACAGGCTCTGCAAGATTTTGGTCCTCTCACATTTGTGTACATTATATTTCACGGATTTTCTTGAGATTTTAGAGTGGCACAGGTGGTGAGTGGGGGGCTGTACAGGGTGTTGGCATGGTTTAATCCTCCCCAGCCAGCAACTAAGTACCCCACAGCTGCTTGCTCACACCCTGTATCACATTCCCAGTGGGGAGGAGAATCAGAAACAGTAAACTTTGTGAGTTACAAACATTTTAGTAATTGAAACAAACTAAAATACAATACTAGTAATACAACTTAGAATAATTATTATAATAGTAACAAAAAGGAGAGCAAGAGAGAGAGGACTAAAACCCAAGAGAAATAAGTGATGCCCAATACAATTGTTCACCTCACACTGACAGATGCCCAGCCTGTCCCCAAAGCAGTAATCATTGCCTCCTGGCCAACTTCCCCCTGTTTATATACACTAGGTAGGATGTTCTTTGGTATAGAATGTCCCTTTGGCCAGTTTGGGTCAGCTGTCCTGGCCATGCTCCCTCACAGCTCCTTGTGCAGCTTCTCACTGGCAGAGCATGGGACACTGAAAAATCCTTGACTTAGGGTAAGCACTACTGAGCAGCTACCAAACATCAGTGTGTTACTAACAACATTATTCTTATACCGAATCCAAAACAAAACAGTGCGCCAGCTACTGGGAAGAAAAGTAACTCTATCCCAGCCAAAACCAGTACAGAGATGCAGCTTTGATTTGTATGGAAATGTCTCTGATTTGTGTTTGATATCCTGAAAAAGATGCTGCTGCACCTAGAGTGGCAATAATATAGTGCTCTCCAGGTCACCTGGGCAGCTGCTGCAGGCAGGACTCACAGCCATGGGGTTCACGGGTGCTGAACTGCCCCAAACAGCATGGGCAGCGCTGATGTGCAGTGCTCCACACCACCTCATGCTGGAGCAGTGTATGCAAGCACTTGTCACCTCTATTCCTAATCTCCAGAAGAAATTTTGGCCACAGAAGCCAAACATAATTTTTCCAATTACGTTGGCTTGCATGGTGCTGCTTTGTCCCTAGGATGACCTTTCAGTCAGCTGCAGTGCCCTCCCATAGTTCCTCTGAGGGCCACATGGAGGATGGGAGGGTGCGCTGCCAGCACCACGGCCCGTCACTCTCATAGAGACAGAGGTACTGCACTTCAGTGTGCCCTGATGCAAAACTCAGAGCAGTAACAGGAAGACTTGGCTTCACTGGTCTGGGTGTTTATAATTAAAGCCCAAGTGCCTCAGAGACATACACACTAGTTAGTAATTTTCTTCTGCCAATGGTGTTTCTCTGCTCTAATTAAGAAGCCCAAGTTTGAAGACAATTAAGGCAACACGGCTTTGCTGTACATAGGTGGCAATACCTGTAGACTTATGGGCAATTTTCAAGACACAGGTGTGCTTTTTGCCTTCTGTATTAATTGCTCATCAGCTTGTGTCAGATACCCTCTCATCAGTTTCTTCATTTTTATTTCTGCATTGTCAAAATCTTTCCCAAACTAGGGGGCGGGGAGGTGGGGCAGAAGACTTATCACAGCTGCCCAAGAAACACTTCTTATCACTTCATCTATGACTCAAGATTTGCTTTTGTGGATATCTGTCATTTTGCAGATTAAGAGCATTAGCTCCTTAATCCATCAGAAATGCTCAGTAAGACCCACTTTATTCCTGTCCTCTGTCTTATGCCAGGCAGTGCCTTTGCTTTTAACAGGTAAATTTGGACCAAATTCTGTCGTGTTTGATGTCAGGTGTGAGACTACCATTAATTTATTATGGAGAAACAGGTATCCATGCTGCTGATCTCCATGGCTGAAGACCTAGTGCTGTCTGGGAGGACCACAGTGGGCCTTAATTAACAGCATGTCCCTGTGTGCTGCCTAAGTCCTGCATTTTGTGTAGAAGGACACTCATTAATTGTACTCCAGCAACTGATTTTTGATGTGTTGTGTTGTGTGGTACATATAAAGTGCAAGTCATTTCTTACCCTCTACCTGGATTTGAGGATTGTGTTACAGATCCTCAATTTTTTTAATGTGGTGTTCAGGGGTAAAAAGGGAGAAATGAAAACACCATGCATTTCTCCATTAATTGCAAAGATATAAAGTAAGAAATCCAGATATGTTTGACTTACAATGTCCTGAAGTGGTTAAACTTCAGTGGGGGAAATAAGGTCATTGAAAGAAGGTAATTAAAAAGAGTGATTTAGTCATAGGGTGATATTGCTATAGAGCAGCATACTGTCATATTTCAGGTGTTACATGATGCTAAAGCTACAGAATTTTACATAACTCAGTTTTTTGTATGTAATACATAAGGTATAAGCTGTTAGGAAAACAGGCACTGAGAAAAGGAGAATATTCCCACTTCTTTTCCTTTGCTTTTCTTTATAGACCAACTGAAGTACGCGAGTCTGTAGAATTTAGGATCCCTAAGATATTTTAAGGCAGGCGAAGAAGTCCACTCAGTTGGGGACAGGATCTAGGGCTCCAAAAGGAAGCAGAATTCCCCCAAAGAATGCGAAGCAGTGCAGAAAGTGGGAAGTTGGGGGAGACATGTTGATGCCAATTGCATTGCTGTTGGAGAGTAGGGTGTGGGGCTGCATGCTTGCTGCTGTGGGCCAGTACCCCGCACATTTTCAAGTCCAGTCAATTTCACCTTCTGAATTCACCTGTTGTCACCATAGAGGTTGGTGCTGCTCAGAAGTGGGAAAAAGTCTACATAAAAGCAAAGGAGATGAATGGATGGGATGTCCTCAGATGGCTGTGAAAGCAGGATAGGGTTGTTTTCTGCGGAGTTAACATCAGGTCTGGCACAATATATGGCTCTACCACACAATGAAGGTTAGCAGATAACACTGGTGTTGCCTGTCAAAGAGAAGATCAAGCCTTTGGTACACTTCTCAAGATTTCTGAAGATCCAGCGAGCACTCTCTCAGTGCCCACAGGCGTGTTTAGTCTGAGTCAAGTTCTTCAGGGATTTTGCTACCTCTGCAAGGTGTTCTGCCCTCCACTGAGTGAGCCTACAGGCATCAACTAAACACCCCAGCTGGGGTAGGGAGGAAACTCCAAAATGAAGAGGCTTTCCAGAAGGGCCTTGACAGGACTCATTACAGATATTAGCATTTGACCATATTTGCAAATTTAATCCAAACTGCTCAACTGCTGAAAATAAATCTTGAGATATTTTAAAACTTCATCTCATATGCTGTTCTAGAAAATTGGGGTGAGAACCTTAAAAAGATGTGGTTTCAGTGATGTATAAAGAGAAAAATGTATAAGCAAACTATAATGGAAGCCCAGGGAGGGATAGGACAGCAAGGTTCAACTTCAAATCTGATTTGTAGAAATGTTTTTTCAAGATTTTATTCTTAAATGAGAGGTAGAACTAGGTGACTCTAGCATGCCAAAACCAGGCAGACCCTGAGAATCCAAAGGATGGCTTGAAAACATATCATTTTATGGGAAGAAACTGACTGGCTTCATATGCAAAGCCATCAGTAAACTGAATTGTTAACTCAGTTGTCCGAAATCTGAGCATCAGAGACTAAATGTAGACACTTATCATGGATAAAATAACTCCTTTATGTTCAAATGTGACATGGAAATACTGTTCCTTGCCTTGGAGACATGAAAGGCATTCAGCCAGGCCACATTTTTTTTGCCTGCCAGCAGGCATGCCTGTAAGCACAAGAACAGTAAGGAACACAGTGCCCAAAAACCTGCCCTGCATTAAGTCAAAGAGCAGGCACTGGTGCCCAGAATCTTCAGGAACAAATTAAATTGTCTTGGACCTCCAAAGGATCTGAAAATGAAAGTGATCAAAGAGGTGACAAGATGTATCTATTGAGTCTCAACCACCACTACATGTGAGACATCCACTCTGAAGGAGGAAGTCCTCTTTGATTACAACGGATGAGAGCAGTGACAGCTCTCAGGGGACCCACAGGAGGTGGCAGATGTGTGATAAGTGATGACCACCCTGGAAGGGACTTGACAAGAGTAGAGCATTCTGTACATCAGCAAAGCCTAGTTTTCTCCGTGAAACACCAGTTTTTCTCTTTTGTTATTGATTGGAATGCAACTGTGAAAAGGGAGAAGCATGAACTGCCCAGTAGCAGCAGGAAGCTGCTAATTTTTCACCTCTTCTTAGCAAATGATGGAGGGACAAGGAAGACTGACTCCAAACTTGTCCTGGACAGGGCCTTTTATATGCAAAATTCTGGGATTGTGATAGCTACTGTAGCTTGGTGCAGAGATTGAATGCAAGGATGGTTCAGCAACTGTTTCATCTCAGAGCCCTTCCATAGGTCTGACACAGAGGTGTTTTGGAGGTTGAGATTACCCTTGGACATAGAAGAGCATAGAAAATTGAGAATAACAGTAGAATCTATTTTCAGCTTTAAATTGCAGATGATCTCTCATAACTATCAGTTTTAGAAAGAAAAGGAGGAATACTTAACTGGGGCCTATCACAAAATGAACATCCTGCAAGCTCAAGCAGAGATCTGGAAAAGTAGTCTCCATCACTAATCTGAATCCAGTTGTACCGTGATGCACTTCATTACAGCATTTTGCAGGAAAAGACAAAGCCAATATTATATTCATTACTTGCAACAGTAAAACATCAGCAACAGCTTGTGGTTTCCATTTAACACCTGTGCAAAAGACTTCTTCTGAATCACTCTGACGATTTCACTCCAGATTTCTGTGTGCAGATGTAATAGAGATTTAAAAGTAATTGGTGGGGCGAAATAAGCTTCTGCCCTGAAGAGTGCAGGTAGGTGCACTGGATGGTTGTTCTAGGTCCCTTTCATCTGTCCTGTCCTATCCTATCCTATCCTATCCTATCCTATCCTATCCTATCCTATCCTATCCTATCCTACCCTATCCTATCCTATCCTATCCCACCCTACCCATTTTAATGGAATCAATGTTTTTAATTCCATTAGAAATTAGTCACTGAAAAAGCAAGTATCTTGCTCCTAGTGTAGCATTTTAGAGCTGCTCAGGCTCCTAAACCAAATGTTTCTGGTCCTCACTCATATTTTCCCCTCATTTCCCTTCATATTTTTAAGGGGAATTAACCTGAATAAGGCTGAATGCATGATAGGCTGAAAACCTCTGGGAAGTTAGCTCCTCTAACATACCCAAGTTCACCTTATTTTTGTGTTTTACCGTTGTCTGTCCCCCAACACAAAGCTGGCTGACCACCCTAGCTGCAGGCGGTGGAGCTGAGCGCCCAGAGAGTGCCCTGGATGTTAATGATTCCTGGACTCAGGATGCAGGGAGGGAACGCGGTAGTGTGACAGGGGAGGATCTCACATATGACCTCCAGTCCTGGCATCTCCATGCAGAAGTGTCCCACTATGCCCATATGCTGATCAGACAGAGAGGTCCTGATCTGGGTATATTGTGGGGAGCTGCAGACACAGTTCTGGGTCAGGAGAGTGTGCTGGGGTTTCTAGGAGACCCGGAAGATGTGTGTGCTTGTTCATGATCTGAGTGCTCACTGACAGCAGGTGAGAGGAAAATGTGCAAGTGGACATGCACACAGAAGAGAATTCTTTTGGATATAAGAATTTCATTGCCATCAAGATTGACAGTTCAGTGTTAACAGGTGGAGATAGAAAAGCCCCGGCAGGTTAACCCAGCAGCGTGTAACAAGACAGCCCCATGTCAAGTCAGAGGTCCACGGCATGGACCCCTTGGTGTTCCCCTGTGGTGTCGAGCCCTTGTGGGGGACCTCTGGGTCTGCAGCCAGCAAGGGAGGACTCCTGCATAGTAATCCCCCTTCTCAACTGTAAGGGGCAGAGGCAGGTTATCAGCCACAGATACCCCCAGGTCCCCCCACAGGGGTGCTATGGGGATATATGCTGTGGGCACAGTGAGCCTCTACATTTCCTCCATGCATTTTAGCTACAGCAATGCTTCCTCCCAGATGGCGCTAATTTTACAGCAGCTGAAGATGTGTCCTGAGGCTCTCGCCTTAGTCATGTATCCTTTTAACTTCTAATTTCTTGGATTTGTCACACACCCTGTAGATTAAAACATAGTATTTTATCTCTGAATCATTAACTTTTGTTGCTTTCTTATGCCTGCTTGAATCTTTTTCTGCTCCAGACAGCTCTGAATATAAATAGTTCAATAACACATGTCCTCCTTATTTAAAGACTATCATTTATATGACTGGAAGTATGAATGTGCAGTATGTTAACAGTGATGCCATAAAGAGGCTAAAATAATTAATCACTTTGCTGCAGTTAATGGATTCAAGGGCACAGGAGCACGTACATGAGCTCCTGCCACAGGTTTCAAGAATGAGGCTAGGGAATAGGAAAAAGCAAAGGCTTAAGTAGATATTTGGGATGAAAGTTTTGGTCAGACGGTGTGCAAACACCTGTGTCTGCTGAACACCAAGGATTCCAAATACTTGTCTGGGTGTGTCTCCCAGACCTGCAAGGACCAGCAAACAGCAGCTGGTGCAGAGCGATGCCCAGCAGCGCCCAGACTCATCCAGATGGGAGCAGAACAAAACTAATGGAATTCCTCCAGAAAGAGACCATGCAGAATTCTCTCTCTGCTGCTGCTTGGTAAACGTCCAAACTACAGGAAAGGCACTGCTAACTCATGTGGTAGTAGAAACCTTGACTCTGTGTCATTCCTTATGTGATGTGCCACCTGCTGTTAGTGACATAAGAGACTGTCCAGTTCCACCCACTGCCATGCACAGAAACACCTCCTGCTAGACCAGGCTGCTCCAACCCTGCCCAACTTGGTCTTGAAGACTTCTAGGGATGAGGCAGCCACATCTTCTCTGGACAGCCTGTGCCAGTGCTTCACCACCTTCACAGTGAAGAATTTCTTCCTAATGTACCATTGAGTCCCACCCTCTACCAATATGAAACTATTCCCCCTTGTCCTGTCCCTTCATGCCCTTGTCCAAAGTCTCACTCCAGCTCATCAACCATGGGGGCAACTTGTGAGCTGACTTGAATGCCATAGGTTTTAATGGTACAGCTAGTCTCAGTGGCTCATAAGGTGTGTGTATGTGAGAGTCTTTTACAGTTGCTCCTGGGTTGTCCTCCCTTTCATTAATCAAAGTCTTGAGCTCACTGTTCTGTGCTTCAATGAAATGTCGGTCCCATAAACTGCTGACTGAAATGCTCTGACAGATGCTGAGATTGGGTGGCCAGAGACTTCAGCTGCAATGGGAAGTGCAGCCAGCAATGGATCTGTTCGCTGTGCATGGGCATAAACATCAATACTGAAGTCTATCGTAAAGTGATGTTAAACATCATGGCATCTGCAGCCAATGGTATCTGCTGTCCTCATCCTTTCCCAGACACCACCTGGAACAGCTGCCAGTGGCATTCGTGGAGTGCTTGCCTTCATTGCCCCATGACTCTGCATGGACAGCTTGTGGGGTTTCCCTTATAAAAGCATAATGGGAAAGAAACTGCCAGCCAGAGGAAGGTATTACGGTAAGTCAAAGGGCTCACATTCCCCAAACTGTGGTATTCCAGTTTAGAAGAAGCTGCACAGATTTGAAGTGAAATCTGTAACAAGAGCTGAGCTGAACCTCCAAATCAAAATTAAAACTCCCCTTAACAAAAGCACACACTTGCCCAAGAGGTGCTTGCTTCCCTAAAAATGCTAGTGAGGAGAGAGAAGAAGGGTGTTGAGGACTACAGTTATATTTGTGGCATATTGACACTGATGTGTAGAGCACTTAAGGGTTATTTTGGTGTGGAAAGCTGGAGTTCCTCAGGTTTTGCTCTTGCTCCTTCAAAGCTAACCCCAGATTTGAGACAAAGCCACTGGCACATCCAGATCAGTCCCTGACACTGGGAATGATGCCAGTGATAACTAGCAGCTAATTCTACAGATTTAAATGTTTCGCACAGAATACATTGCTGTTATTCCTAGGTACCTAACTGTCTCTGTCATCAGCTTGGGGATGAATTGGTTTTTGGCATGACTCTGTGAAGTTAGATCTCTGAGTGTTGCATCTCCCCTTGCTTGCCAGATTTTGTCCAGCTTGTACAAGACACAGCATGAAAGCTTTCTGAGCTTCAGGAAAACTTTGCACAATGCCTAGGACAAGGAGATAACCAAAACAGGAACTCCCATGGAACACAGCTCTATGACTCTGGCTGAAATTTTATCCTAAAGCAAAGGAATAGGTGCAAGGAGGGAAGATGAGAATGCCATACCCAGACATAACAAAGGAGCAGATGGCCAGAAACATTTCTGCTTACCCATTATGTGAATTGTCACTGTTCGATGTTCCTTTTTAGGACCAGCTTTTCCCTCTTTCTTTTTTTTTTTTTCCCCAAAATACTTTTTTTCTCTCTCTTTGCCAGTCCACTCAGCACTGAAACAATGAGAGTGCTATCACAGATTACAGGCAGGTCAGGGAGGGCAAATTACTTGCCAAAATAGTCTCTCTGAAGGGTCTTATTGGTGTTATGTGCTAAGTTATGTGATAAGTCAAAGTTAGTGTTGCATAACATTCTTCCAGTACTTCTTGTAGCTGTTGTTGCAGTACATGAAGTGATTCACTTTCTGCAATGCTGCTACTGGTTTCTGCTGAAACTTTCCAAATGCATGCATTGGTTTAATGTTCACTAATTCCTGCTTCTTCTTCCTTCCTTTGTAACCAAGACATGCTTGCTTTTCCTTGATGATATTCCTCTGAATAAAATTACAGCTCAATGCAGGTTCAGTAAGAATGACCTATAGTCGGCAAATTTATGGCTTTTTAAACCTTGGCTAATAGAAAAGTCACTCTGAAAGCCCTAAAAAGGGTGAGATATTTGATTTATGCTGACCCAAGAGACTTAAAACTCTAGAGCCTGCGAGACCCTTGTCTGCAGATCTTGATGGAGAGCAAATACTTGAGAGTAGGCCAGGAGAGAAGGGTAAGGTGTGCTACTGGGCCAGTTCCCATGAACCAAAAAGCCAAGATCAAGAATAATGTGTTGGATGATACCCCTGTGCCTTTGAGAGGACTGGGCTGTGGGCCTGTGAGCTGATTTATCTGGGATGAAGGTCGAGCCAACATGTGGTGACAGCTCATGTAGTCTAGTTCTGCAAGGTCAGAAACAGGCATGAAGGTTTCCTGCTGGCACCAATGGCACTCAGTGGTCAAACCAGTGAGGAGGAGGCAGTCCTTGTGATATTTTCATTACCAGTAGTAAAAAACAATCATCATGTCTTGCTTCTTCCTTCTAATGAAGTTGTAGATGGAGAGGTGTTTGACTCCTTGCCTCAAAGGAAAGCTCTCCTGTGGCATTGCTGTTGATGAGACTGCTCTGTTCACCCAGTGTAGTGGCTCAGTCACATATGTTGTATCAATGGAATACAAAACCATACAAACAGCTAGCAGGCTAACCAGGCAATTACCACTGTTGTTCATTTTTTAAAGGGAAAAAAATTGTGAAGGAAGTATTTCTGATAATTTGTGATAATCATTCCTCTACTTTGAGTATCAACAGCAGCAAGAGTACATGCAGGTCCAATCAGGCACATTGACAGGAGAACCTGATTTGTTTTAGATGCTGTGACATTATAAGCCTTCCCCTCTTCCTTCCCTGTTTCTCCATTATCTCACTCCTCAACTATTCCAGCAATGTGCTCCCTCCCCTACACATGTGCAAAAGGCACCAGCCATGGCGTGCAACCAGGGGTGCTGCCTAGAGTCCGTGTTCACCATTCATATGTTCCTGCACTACCGATACACTTCCTGCAGCCCCAGGGAGTAGATGGAAAGGCAGAATGTCGACAAACAAGGGTTTAGATTAAAGGACAAATGTAGTTGGCCAAAATGAACAATTATATGAAACAAAGGAAAATAATGACTAAAGATCCTTCATTGTAGCTAGCTAATTAAAGTTCTGGACAACTGTTCAGGCATAGAATTAAAAACCTTAATTATATTGTCACCTTCTTCTTTCAGCTCCCATTGCCCACAAATGAATCTATTTACTGTAACTATAGCTGATGGAAAGACATTGATGACATTCCAAGTGAGGTGGGATGGCAGAACTGGGGAAAAAAAAACGAGAGGGAACATGGTGATGGCTGCACAAGTGGGTGACAACTGTATTCCAGGACCTTTTAAATTAAAAATACTTCCAGTGAGACAAATACGAGTTTGATGAATTTTGTGCTTCTCTTCTTCCTTCGCACTTCCCATACTCTTGCCAATACCAGCATTGCCTCTCTAATTTTAAGCCATGCCTCCTGTCAGATTGTCCTCCCTCCTTTTCCACTGGTCTGTAGCACTGCAAAATCTGTCACATTTGGGCTCTGAAGAGGAGGAGTGCTGCTGGAGAGAGTGGCTGTGGGTCCCTGCCAGGACAGGGTGATTCTGCTGGTCACAAACATAAGTGGTTGGATGCTCAGGAGCTGCAAACCAGGCAGCTGGGCATCCATGCAGCACTGCTGTCTCCTCACAGAAAGAAAAGCATTTCGGTACTTGCCTGAAATCTTCCTATTTGGCTGAAGACGTTTGCCTGTTTTTCTTCGCCCCCCCCCCCCC
>VZTE01003647.1:33339-46608 GCA_013397775.1 Eulacestoma nigropectus
GTTTCCCTTTTTTTTTCCCCCCCCCCCCCCCCCCCGGCCTTGATTCTAAGGAATTTTTTCAAGACCTTTCTAACTGACAGTTTGTGAGCAGAGGTGTTCCTGATGAACAAAATTAAGGGACCTCATTAAGGGTTTGCTCCCCACTGGCATGCACACCAGGGCTGAGCTCAGCAGAGCTGGATCTGGACCTGCCAACAGCATGTTTTTCACGCACGTTGCCATGGCTACGCAGGATGAGTTAATGTGACGGAACCAGCACACAGAGCAGAGGGCTTGCTGTGGATGCGGCCAGTGCACATGGCCATGTTGGAGGCGGCGCACGTTCACACCAGTTTATTACCCTCATGTAGCGGCAAGGCTTCCTGCTGTGGCTTTGAAAGCTTGGACTTCCAACTCTATCTGCGCCCGACGGCTGGGCTGTGCCACCAGTGCCTCAGCCCCTTGGCTACCTGCCAGTCCCTGTGCTGGCAAGAGAGTCTGTGCTTGCACCTTGCACTCTTCTCCACCGGACACTGGAATTAAGGTTTTGAGGTGGAGAAGGGATGTTCCCTGGGGTGGGCTGCCCAGAGCTGGAACCTTAAAGAAACAGCATCAAACCCAAAGTTTGGTGATTGATCCTGGCTGTCCAGGCTGCAGGGTTGCTTTCAGACAGTTTTACCAGCACCCTCCTAACCACTCAGCACCATCATACTCTGTCATCTGCTTTCTCTGGTGTTCTGTGAATAATGTTTTTTTACAATCATAATGTGAAAAACTGCTGTCCTCTATTTAAATACTCACTGCAGCATCTTCTGTCATTTCCTGCAACTACAATATATTGAACTCTGGATTTTACAGCTGGTTTATGCTAAATTACCCTGTGAACCTTCCTCTCTGTTGTAAACATTTATGTGTCTCTCCTGCACTGCCACTGTGGATGCTGAGCCATGTGAAATCTAGTCAGTCATCACTGCTTGATTTTTGCTGACATGAAGTCAAAAGAGCTCTTTTGGTCCAGGGTTATTGATGGGGTTTTACATTATTGGGACAGACCCATGGACTTGTGCTCACAAACTTCCCATTGGTGCTGATGTGTTCCTCTGACAGTATAGATACTGTCAGCTTGAAGAAACATGTGGAGCAAGCCAGGATGAGGATTCCTATTTTGCTGTGGTTGATTTCTTTATTTTTTTATTTTTCTTTCCAAAAAGTGAAACTCAAGTTTCACTTTTTAACACTTTTCACAAGTTTAACAGGAGAAAAAAGCCCTGCAACATTTTAAACCCTATGAAAGTCCAATAGTGAAAGGTGTCACTGGGCACATCAGGATTGGACTAGATGATCTGTAAAAGTCCCTTCCAATCCAAACTTCTGTGATCCTACAATTCTATCAAAAAGTTGCAACACAGCATTATAAATGGCTTAACAGAATAAGAAAACAAGAATGAAACTGAGGAAGTGAAAATAAATGATTTTTATCTTCTTAGAATGACATAAATTCACTTGATTCAGTTCAACTGTCACTTCTTTTTAAAAGGCAGTTTGTATTTTTGATTTCAAATAATGGATCAGCTTTGTAATACACTTTGATGCTGGAACAACTGCGTTTTCTGGCTGACAGCTCTTATCCAGACTCCTGAAACTTTCAGAAACCTGCTTACCTGTACTTCTAAATAGAAGAAAAAGTATTAAGAATCTTTAAAAACTGTTTGGATTGCAAAAGCAGTCCTCTGGAAGGGCAGTACATTGCCATAGCAGTGTGCAGGAGGTCTAGTGTTGCTGACAGGCTGCTGTGACAACTCCTGGACATGATGCTCCATGCGAGTGTTCATTAGCCCTGTGGGAGCTCTCTTTGCCTGGCCCATCTCTGTGAACAGCTCAGCCCTTATCCATCATCCATCTGCTCCAGCCCAGGCATGGAACTGTCACCACAGTTACTGCCACGGTGACCTGGAAAGTATCAAAGATGACTACATGTGTCTGGGCTAATGGTCAGTGGGGACCAAGGGGGTTCTCTCCTTGATCCTGTCAGTGAGAGGCAAGGGCTGGAGGAGGAGTAGGGGTGTCTTGCAAGTCAACAGTTAGATTTGCCTTTGGTGTTGGCAACAGGGTTCTGGTGCTTATGACCACGAGATTGTCTCCAAGAACTGAGGCCTGCTTGAAAGAAATGGGATCCACCTGACCAAGCACAGCAAAAGTATCTTTGGCAACAGGCTGGGCAGCCTGATAGAGAACTGCAAACTGGGATCTGTGAGGTGGAGAGGGGATCACCAAAACAAGGTGAGAACGTGGTAAACAAACAAAGAATATGGGGCAAAGTGGAGAGAGCTTGTCATCAACGAAACAGGGCTAAAGGGGGTCCAGCACAGGGCTACCCACATAAAGAAGGAAGACCCTACGAGAGAGAGTTGTGGGGAAAGCTTTCATGCCCTTTTTGGGAAACCAGCATGTGGGGGTCCCACTCTGAAATGCTCCTACACCAACACATGCCATGTGGAGCAGGACCAGGAGAAACGAGGATTCTGTCGTGCTTTAGCAGCGTTATGCTGCCATTGGGATCATGGAAAGGTGGTGATATATCTCACAGGGCTGGGATTCTGCACTGAGTGGATATGGGCTCTTCAGAAAGGAGAGATTGGGAATGCAAGGAGGGGGAGATGTGAGAGAAGGCAAGGCTCTGTCTGGTGGCAGGTGATGAGGCCAGTGGGAAAACCAGGACAGAGTGTACTTAGTTTTGGTAGGGTGGAAAAGTTAGGGAATTGTTAAACAATCACACAAAGCTCAGGAGCCACCAATCTCTCTCTGCTCGGGGCAGCTGGTAGTGCAGCAAACTGAAAGACAACTTTTTATCATGCCATCTGCTGCACACTGGCTCCCTGTGAGGAGGAACTTTGGTGGGCAGGTTGTGATGTAGGGTTGAGATGACACCAGGGGAGTCCATGTTCAGCAGAGTCATCGATGCCAGTATTCATTAGTACCAAAGTAATGAGGGGTGAGACGGCATGTTGCAGTCATTAATGAACGGTGAAGATCTGAACAGGACTCCTGAAGCTTCATATTTTCTTCCAACGGCTCTATCTGGGATGGTTTTCCAACAGGGATGAGTCTGCTTTTCTCCCTCTCTCTGCCCAGCTCTGCAGTGGTTATAAACCAAAACTCCAGCAGCAGCTGTCTACGCATCTTTCTAACTTCTACTCCCTCCCTGAGGCACTGCACCCTCTATGCAGCGATTTATAAAAGAAAATAAATTCACTGCATTTTCTAGATTTGCCTTCTAGTCCTGGAAATATTCTTTGCTGATAGGGGAAAGAGTTTCTCCCTTAACCTCAAAGTGAAAACCAGTGTTTTCATTTTTCATTGTTATTCTGGCACATAAAAGTTTAAACAGAACACCAGCAAAGAAATTTAGGTCAAATGCTAAAAGCAGTACTAGTGTAGCTGATGCTGTTTAAGCACTTCACATTCTAATCCTTCTAATCCAAGAGCAAGGAAGTAAAGTCTTTTAGTGACTAGGGGCCTGAATAGGCTTGAGAGATGGGCCAATGCAAACCTCATGGAGTTCAACAAAGCAAAGTGCAAGGTCCTACACCTGGGTTGGGACAATCCTGGGCACACCTACCAACTGGCAGAGAAGTGATTGAGAGCACCCTAGTCAAGAAGGACTTGAAGGTCATGGTTGATGAAAAACTCAACATGAGCCATCAGTGTGCACTCGCCGCCCAGAAAGCCAATGGAATTCTGGGCTGCATCCAAAGGAGTGTAGGCAGCAGTTTGAAGAAGGGGATTCTGCTCCTCTGGCCTTATGAGACTTCACCTGGAGCACTGCATACAGTTCACAGAATCACAGAATTACAGAGTCACAGAATCACCAGGTTGGAAGACACCTTCAAGATCATCAAGTCCAACCCATGCCCTAACACCTCAACTAAACCATGGCATTGAGCGCCACATCCAATCTTTTTTTAAACACATCCAGGAATGGTGACTCCACCACCTCCCTGGGCAGACCATTCCAATACTTCATCGCTCTTTCTGTAAAAAACTTTTTCCTAATATCCAACCTATATTTTCCTTGGCACAGCTTAAGACTGTGTTCTCTCGTTCTGTCAGTTGCTGCCTGGAGAAAGACACCAACCTCCACCTGACTACAGCCACCTTTCAGGAAGTTGTAGAGAGTGATAAGGTCACCTCTGAGTCTCCTTTTCTCCAGGCTAAACAACCCCAGCTCCCTCAGTCGTTCCTCATAGGGCTTGTGTTCCAAGCACCTCACCAGCCTTGTCACCCTCTGTCAGAGCCTGAAAGATTGTAGTTTATGCCTTAAAACATTTTCATGAAGGACTTTTAAAACTGTATTACAAAAGCTGCAGCACCCTGAATGGGGCTCTGAGAGGCCCTGGCTAATGAAGATAAGATAAAGGGCTGGGGACATTCAGAAAGCATAAGCTTAACTCCTCCAGGGTGGGGACCACAGCCCCAGGGCTATCAAGGCTCAAACAGACCCTCGAAGCAAAGGGTGGGGGAAGAAAGGCTTGGGTGTGTGCTCGAAAAGCCTCTGGTGAGAGGCATAGTGACCGCCCATCCTCCACTGTGCAGAGGAGCCCAGCTGAGAGGGACCCTTCACCCAGGGGGGAAGCTTATCCTCAGCAGAAGGGGGTGACATGGCCCATCAAAGGCCCCCCAAAGCGGTCCCCAGACCCTGCACCGGAGCACCAGAGATGATGCAACGGACCCTCAGTGTTGCACGGGACAGTGTGTCAAGCTGGCCCCTGCCCAAAGCATATATTAATCCACGAGACTTTATACTCTTCGGCACCTGTGGCGGCGTGGCCGTGTGTGGCCACGTGTGGCTGCGTGGCCACAGCAGCAGGGGACCCTCACTACCAGAAGACCAGATGGAGGGGAGCAACGAGACATCGCTGGGAGCCCTGGATGGGTGATATGCTTCCACCTAGCCCCCGTCACTCTCTCCCTGTCCCCCCACCCCCCCACGCACACACTTTTTTCTCTATCTCTTTCTTTCTTTCTTTTCTCTTTCCTTCTCTTTGCCTCTTTACTATTAAATAAAATACTTCAATTTTTTGGCAACAACATTTAACCTCGTTTGGTTTTAATCTCGTTTTTGGGAATATTTTGCACCTTCTAAGTTCTTTCCGGTTTATGCACAGAGACTTATTTTTCTTTGCTCTTCTGGGTTTAAAACCAGATTGTAACACCTTCCTCTGGACATGCTCCAGAGTCTCAACGTCCCTCCAGTTCTGGTGCACCCAACCTAAGAAGGACATGGAACTGTTGGAGGAAGCCCAGAGGAGGCCATGAAGTTGATAAGAGGACTGGAGCACGTCCCCTGTGAAGTTAGGCTGAGAAAGGTGTTCAGCCTGGGGAAGAGAAGGTTGTGTGGAGGCCTCACAGCAGCCCTCCAGTATCTAAAGGATATTTCTGGTATATACAGGGAAGCTGAAGAGGGATTCTCCATCAAGAACTGCAGTGACAGGACAAGGAGAAATGGGGAACAACTGAAAGAGGTTAATCCAATTTGTGTTAAATATTAGGAAGAAATTTTTTACTCTGAAGGTGGTGAGACATAGAAACAGGTTGCCCAGGGTGGTTGTAAATACCCCAAGCTTGACAGTGTTCAAGGCCAGGTTGCATAAGGCCTTGAGCAACCCAATCTAGTGGTAGGTGACTGCTTATAGTGGGAGTTGGGACTAGATGATCTTGTAGGTCCATTTGAACACCTTAACCTTCTACGATTCTATGACTCTACACCTGCTGTCTGAGGGCCCTTCTCAATCAATCCCTTCTTCTGGATGTTAATGGGCAACCTAAGCTTTGCCCTTGAGGGTGATGGTGGGGAACTCTTAGGAAGAAGCTCCTTCTCTTTCATGCTGGTGGTAGTGATGGGTGAGCTGGATGCCCATCAGTGCTGCCTGACCTGAGGGCTGCAGCTAGGCCAGGGATGGAACTGGATGATGCTGTTCACCCAGAGAAGGGAATATTGCAGAAATCACCAGAGCAAATATGTAGCCACATCTTGCTCATGATGGGAAAAGTATGTCTGGTTATGATCCAGCTTTCACTAGGTGTACTAAGTAATGGAGCGAGAGACATGAAAGATATCTGAAGTCCACCTGGAGTGTAATTCAAACCTATCCTGAGAGAGGTCACGATAAGTAAGATCAACTTCTATCTTTCCTTTCCTTTACAATACCAACCTTTGGCTTCTAAAAATTTGCCTAAGCAGTGATAGTTTGGTGGTGCCTTGATGAACTCACCGACTCTCTGAGGGCTACAGATGTGTCACATCTTTCAGCAATTGGTAGAGACAGATACATGTTTCTTGGTTCTTAGAAAAACTCTCCGGAATGAAACACTGTAGGCAAGGAAAAGCGTTTTGTGGAGGTTTTTGTGATGGAAAATGGACTGTTCAATTCTAATTTCAAAAAGGTAGTGCCATTGATGCTTTTTTAAAAATCTTAATTTTCTATCAAAAGTTTTTCTAGCTTTCTGTACTGCTCTCATTAATAGCTGCAGACAAAATGATGGGAGGATGGCCTGTAATAAATTCTCTGGATGCAAAATGCAGATAAAAGAATATACATATTTTTCAGATCAAAGCATTGGTTCTGCATCTACAGATATTCTGTCACTTACATCAGAGAGTGTCACTTGAGGAAGACATGCATGGTCAGACTTGCAAGCCTGTCCCTGCCCCTTTTACCAATTCTTCTCACTCCAGCTTGTCTCCAGATGTCTTCTTGCTTTTTTAATCTCTTAGGTTTCTTTTGGAGATCTCAGGTGTTTCTTCTTCAAATCTCAAGTCAATGCTGCTTGGCAGCTCCATGCCCCATACCATCAGTTATTTTCTCTTGCCAGCAAAAAGCTGCAGCCACTGAGCATCCAAGGCTGGTCCTCATGGACTGTAGAGAGTTGGGATGAGACCTGAGCCCACAGAAGATCTGTTAAAATGCAATGAAGGTCACATGGATTTTTTTCTGTAATTCTCTGCTCAAAGAGCCTCAGATTCTGCAAATGTTTTGGAACAGAAGGTGCTCAAAAGAGGTTTTGAAAGACTTGCACAGTAAGGCTTTAATCTAATTGAGCAATTCTGAAATGAAATCTGTTGCTAGTAAAACCTAACCCTAGATATTCAAAAGCAAGAGAACTTTCCAAATGACAAGTAACTCATTAATGTCCTTTTCACAGGCTTTGTCAGCCCAACCTGAGCACCAGCAAGATATGTGTGTTCCTTAATAAGGCCCTTCCTGGTGACAAATAAGTGCAATGATCATTTGTGTCCCATTCCTTAGTCGCTTCAGCTCCATTAATGGGCTGGAAAGACTGTGTCCGGTCAAAACGTGTCAAGCATGTTCCTTCCCACAGAGCCCAGTGCTGCAGCCAAGCCTGGCCGACCATCAGGGACCAGACTGAGCACCCAGCTGTCTGCTGCAGAGATGGTGCTAACCCTTGACATGACACCACATCTGCCTTCACCTAAGCCACAACAAGGTATTCTTGGGACAGAAGTAACAAAGGAATGTTAAACAGGGAACGTTGCTTCTTCAAAGAATGAAAATTTTATTACCAAAATGAAAAAGAATACTTTTTTCTTGGGTTTTATCAGCTAAATAATATTTTCAGAGATTCAGTGCGAAACAACTTTTTGGTCCCTACTAAAAAAAAGGCAAGAAAACCTGCTGAAATAAATAGTTTTGAAATCTAGAAAGAAGTGTAGGAAACAAAGAATTAATTTACTAAAAATAGATGGACAAGAATTTTTTTTTTCCAAAAGCATTACTTCTTAGAAGAAATACCAAATAAAACTGCATGTGAAAATTTAATCTAGGAAAGGTGTGTAGATGCATTTCCCTCCAGAATTACAGGACACCTTTCTGACAACATCTCTGCACATTTTATCAGTCGAGTTTTAGATTTCACTTTTCCTGCCTTGTAACTAATGATGGCTGAACCATTTAAGGTAACATCTAGCCTGAACCAGGAGAGGTTTCATTCACTGACATAATTTGCTATCTGTAGAAGACAGCAGACAAGCAATAACTCCTGGAGAAGCACGGTTACACCACACTGCATGGCTCAAGTAGTCAGGTTCATAGAATCATGGAATTGTAAAGGTTTGACAAGAGTTCTAGGGTCATTGAGCCCAACCATAAAACCAACACCACCATGTTACCACTAACTTATGCTGCAGCCTGTTGCTTTTTCTTGGGATCACTGGTAATCCCAGCTGTCATTTCTCCTACCTCCAAATATGCTACTGTGACCAGTCTGCTCTAAGTAGCAGGGTGGTTTTTTTCACTCAGGTTTTCATCTTCAGAGTTTCTAAAGATATTAGCACCATGCAAGGCTGACAAGATGAATTCTGACAAAAGATAATTGCATGAGTCCTTTGTCGCTAAGCCCTTTCAGTGCTTCAACACTGTCAGTTCCCATTTTATTCAAATGCATGTGTCAAAGGTGCCCACCATAGGGAGGCCAGTACATGCTTGGCCAAAGCTGTTTGGAAGATCGGAACAAGTGTGTTCTCAGGGATTTTTTTTCTTTCCAAAATGGAGGTGGATGGATGTATGGAAATGCAGGTTCCAAGGTGTACCTCCAACAAGGTAATGCCTCATGTGAGGGACCAGAGTGGACACGCCATGGTCACAATAGCCCTGGGTGGTCCCACAGGGTGGCAGGATCCATCCTGTGTGATGGAACCACGGCTCCTTCCAATACAGGCATGAGTTCTGCAGAGGGAAGCTGATTGCTCTGGCAGCACTGTCACAGCTCTCTGTGCTCAGCACTGTGCAGCTTGACATGCAACTGGGCTGTATCTCAGCCAGACCCAATACACACGGCAGCACCACTATTCCTGCAGAGGAAAAAACACACACAAAACCCAGCAAAACTTCAAGAAAGGTGGTGCATGTGTTTCCAGCCAGAAATATGGGGAACATAGGGACAATATTTTGCTCCTTCAGGCATCTCTTTTGGAAGAGCCTGTCCAGAGTGGGAGGACAGTGCCTGAGGCTGTGCATGGTTCTCAAGACATGAAGTCTCCCAAAAGAGAAGTTTTCCAGTTTAGCCCAAGTAAAATTTTTAACTAAATCCCTTGTCTGTATCATTCTTGTGGATGTGAGTGGTCAAAGATTCCCCACACACTCGCTTTAGGGTTATTGTATTCATAGTCACCCTTTATTATTCACGATCTCTAGTGGCACTTAAGGACATGGGTTACAGGTGGCCTTGGCAGTGCTGGGGTAATGGTTGGACTTGGTGGTCTTAGATGCCTTTTCCAACCTAAATTATTCTATTCTGTGATTCTGCTTCTCAGTGCTACCAACTGATGGTTCTTCATCCAGGAGCACAGACCTTGATTAACTCCTAGCTTTAATGAGAACATGTCACTGTGCCATGGTTTTGTTTGCTTGCTCTGGCTATTAGCCAGCTGAAGTGGGTCATGAACTTTTCAGCACATTTTGTTTTAAAACATCAGTTTTACCCAAAAAGGGAGGTCTTGGCATATGTGCTCATTTTGAGAAAATCAGAAATTTCTGCTAGAGAAACTTCCAAAAGATATTTTTAATTTTGGAATCTTTATTTTAAAACAACTCAGAGCACCAGTTTGAGGTTTGGTTTGGTTTGGTTTTTTGCGGGAAGGCGGGGCAGGGAGTTGGCAGAGGGAGGAGGGATCCCTTTAGTTCCATTATTTTCATGCTTGCCATATTTTGAAGTGATACCAAGAAATGCAAAATAAAGAGATTTGAAAATGCTTCCATTCCCCCATGAAAGGCCAGGGTTGTGGAATGCCAACTTTCTGGATCAAATCCCTCTGAATGGTAACTTTAGAAATACTTATTTCACTCTGAGTCAGGACAATAAAAAATTTTGAAACCCTGATATTTCCCTTAAACTAGAAATTGTAGATTTTGCCAGGCTAGCAGCTCTCCACACTCCACCCACTGGGGACTTTGTTCATATCAGCAATGCTGATCAGGCCAGAGGAGAGCTGGTAAGGGGCTGCTTGAGTAAACCTTTCTTCCACTTCAAAGAAAATTGTGACTTTACTGTTTAAGTTTCCATGTTTTCTTGTGTTGTCTCAAGATATCCTCCGCAAAGAGCTGATCTCCTGCAGCATTTTGCTGCTTTGACCTCAATTCAAGATACCAAGCTGATTCCCAGTCCTTGCTGCTACTCTGTCCCCAAAGTAGGAGAAGCTGTGGCATTGGAACACCAATGGTGAGGACAAAAGGAAAGCATTTTGACCAAATCAGAGGTACAAAGCCAGTAGCTTACAGTCTGACTGCACAATGTTGTTCTTCCAGCAGGTTTAATGACTGTGGGATCCACCAAGGTGATGATGCTGACAGCCAAAGCTTAACTCAGTGTTCCAGATAACGGCTGCAGGCAGGGACCAGCAAATATGCCTGTCACTGGGACCAAAGGCAGCAGGCTGTCACTCTTGAAGGCTCTGCAGAGAGCCCTGCTCTCTGGAGGGCATCTTACACCTGCAGCCAGTACCTGGGTTTGCAGCACTCACTGTCCTGATCAGGACACTGTCCCGATGCACTGGTATGGGGACAGCCAAGCATCAGCAGGACACAGGGCTGACAGCGTCATGGGGCTGAGTGGGACAGAAGTTTATGCACAATTAAGAAAAAAACAGAAAGAGAGGAGAAGTTAAAAAGAGGTGGCTTTCAATGAGCTGAACTCACTGGCTGTGCATCGCCCTAGGAAGCCTAGGATAGTGTCTCCAGTAACTCTGATCTGCTGGGAAACACATGGAGTGAAAAAGTAAAGTCATCCTGAGCTTGACCTGCAGACTTGTGTTCATGCTGTGTGACCTTTTTTCTCCCCAGATTAGTGCTGCTGTCCTGGTTCCAACCAGTGATTGGGAAGGCACAGGGATGAGAGAACTGCTGTTGGTCTGGAAGTCCACCTGCTGCCTGGCTGACCCAGTCCCACTGGGAAGAGAAACAACTTCCCACTCCACCGATGACTAGCACGAGGGTTGGCCAGTGATAGAGTTACTGCTTTCCAAAGTGATGCCGCCTGCCTGGTGAGGGAAGTGGTGATATCCATGGCAGGCAGTTTGGCTTATTTAGTTCACGGACACCCTGGGACTGACAAGTAATTGCTGGTTTCTTGCTTCAGTAAAAATTGGAAAAACAGGTAGGAGAAACATGGCTTTTTGTTTTCCTCTGCTATCATATTCAGACAATCCATTACGTTTACTCTCTCCCTAGCCTGCCTCCAGTTAGCCATTAATTTCAGGTGCTAAAAATGTAATTTAGTAACTGCACGAGAGGAAGAGGGAGAATATAATTCACTCCCCTGCCTCTTATGGGACCTGTACATAAAGCAAATGAACCCAGACTTGCTGTTACACAAAAGTTGGTTTTAGCAGGGGAAAAAAAAATCAGTATAAGCAGACAACTGCCAAAGTCAACTGTTGAAAATTATGAGCCCAAATGGACTCAGTCAAAGACACTCTATTGCCAGTGGAAAGGGCTAGGTATTTGTCAACCAGGTGTAATTAGAACCTGATGAAGTGCTGTGGTGTCACAACCTAATGCATGCAACAATGTGCCCTTGATATAAAGCCCTTTTCCTTCACCACAGCATCCCTTCTGCATCCTCAGATTTATGTAGCATCTTGGCCATGGGCAAGTGAAATGAACAGTTAAGAGCTGACAGAAACACAGCTGATGATAACTCCAGGTTTAACCCAAAAAGAAGGAAAATCTATGGATGCCCATTCAACCTGAAACTCTAAGAAATCATTAGTAAGCCAAGTCCAATGATGATGACAAAAGAAATTTAGGGGTGAAATGGAATTATTGGCATTTGCTTGAATTTGCCAGTTTCAACAGCACAGGAGATAGATATGTGCTGAGTAGCTTGCAAGAGGATATATAGTTCAGGATATGTACACAGCAGTGGGCTGGCAACTGCAGAAATGACAGGCATTGACCAATCCTCTCCCTGCACTGGCTGGGCAGAGCTCAGCTGGTCTGGGGTGCCTCCTGGCCAGGAGTGAAGTCTCTGTCCATCCTCTAGTTCATGTGCATGGGAAGGAATAGCCACCTCCTAAGATGGCTTGACCCGAGGATGTCTGAGAGCTTCCAAGTCCCTTCTTGTCAGCAAACCTGCAGTGGGACCATGTGATGCCTCCAAAGCATGTTATCTGTCTCCTGAGACAAGAAGCCATTCTGTCTGTTGGACCAAATTTTCACCATCCTTCTTCTGGTCAGGGAGGGTGCTCTCATGCTTCTGGCTGCATGAATGCTTTGTTGCTGGTTTGGGTGGCCTGTGTTACCCTTCTGCTGAAAAGTAAAAGCAGAGTAAGCAATGCTCAAATTCAACCCAAGTTTGATGCACACAAAGCTGTTTCCTTCCCTGTTCCAGCATTACATGACCCTCCTTACGGATTGTCTACCCCAGTAAAGCAAGAAATCTGCCAAATTCTTATGAAATGTCAGGTTTCAGCTTTATTTAAAGTGGATTGTCCAGAAGGATTGTCTGCAAATGCAGTCGTCCCTCTATGAAACCCTAAGCAAAGAAAAATAAATTCTGTCTGGTTTTAGCCCTTCCAGTTTAGTTTTGGTTTAAAATTTTTGCAGATATTTTATTGGGTTTGTATCAAATCATAAAAAAGAGCACTACTTCAAAGTGACAGAGTCATCTAAGCCTTACTGATAAAGGATTATACAGTTCTTCCTGCAAAACCAAATTTTTGTCATTAACATTTCAATTTTTAAAAAATTATCATTATTATCCTTTACTTGATCCTTAATGGTACAACTTCAATTTGTCTGGGCTAAAGCCAGTCAATGTTAGAGCTATGTTTTTTGACTAACCCAGAAAATATGTTCCAGTGTTGGAAAATCGCTTCGCTGACCATTACCATCTGTAACCAATCTATCCCTCTCTTCATCCCTTGATTTTGTTTCAAGCATTGTGTCTTGGTTTGAAAGACAGGTGTCTGCCACGGAAGGCAGAACCTTCCCTTGGAATGGAAAATATGACCCCCTTCCCAACAAACTGTTATAACTTTGAATTTACAGGGCTGTCAGGCAAAGAAATGGGAAAAAGAATAACAGTTCTTTACTAGAATATGAGAATACATATATATATAAAAAATATATTATATATATAAATCAAGGCAAACAAACAACAATAACAAACAGGAAAAAACAAGAGACCCAACAAGAGCCTTCTCTTGGCCATCAAACCTTTCCCCCTTTGGTACAGTTCCAGTCACGGCCGACAGGGGCGCTGGTGGCTCCCGGC
>VZTE01003647.1:46745-80659 GCA_013397775.1 Eulacestoma nigropectus
CCTCCTTGGCAAACTCATAGGAAGCAGCTGATCCCAGTGCCCCTCCAAATGGTGAAATGGATTGTAGCAAAAACCTTGGAGCAGCAAGCTGGAACGGCAGAGGCGAGGAGACCCCGGGGTGGCAAATAAAATGTAGCAGAAACTCCACAGCTGTAGCAGGAGCCATGGGGTGTCTCGGCAGGCACGGGGTCTTGGGTTAAAGTGTAGTGAAAAACCTGAAGCAGTGGCAGAAAAACAGAGGGGCTGGGCAGCAGCAGCTGGGCTCCTGCACACAGCTGGGAGACGCTCCCTTGGAGGTGGGGTGAGGGGGTCGGGATCTTGGGTTTTCTCTTGAGGCACCCAAGTAGATGGTGAGGGTCCTTTGCAATCAGGTGTTGACAAAAGGTCCCAGTTCAATGGCCACTCTTATGAGCAGAGCCTCACTCATGGTAGGAGAAGTAGTAAAGGGCTGGACTCCAAGGTGGCAGTGAATTTTCCCCGTGGTAGCAGCAACTCAACTGTTCCCCTCTGCTTCCAAGAGCGAGAGAGAGTGAGGAGCTGAGCCCAGCCCCTCATCTCCCCCCCCAGCCAAAATCTCACAGTATCACTGCATTTCCCAAGAGAAGGCGCTTGAGCTAAGAGACTGCACCCAGCTGCATCCCTCCCCCTCCTCCTTGGCTACATCTTTTGTCTCTCTTAAGTATTGTCATCATCATCTCTTAGGTAACAAATGGAAGAAAACTCCCTGAGAGAAAGACGAAAAATAAAATCCTAACTTCCAACACATTGCCATCCCACATTTTTTTCTCTGTTTCTCCAGTGGTGATGCCATAGGTAGGAGGGTACTGCTGCAGAGTGATGAGGGCAGATATAAGCTGTGACCCACCTTTACAGGAATGCAGATGAGACAAAAGCTCCCCTTCGTCTCCACCCATGGTCACACACCAGTCCTTCCTTGGGATTTCTGAAATTTCCTTTGATCTTGATTTTGAGGATTATGAATATCAGAGGGTATCATACCTCATAAGGACCTTCATATGGTAAGAATTGCAGGAAAGGTTTTCCGGTCTATTACTTTCTTTATTTTCCTTTTCTTTAAGGGCCATCAACCATCCAGTTGAAGTGCCTTTATGGGAAGGGTCTTCTCCTCTTCTTCCCCACCCCCAAGGTCAGGCAAGACACTAAAAATGGTGGATTGTTCTGCCATGCAGACGTCAGACAAACTGTTCACAGTGTGGTAGTAAAGCCTCACACTGGGAGAACACTTGTCTTCCCTGGTTGAGGGATGTAGCTCCTGCAGGAGCATGCAGGTAGATGAGAACCAGGGGAAGCAGGATGCTGCTGGGTGAATGAGAGCTTGTTCATCCTGCAGGCATTAGGAGGCTGAAGACTGGGACTGTGGGGCAAGGACATGTCTTGTGGGGTAATCCTGGAGAGCATTGGACCACTGCAGCCCATGGGGTGGGTTAACCAGTGGAGGTGTGTATGTACTACTCATGTATGCATATAGCTCCAAACACACTATCTTATCACTTAACTCCTCTGCTGCTCCTCATTACTATTTACAACAGCAAAGAAAACCTTTTAAACATACCTCCTGCTGTATTATTTCTACAATAACCCATGCTTTAACAAAATCTGGGACATTTAATAAGCAATATATATATATATAACTCATTTCTTATAAAATACGATGGGTTTGTTTCCCCTTAATCAGCAGAGTAACCAGTTGCTGGTTTTTTCCCCTGTGATTTTAAACTCTCCCTCTTGCTTCATGCAGTGAAGCAGCTTGAGCAGACTTGAGAAACTTAAAAGGCATCAAAATAGTTCAATTATTTAATTTCAGTACTTCAAGCTCTGTTTAGCTCTCCTAATCTGCAAGCCCTGTGCAGAAAGGAGCACTCATGGTGTGGCCAGATTTTCTCCTGTTCTTCATCAATGACCACCACTCACCTCCCACAGCAGTTCCTTCATTTTTGCACTCCTGTTCTCTAATCAGATATAAATATATGCATGATGCTTCCTGCCTTTTTTGGCAAGAAATGAAGGAGACCATCTCAGTCAGACTTGTTTTCTCATGAAGGCTGGATTTATAAAGATGGAGTGGCTGGTGTGAAGAACAGTCCTTGGCAGAGGTCTGTACCATGGGACAACCACACTGAAGAGGGAGTGTGCATACACAGAGCTTCTTCAGTTCAGCTGTTGATATTGCTCAACTGACTTTATTCAATTGGTTGTCAAGGGGTCCTGACATAAGACACAAAGGTGTTCATTCACTCTGCACATGGCTTCCTTGACAGAGCAGTGGAGTGGTGTTTTTCACTGGAAAGTAGTAAGTCATGGCTCCAAAGTCCCAGATACGCAAGGAACAATCTCACCTAAATGCAATTTTTCCATGAAACTTTGGGTAGAAGTTTAAACTGGGGGCTTTTAGCAGAAGAGGGACTGTAAGCTAAACTAGTACCTGTGTCAGGCTGGAGGAAATGCTGGTCTTGGCATAACAAAGCACCCCACGAGAGTGTGTGCTGGAGTCCAGAATCTGAACCGCAGTCTTACTGGCTACGTCATACATTCTCCTCTAACCCTGCAGCAGAGGTAGGAAAGATGCTTTGGAAACCTACAAAGGCCCCACAAACAGTCCCGAATGTGTCTACACTGAATGTCAGGTGCTGGCATAAATACGGTATTGCCTGCAACCAAATTTGTTTTCATGACTCCTACTAAAGTTGGAGGAAGCTGAGCCCTGTGTTTCTTGCAAGTCTGTGCTTCTTCTTGGCAGACAACTTCTCCTACACTAATAAATAAAAAGTTCATAATCCACTTTAATAAAACAATTATTCTTTTTAATTAAGATAAGCATCACACACATTTTCTACCAGTTCCTCTATGCCTATCTGAGAACATCTTGCCATGAGAGACTTCTATCAGAAGTGACTTTGCAACTAATAATGTGGTCTTCGTCACTTAACTCAAGAGTCCCTATTGGCTTTAGCACAGTGAAGCATTAAGGAAATGAAATATTAAAAAAAATTCATACCCTGAAGTTTGATTTGTTGAAAGCATTTCCTAAACTGACAAGCTACATGCCGTGTCTATGAAACCCACTGGGAACTTTCAAAACTTGAGCAGCAGTTTCTAATCACTGATTATCATTAGCATTTTAGTGAATAGATTTTTGAGAAGAAAAATCTTTGCCCTGTGAAAAAAAGAGAACCAAATAACCTGACATTTTTAGTGCAAACAGAACTTCTCTTTAATTATTCCTTTAGCTATCCTCCAGGCTCTGGGTGCCAGACTGAGTGATTCTGTTGTGCTCCAGCAGAGAGTCCAGTGCTCTGGAAGCAAATGCTGACATTATGCCAAAGCTTTATACTGTCACTTACATATATTACACCATGGGATATGTCTTCTGCCATACATGGAGGTGAGGCAGAGGGTGGGTTCTTGTGTGGATGGCAGATCAGCATTTCCGGTGGACCTCATGGCAGTTAGGCTGTGCCAATGGTGTTTCACAGCTGGTCAGTGCAGGCTGCTGCATCATGAAACCAGAGCAAAGCAGATGGGACCCCTAATTTGGGAGAATACTGGAAGCTACACACTAGGGCAGCTATTGCAGAGAAAGCTTTGGCTGTTGCAGGCTTAAGGACAGGAAGGCTCTGCAGAGGGATCTGGACAGGCTGATCCTGTCAATGGGCTCAGGCCATGTTCAATGGGCTGAGGCTAGCAGTATGAGGTTCAACAAGAAGTGCTGGGTCCTGCCCTTGGGTCACAACAACCCCAGGCAGCTTCAGGCTGAGGAAGAATGGCTGGAAAAACTGGAAAAGGAGGGGAGGATCAAATGGATAGAGAGCAGATTTAGATTAGATATTAGGAAAAATTCTTGACTGTAGGGGTGGTGAGGCACAGAGAAGTTGTTGATACCACATCATCAGAAGGCCAGAAATGTTCCCGACCAGGTTAGACAAGGGTTGGAATGAGATGATCTTTAAGGTCCATTCCAACCCAGGCCATTCTATGATTCTATGAATCTATGGCTGGATGATGCCCCAGACTTGCATCTGCAGGGCTAGAGAGACCTGGCAGAGGTGAACAAAAGTCTCAGTTGCTATAGAGATTGTCCCCAGACAGGGGGAACCACCAAAGGAAGCAGAGCCAGGACCAAGTTTACTAAGCTGTTAATCTCTGCACAGCTGAATGGTTACTTTGTCCCTGCCACAACCCCTACAGCCTTGACGGGTCAAGGATCAGGAGCAGGAGTTAGTATAGATTAGAGAACAGCCCAACTGGGCTGCCAGCCGCTCTCCACCCTGCCAGGCTGTGCATCCTTCATGTATCTCACCAAGAAATGCAACTTTTTTCCCCAGCTTCTCAGTAGGTAAACATCACTTTCCTGGGCTGTGAGAATGCTCCTTCATTAACTTAGGTCCTTCAGCCAAACACCATGTCATATCCTATCAATAACAATAAGTAATCTGTTATTTTTAGTAATTATTCTAAGTGTGTGGCCAGAAAGAGAGATAGGACAAGTCCTTTGTGATGTGATGCAGCAGTGCTGAATAACAGCCTTTGGGTTTCACCAGCCTGTTGTTTTATCAAGAACTCATACCACAGTAGGGACTGAGGCTGGAGGAAGGGACTACTTCGTCAAAAGCAATGCCAAGTTTTCCTTTCCTGGCCATATCTGAATGCAGAGCAGGAGAAGAGCTGTGGCTTTGGAGAAGGCTCTGGGAAGATCGTCAGAAACACTCACTGGGTGTCATCCACTGTGCCAGAGTCTACCAGGGAAAATCAGCTGAGGACTCACCCAGGTCAGCAGCTCTGCCTGGCCTACCTTCAGCTACCCCATCACTGCCTGCTTCTGCTGTGATAGGCAGGCACCACATCGGGCAGGGGTCAGCGCTGAGCTGGCAAATGTGGGTGGGAGCAAGGCTGGTGGGATAAAATGAGGACATGTGGGACAGGAGGTCCTGCATGCAGCAGGTGAAATGTTCATCCAAAGCCACCCAACACATCTCTGGTTTCCTGAGGGAGAACAAGGCCTCCAAGGGCTGATTTATTCATGGGCCCAGCCCCTGCCCACATGCAGCAGGAGAGACATCTCCTCAGGGCTTGGCTTGCCTAAAGGGTAGGGGATGGGTGACAGGAGGGGACACGGTGGAGCAGGTAGGACCGATGTGTGGGGTCTGAGCAGCCCCTGCGGTGGTGTTGAGGGGTTTTGGGGACCAAGAGGGAAAGGAGAGAGCTGGGGCTAGGGGTGAAGTGCCACGGCTGGATTTTTTGACAAAGATGAAGCAGAAGGATACATGAAGAGCTCACAGTGCCTTCTCTCCCCTGTCCCCACCTCTGTGTGCCCAAGTTGCCTGTGGCCGCTCAGCCGCCTCCCACCTGACAGGGAGGAGGCATGGGTCTGACAGCGTTGAGTGGAGAAAAGAGATGGGGAAGAGACAGAGGCGGCTGCAATCCCCGCTCGAAGCTGATAATTAATAAATGAAATGCCCTGGGACTCCACTAAAGCTTCCTCAGATGACTTATCTGTCGTGGGCTCGGCAAAGCATTAAATGGCCATTTTCTGACAGAATGACTTCACTGCGCCAGAGCTTCCTTGACTTTGTGAGGAATATTTCTCCCCTCCTCCCACCCCTTGTTTTTTTTTTAAATCTTCTCTCTTTCTTCCTCCCTCCCTCCCTCTCCTTTTCTCTCTCCCTGGTTGACGGCTCTAGTTCATTTCTGCCTATTTAATTGGGCCCCGGATGAATTTACTCGACAGGGCCATTCATCATGTGGCAGCGGCTGGCGGACGAGCCCAGGGGGAGCAGGGCTGACAGCTCCGGCAGCCTTGGATGCTGCCTGACTCTGGAAGTTCACATATTTGGGCATTAGTGCAGCTATTAGTTTAACAAGCTTCGTTTATCCCTGTCACTACCACTTCAGCTTCCCATGTAATCATTTGAAATGTAGATTACTGCTAGACAAATGGGACAGAGCAAGAGTACACAGGAGGGAAAAAAAGTGACATGGATTGCTTGTTAAGAGCTGGCTTTTTTTCCCCCTTCCCTCTTTTAATCCCTTCCAATGTGAATGCTTTGATTAACTTAATATTCACATTATTTCTACTGTAAGCAGTTTGTCACCTGTGTACTCCCCTTTTTAGAAAATAGTTGGTAGGGATTTATTGACCCAAAGAAGAGGTTTAAAGCAATTATACAGGTGTCCAGGGGCCAAGGTCTGTGCACACACAGCCTTCACCGTAGGAGCTGCTGGAGGTCAGTCTCTTCCAGCCAGATACACCTAGGGACTCCAAACCTGAACCTTCCGGGACAGATCTGTTCCGCATGGTGGAATTCACCTAAGGTGTTGCAGTAGAGCAACATGGCACAGAACAACATGGCCTCCCAGCTTCTGTTTCCAAGGCTTCTGACTACCACATTGGTTTTACACTGTATGAGTCAAAATAGAACGACTCTCTCTAGTGTTTATAGAAAAGTGTGTTTTGCCCCTTCTGACCCAGGAGTAAAGGTGATGCTGCAGGCCCTCCACCCCCCCCAACTTTCACAGGTTTTATTGAACTCTTGTTGAAGTTCAATGCATAGTACCTGATATGGCAAGGCCAGAAAGAAGCACAATATCACCTGTCCTGTCTCCCAGAATGACAGGGCTTTATACCATCAGCCTTTCTCAGCAAGTCCAAGGCCAGCACCAAATTTATCTTTTGAAGCTACACCTAGAGGAGTCAACAGTGAAAAACTCATTTTATTGCAAAGGATCCCGTGTTCAGTTATCTCCCCAACTTAAATATGTTCAATATATTCTGTATTTGCCCAACACAATTCTTGATTCCCGTTGTATCTCTGCTCAGTGCAGGAGATCTTCTCTGCCAGATTGCAGCCTTGTGCTCAAAGCTCAAGCTTTGTAGACCAGGTAGGTCAAGTTGTTTTTAAACTGACCTTTGGAACAACCAAAGGGGCTTCTCTTCCTTCAGTTTCTCAAATCAAGTAAGGTTTCCAGGCTCCGAGTTATTCTAGGAGACTTACGTAAAGCCATGTCCAGTTTGTCTACGTATTTCCTGACCCTGAAATACTTTGCTTTGCTGTGGTACTCAGAACAGAGTTTCCCCAGCACTGCCAAGGCCAGCACTAACCCATGTCTCCAAGCATCAAATCTACACGGCTTTTAAATACTTCCAGGGATGGTGACTCAACAACTTCCCTCTTTCCTACAAGTCTGAGAAAAATTCATGCACTTACCTGCCAGGCCTTGCATTTCATCATGTGAAAGATGTGTTTGTCAAGCAAAACCAGCATACTTTGCAGATTTGAGTGATCTACCAAATCAGACACTCCACTAACCTGTGGCATCTGCAGACATTACCACTATGGTATTGGGAATTTCTTCCTGCTCCCTGATAGAGCTTAGTGGGGTTCACAAATTCTGCTCTGGGGGAATTGTGGTCATTCAGCACTCCGGTCTCCACTGGAGCACAGTAAATCATTAAAACTCAGGAAGTTCTTCAGAATATTTTCCATATTTGAATTCATTTAAAGACACTGACAAATGTAATGAGAACATAGTCAAACCTTCCTAAATGGAAGTTGCCTAAATTCCCTGGAGTTAGAGGTGGGTGTGCTGTTTGTCTCTGGAATTGCAATTATGGTGGTGAACTTCTTGCAAGGAATATGCTGGCAGCTCTGGTTTTGGATGTGATCACTGGCATCACCACAGTTTGCTTGTCTCCCAGCTCTTTCCCTATTTGCACAGTAAGATCTCCAAGGTGCTGCTTGTGATATGTTGTTATCCCTTTCCAAGTCACTGCAAAGTGACACAATTCATTTATCCTTCTCTCCTCTGCAACCCTGAGACTCTCCTGGGGGCCTCAGCAGCTGGTGTCTTCCCTTAATGAAAAGAACTCACAGGTCTGTGTCAAGCCCAGAGGCAGCTGATTTTCTTTCGTCATCAACAAGCTGGAGTGTAGCAACCAGCCACTGTCCTGTTCCTCCACCAGTATGTCCGGGACAAAGAGGAAGGTCCTGGCTTGACTCTGGGACAGATCTCAGTCTTTCACCCCTGGATTTCCTTTGCAAAGCCCCTTCGGGATTTCTCCTCTTCTCTGTCCTATTCCACCCCTACAGATCTTTGCAGGAGGAGACCATATCTTCCTGTAATGCAGGATATACTGCAAGAGATCCAGGGTCAATGGAATGGGGAATTATTCCAGAGGGAAAAGGCAGAGGGAGAGAAATGGTGGGGGGGAAAGGAGGGACCAGACAATTGGAGTGATTAATGGGTGTTGCTCTCTCTATATCTGAGGTTGGAAATTCAGAGTTCTGCAAAAGACAGGACATCCCTGGCCTTCCTGGCTGAATTGGAGATCAGAGTCCCCAGCCATCTGTAGGCCCCTGCCCTTCTAGGACGGGTCAGTCCCAGGCTGCCCTCAGGGCTCTGGCCTTCAGAGAGGAGAAGAAAATATGTTGGTTTAAGGTCCTCCAGCTTGCCTGTCCCTCCATCTAGAGAATCCTTCCCCAGCAGTGTAGCTGGTGTTTCTCTGGTCCTTGGATAGCTCCCAGGGTATCCCAGGCACCTTCATCCATTTGTTACTGAATGCATCAAAAAGCATGACTTATCTGAAGCCACATCACCCAATGCAGGAATGCTGAAGCCATAAGTGAACACATCTAAGGTCCAGTGGTTTCTGACCTGTGTCACCACTAGAAAACCGTCCTCTCAGGCTGTGCCCAAAAAGTTCTGGTGAGGAGGAAGGACTCACCAATCTCCAACTTCCTGCAGCACAATTTTAATCACAATACAGACTGACAAAGTTGTTTCATAGCCAGATTTCTTAGAACCTCACCTCCGCTAGGATGCCTGTGACTTTGGAATGAGATGAATTGGACCTTCCAAGGTGCCAGTGCCACTGTTCACATGGTAGTCTCCTCTTTTGCAGAAGGTTCAACAGAGGACTGTTCTCTGGTACCATCTATTAGGAATCACCAAATTCCTGGGCTCTGATGAACCCCAGGCATGCCTTCTGACAGCAAATGCATCCTTATGAAATGTCAGATTTGCACATGTGTATTCAGCTGATACCTCAGGATGGGAGTTATTTTCCCACCACCCACCTGTCAAGGCTGAAGCTCTCAAAACTCCCATCTCCAGCATTTTTCTGCTCCATTTCCAGGAGGCACTGGCTGTTCAGGAGAGGAGCAATCACAGATGAAGTGGAGAACAGGTGACACTGATCAGCAGCATCATGCTTTGTTGCTGGTTTTGCAGGCACTTCCCTTGTCCAGTCTGACTCTTCTGCATTACAGAACTAGGGATTGTTGTCTGTATTGTAATTAATTACAAGCTATCAGTTAATTATTAATTAGCCATTAAGTAACCATGAGTAGTTTTAGAAGGATTTACATGCTCACTAATTTTGCAAGACAGCTTTTCCAAATGAAAGTATTTTCTAATGAAATACCTCTTTGAATGAAAGCAGGAACATGACATGCCTTGCAAAGCCAGGGAGTAAGCCCCAAGGTAACATGTTGACTCCTTTGGAGGACTTCTTTCTTCTAAATTACAACCTATCAATTCTCTATGAACTGTGAACAACTCTGGGAAAGTTTTTTAGCCTGTCAAGTACCAATGTTTCCTCAAACTTGCATCCCCTTGATCCTGTGCAGCCTCAACAAGTACCTGAAAATAGGAAGTAGGGAGGTGGAGGTTGAACAGTTGCTCCCAAGTACCAAGTGACAGGTCAAGAGGAAATGGCCTTAAATTGTGCCAAGGGAGGTTTGGTTTGAATATTAGGAAAAAATTCTTCACCAAATGGGTTGTCCAGCCCTGGCAGAGGCTTCACAGCACAGTGGTAGAGTCATCATCCCTGGAAGGGTTTGAAAGATACATAGATGTGGCCCTTGGAGACATGTTTATTGGTGGCCTTGGCAATGCTGACCTAATGGTTGGACTTGACCTTAAGGGGCTTTTCCAACCTAAATGATTTTGTAATTCCATGATTATTCGCTTCTTTCCAAGCTAGCATGTAGCAGCATTGTGGAGAGTGAGCTGAACACTGCTCTTGGGTACTTATAAAAGAGTGATTTTGCGTCATCTGCTGTGGTACTGACACCCACCTGCCCTGGAGATATGACCCTTCCTCCTCTACTGTGAGATATGGGGTTTTCCCTCAGGTTTGTTTTTTCCACAGGATTTGCCATTGCTCCCCCTTTGCAAAACATACTCTGCAGCACCCTGCATGGTCACATGCCACACTGGGAGAATTTGAAAATCCTATTTTAAGGTTATCTGAGGTCTGCTGAGGCTAGAATGTTGCTGTTGTCAAATCCAATCCAGAAAAGCCATGATCATTCCTGGGGGCACACCAGCAAGACTGCTTCATTTATTAGGTGTTCAGCAATGGATAATCATTCTAAATAAGAAGGTACATGTTACAGTCATAGATGCATCTGAAAAGGACATTTTCCTCACCAAACAGCAGTCTTTCAAGCATTCTTCTTCCTAAAGAATTGTGGACAAACGAGAATGATTTCTCGTTTCAGGAAACAGATTTCCAGCAAACAATAATCCTGACCCCAAGTAAGCAGGATTGGTGCGGGACAAATAAAATCTGGTGTCTGTTGTTCCCTTTTACCTGAGATGAAAAGCAAATAGTTCCTAGAAGAAATTATGCTATGTGAACAGATCCCACCAGAACAGCTGTTTGGACTACTTGTGGTTTTCTATTTCCTTATTAGATTTGAGACCCAAAAGCCAATACATAATCCACAGCCCTTCAAGTAGTGGTGGAGTACGTGTGTGCTGAAACCTCATTTAACCTCAGGAAACTTCCCTCTCCATCTGCCAAACATTTCTCTTTCCTTTATGATTCAGGCTGAAAAAAAACCCAAAACAAACTTCACTCAACATTCAGGCAGTAATTGCAAGACTGTATTTTACAAATGGAACATAAATAAAATTACATAGCTAATTAAGATGTATCATGAAGTGAAGCTCATTTCTATGATACTAATTGCATATTTCACCTCCCTGTTAAATGGATTTGATGGTCTGAAAATAAGCCATTCATTTTATGCAGTGGGGGAGGTTTCCATGAGCAGCAACTGCTTGCTGTCCAGGGGGACATTAAGTTTCCCTGGTTAGACCGAAGATTAACCGGGTGAATTGATGACCCTTTTTACCAGCCCTTTGAAGAGTGTGAGTTTAAATGTGTCAGATACTTTTTCTACTCCAGCCCCCTGTCTTCTGCAAGAACTGCATGTCCAAAAGAATAAAATTCATTGGAACAATGCAAGTTGTTCAAAAATACTTACTTACTTCAACTTTTCTGCACAGACTAGACAGGTTAAACAATTGGCTTTGGCACTGCTATCTCTACATAGCTGCAGCCATCCACAGCATTTGTTGTTTTAACTCGATAATTAATTTAGCTTAGTTATCAAGGTAAAGTCAAAACAAGTGAATAAGTTTAATATTGCAATTGTTTACATTTCTGTACAACAGACAGAGAGCTGCCAGCACCCTGTAGCATGAGGGTGTATTAGTTAGTGTTAACACAGGACTTGGAAAGCATGATCTGAAGTTTTCACTCTGTAGAGGGTGTTCATTATGGATTTGGCCAAGTCTTAGGATCTTCCCCTTCTTGCCTCGCAGTAGGGATGTAGTTCTATACATACATGTACATAAGTGTATTTAATACCTCTAATACAGACATTACTCTGGAATTTCTGAGGACCACTGCCTTTCTAACAGAATTCTGAAAACCACCACATGGGGGACAGAAATCCAGGATCTGACAAACAGAGGGAGAGATTAGTCTTTTAAGATTGAATGCTTTAAATCCTGCAATGAGGAAGAACAGAGAGGCATTGCTGTGCCACTGCAGGCAGGAGGTGCTGTGGCAGAAGGATGGTCTGTGACCTCATGCCATTCTCCTCAGAGGTGCAGGAGAGTGGGACCTGCACTGGGCAGATGACCCTCATTCCTCTAGTTATTACTGGAAAGTGTTTCTCAGCTGTTAGCAGCTCTGGAGAAAGGGCACTGTATCTGTAGAGGCTGAAGTACACACCCAGGAAAAACTGCTAATTTTCTCCCAAAGGGCTGCTCATGTTTGGAAATGAGGTCCAATTTCCTGTCAGTGATAGATAAAAATGTCCATGATGTGGCTATTACATCAGGCAAGAGAAAGAGTGCAGATGCAAATTTTGCACATCTGATGATTTGAGACAATTTTTGCTGTGGAAAGGATCACATACTTGAGGAATGAAGCACTGTTTCAGTGAAATACGTCTCACACCTGGCAGGTGGTGAAGAATGGTGGCGTTAAGTTCTGGATCCAGCAGCCCACATGAAGTCCAGCCAGAAGCAGCTTGAGGATGTGCTCCAAGGAGGTGTGTGCACAAGCACACACGTATGTTCACACATGGGAAGACAGCCACCCACACAGATCAACACAGACTCATAGAATGCACACATGAACACAGAGAATGCCAATTCTTGCTGAGTAGGACGGAGTCCATCAGTGGGAACATATATACATCCCTTCAAGAATATATGTATATCCCTCCAGCAGCAGAGCACAGATTCTGTCTGCTTGGTAGCTGTCCCTGTTTCCGTGAACCTTCCCTGGGACAAACCTGCAAGGGTCCTGCATGGGATGTTTCTTCCAATGAGTTCCTAATTTGAGTTCCCAGCTGCTTTTCTTCCCCTGTGCTCCTCTGGGCTTGTAGAAGTGAGTCTTGAATGGGCACTGTGGACTAGCCCACTGTTCCTTCTGTCCCCCTGGTACTTGCACATATGTCAAGAGCAAAGCCAGATGAGATGGTTTGCATGCTTTTTCAGGGATGGGTTTAGTCTGTGTCTGATGCACTCAGCTCCATCTTAAGATTTTCACAATTTTGGGCTTGTGTTTTGGATTCAGAGAGTGCATAGGGTTTGTGATTGAAGTTATAGTTTGCCTCAGTGAAACTTTACTCCATGAATTATTCCAAATGCTTGTATTTACAGAAATCTGGCCTCTCAGAGGGGGCCTGCAGAAGACATGAGCTCTGGGGCATCTAGTTTTGGCATCCTGGTTCCCATTCATCTGACACTTTAGTTTACCTTAATTGCAAGTTAGAGATGGATAGAAGAAACTGCAATAATCTCTCCTGTATTTAATGGTTTTGTTCAACACTGTTTCCAAAGTGTACAAATGCCAACAGGAATAGAGTGTAATCCAGCCCCAAGAACACCACTTGTCTCTGGGAACATCACTTTGGCTCCATGAATTCCCATCAACAGGCATCCCCCTCTCCTCACTCTGGCCCCTGTGTCCTGCATGTTGGGTCACCCACAGAGAACTGAGGAGATCCCCACAGAAGCAATGGCCTGGCTTCGAAAAGCAGAAACTTTTCTCATTCGTTTGCCCCTTATTCCTCTCCACCTAGTGCCTGTTCTGGGTGTGATTCTTGACCTGTTCCCAGTAAGGACACAAAGCAGTGAAAACAACAAATCATAATCAAATTGTTTCTTACTATTACAAAAGAGACATTATAAACAGAAAACACGAAGATCATTTTATCTTTATTAATAGTCTAATGCACATAAGAAAAGTATTTGACATTTTCTACACCTCCAACTCTTTTCTTCATGCATTGCTGAGCAGGCTGCACCTGAGTTCATCCATTTAAATCCACTTCATAACTTGGTACATATACAACAAAAGGATTTCATGATTCAGTGGTACTTCCTACCTGTGCCTAAAAAATTGAGCCATCTCTTCCCTCAAAGTTTTCTGGTTGGAGAATTAAATTACTGCTAATAATGAAATTGAAATCAGTCCTGATATTTAGAGTGGGGCAGACTGTCCCAAGCCATTACTTCAGCAATTTGTAGGCTTATGTTGAATATTACCAATACTTAGTAGAAACGGCTTTGTTTTGCTGTGTTGCAGAGGTTACCCTGCCCAAAGCTCCTCCAGAGTTTTCTCTTAGCTGTTCGTTACCGAATGCTATCTTGCAATAAGCCGCTGGTTTTTGTATTTCATTTCCTAGGCAAAGTGTGTTGCAAATATACAGTGTGATTACTGTTGCAGACTGAACGCATGATAGGAAGGCTTTAAGGACCAATCAGCACTATAAGGAGTTGTTTCATCAGTCAGACCTTGCCCATCTCCCACCTTGGTCTCATCTCTCTTTGGCAGCAACACAGTCCAGCTCCTGGCACCACAATAGGGTCCCTCCTCCTCTCCCCTCCATCACCAGCCTTTCTCCCAGCTTCACACGACTCCCAGCCACCTTCTCTTTGAGGCCCTTCTTTGCCCCACCTAGACAAGAAAAAACTGCACACATGCCAATGCTTTCCCACCAGATGGAATGACTATGGAAAGATGGAGCTGAGCATCTCACAGGGATGGATCTTGAAGGAGTGGAGTGATGGCACGCAAAGTGCACACTGCCACCAGTGTCAGGGTTTATTCATTCCATCCTTGACTTTCATTCTGCCAAGTGGCTGAATAAGCCTCTTGTCCCACCAAACAGGGGCAGCCCACCTACCCTTCAAATGAGCGCAGCCATGATCCATTGCAAGGCTGCAGGATGCAGCCAGTGCAGCAGTGGGCTGCAAGGTAGCTCCAGGGCTTGTTTTCACAGAAGGTTGACCGCTTCTGTGCAATTATCCCTGAAAAGGTGTCCCTTTCCTATGCCTCAGCAGTTGGTCACCAGTATAGTGGCATGTCCTGACACCCAAACTCTGTCTTGCAGAGACGGTGAAGCACACCACACAGGCTGCCCTGTGTGTGAGCTTGCCCGAGCAGGGTCTGTGGCCACAAACTGGAGAATGAACCAGGAATTAATGTTTCAAGTCAGCCGGACTTGTGATGTGCTCCTTCTTCCTGCCTCACATCTGAGGACCAATAATACCTTCCGAGGGGTGTCTATGCCACTCTCATGGTGCTTGCTGCAGTACTTATCACGGGATCAAGGGTATGTGGAACATTTTCCCACCATTTTCCCTAGCTGCAGTGTGTTCTCTGATACTCAGCAGAGTAGTTATGGTGCCCTGAAGTCACTGATGCCCTGTGAGAGCCCTAGTTCTAAAATAGCAACTGCTGCACCAGGAGCATGGGACAAACCCTTCCCCCATTCTGGATTCTCAGCACCTTTTGGGGTCCTTGTTTATTCAGAGAGCAGTCTTATAAATTCCTAATCAAAAAAGATTAAAAAAACTACTTTTCATTTTCTGAAAGTTGTTACCCTATTCAGCAAAGAATCGTCTCATGTCTTTATAACTTACACCACTACTCTTCTTGATTAACAACAAAAACTGATGAGTTGGCCTTTCCAGGGTCCATAAGCCAAATCAGCCAAGCAGAAAACATAAAAGAAGGGAAAACAATTAAAAGTTATTTTAGTTGTTGCATCAGAGTTGAATGTTATATTTACTTTTTTCCCCCCATATAGTAGGAAAACTTTTGCTGCACACACACTTCTCTTCCAGTGATGGTATGTGGATATACAGAGTCAGAGTTTCATATTGGTCACATTAGTTATGGATCAGTAAGCAACATGCATGCGATAGTTTTGAGACTTCCTTTTATGATTGTGAAAGAAATGAACACAGTAGAGAATTATTATGTTAGCTGAGACTGTAAGGTTTATGTGAGAGGTCTGTCTGAATCTTTGGTCCTTGTGAGGCTGTAATGTGCACGGTGCTGCTTCGAACTGAGAAGGAACATGCAGAGAGCACCACGATCTGATGGTGTTTTGCAGGTTGTAAAGGAAAGAGGACTGCCCCTTGAATGTGGTACAAATACAAGTTTCCACGTGTCAGGGGTAAACTCCAGGCAAGCTTGTTGTCCTGGCAGAGTTATCTGTGAGAGATGTAGCCAAAAAGCTTTCCATTTAGATTCCGACTACAAGAGAGGCAAAATGTAGTGGTACCTAGTGCTGAGAAGGAACGTGCATGGCACAGGCGTGCCATGAATATGAAAATAATATGAATCAGGTACAACTGGCTGTGACATAGCAAGGAGGGAATTACAAATGGGGCAGCATGCATGCTATTCGTGAAATGCATGGCATGAAACAGAAAACTGTAGGCATACTGTCTAAAAACACACAAATCATAACAATTAAAAAAAATAGAAAGCATCTTGATATTATGTTGTGGTTCTGTCCTGAAATGCTTCATTTTACAGAATAGGTTTCTGGGTATAATTGATTTAAAAGAATCAGCCGAGGTCTTCTCATTTAAATTTTTATTGATTATATGAAAAGGTGACAATGTATTGAAAAATCATCTACACATTGGCACCTACTCACAACTAAACAGCTGCAACACCAACCAGCAGAGATTATGTGTGAGAGAGAGACAATGTCCAAGCTGGGTCTGGAGATCTCAGTTCTGCAATGACTTCTAGGAGCTGGATTTGATTAATCTTGTGGGTCCCTTCCAACTAACAATTTTTCTAGGACCTTATATGATTCTCCAACACTTCTGGCTAACCTCAGAGCCAGGCTATACAGATAAACCTACAATGAGTTCCTGCAGGACTGGCATACAGACATCCAGAGATGTCAGGCTGGTGTGCCAGACTCCTCCCCTTTTTTACCATATAGACACTGAATTACGTTTTCCTCTGCTAATGGATCACTTTAGTTATCATATGCTTGCATCAGCTGTATATAAATGAAAAAGACTGTAATATGTTTGTTAATGAAAAAGTTACAGTGGTATATTAAAGAAGAGTTTATTTAACTTTATTTAATTTAAAGGCCACTTAGTAGACTGAGCCTTAATGATCTACAGTAAATGTATTTTTTCAAAGGATTTCTCCATTATTGGGTGTTCTTAGACTAAGAGTCCACATTTCATATATAGGATTCAGATAAATTGCTGCTCTGGGTAACACAGTGTGATAAGGAAACATTAATTCATGCTAAATTACAGAGAGATTCTTTCAGAGGAATTATTATATCCCTATGAATACAAAAGACAACCTCTCTATCTGAGCATTTCCTGGGAAGTCAGATATTCTCTGCATTATACCAAACTGCAGATGTATTCATTATAATAACATTAATCATGATGACTCCATTTGTCAGTTCCACCTTAATTAAGCATTGCTGCCATAATGGACAATTTAAAGTGTTATAGGAGACTGTTTACAAGGGGTTTAATAGAGTTAGGAGTCAGAATTAAGTGGTCTTCTATCAGGTGTGACTTTCCTGGTGCTGTGACATGGCAGAGGCTTAATAGGAACATAGGATGGAAGAGATGACTGAACCTTTACTCTCAGTTTGATATAGATGTGTTACCTGCTGGCTGGGACGGGGTGTCCTGGTTTTGGCTGAAATTATTTTCTTCCCATTAGCTGGTACAGTGCTGTGTTTTGGATTCAGGATGAGAATAAGGTTGATAACACACTGATGTTTCATTGATGCTAAGCAGTGCTCATCTTAAATCAAGGACTTTTCGGTTGTCCACAAACACATTGTTCAGTTTCCCAACAGCGAGGAGGTGAGAAAGGAGCCGGGATAAAGCATGGCCAAGGCAGCTGTCCCGAACTGCTCAAAGGGATATTCTACACTATAGAATGTCATGTCCAGCATATAAATTAGGGGAGCTAGCCGGGAGCCAGTCCTTCCTTCCACAGGGCTCTTGCACTTTTTAGCGCCACTGTCTTTTTGCACATACAGATGAGATTGTGCATCATGATACATAAATTTACACCTTTTGGAAGTTGTCTGTGGGGTTCATTCCTGTTCTTTTGATGCTTCTGCAAAACACGTCCCACTGCTAATTCCTAGCCTTTACCTGTATTGGAGGTTGCTGCAGCCTACCAAATCCTACCTGTTTTGCTGTGTGTGGGTCAGTTTCTCATGCATATGGTAACAAACATTGGCTCTGTAGTTTTGGTTACATTTTCAATGCCTACTGCTCCATTTGAAGTAAGGGCATGGGAACCAGTTTCAGGTGGGCCCAAAGCCTCTTGTCCAGCAGGGCCTTCAAAGGGTGAATTCTCTTCAAAGCTTGAGAGTTACTACAAGTTTGTAGGCAGAAAGAAGTCCATTCAGCTGGGTGGCAGCTGGAGCATGCTTCTCAGTTCACTGTTCAAGTATGATCAGTAGCTCCACTGCTTAGGAAACACTGCCCTAAAAGATGCTTCCTAGGGGCTTCAAGAAAGCGCACATATACATAAGGAATTTTCTTTTCTCCCTAGGGCATTTCTAGTCTTTGGGGGTTTTTTGAGAATGAAAATAGGTCATGAAATCTTGAGACAGAAGCCGTAAGTCTTCACCAGCTGTCTGTGACATTACTTCCAGATGTTCCTGCTCATAGCCATCATGGCCCACTGCAGGAATCCTAGAAAAGGAGTTGTCACTTTGATCTCTTTATACCAGCTCCTGTGTACCCACCATCTCCACTCCTGACTTTCCTGGCTGGACTGCATATTGCCCTTGTCTGCAAAATCTGTTACAATACAGAGACATTCCTTCACTTAACCAAGGGTCTGCATTTCCTATTCATTAAAAGTATAAATGACAATTCCTGGGCATCTTAAACAATGGCCATTTGTATGAAGGTTTGAGCTAAAACCATATTTGCATCCTTGAAGGGCATTTTCACTGAAGGAAGCAGTATGGGGCCTCACACCTGGAGAGACAGGAAGATTCCATGCCTCTCACCGCAGTTTTGTCAGGTCTAATCCCACTGTTCTGCTACCAGCAGGCTGCCATGGCATTTCACATCCAGACGTGGGAGGGCTTAATGAGGAACGGGCACTGCCTGCCTGCTGCAGGACAGACGACTCATTCCTCTTTTAACCTAGCAAGGCTGAAAGACAGCAGAAGTACAAATAGTATAAAAAAACAGAGGGAGAAATGGCAATCCCTGCCATTGCAAAGACAGGACAGTCACAACACGGCTCCCGGTGTTCTCCTGTTAAGTTCCTTTGCTGCTAGGCCATCAATCTCCACTGAGAGCTGTCCAGGCACTGGCACAGGCTCTGCAAGGAAAAGTCAGTTTGGTTCATCCACTCTCTGCCCTCGTCAAGAAGATGAGAGATGCATTAAGAGAATCTTAGAACCATAGAAAGTTTGGGTTGGAAGGGACCTTAAAGCTCATCTGGTTTCACACCCTGCCATGGGAAGCGACACCTCCCACTAGACCAGGTCTGAACTCTAAGCCTTGTCCAACCTGGCCTTGACCACTTCCTGGGATGGGGCAACCACAGTTTCTCTGGGCAGCCTGTACCAGGGAAGAATTTCTTCCCAGTATCCAATCCAACCCCGTCCTCTGTCAGTGGGAAGCCTTGTCTGGTCTCTCCAGGCCCATGTCCAAAGTCCCTCTCCAGCTCTCTTGGAGCTCTCTTAAGTCCTGGAAGGGACCTTAAGGTCTCCCTGAAGAGAAAGAGGGAGACCCCTTCTCCAGGCTGAACAACCCCATCTCTCACCCGGTCTCTATAGGAGAGGTGCTCCAGCTCTTTGAGCACCCTCATGATGATGGATGGCTGCTGAGAGTGGTCTCCAAGCCCCAGACCCAGAGCTTTCCGGGACCTTGCTGTCTGGGAGGTGAGACATGCATTGTGATGCAGTGGATTCAGAAGGTCTGAGGGCTTTCCTCCCTCCCCAGAAGGCATCAGCACCTGTTGCCTACTAGAAGCTGAGTCTCCCAGGAGTCAGACAGCAGTGCAAAGAATTCCTGCTCCATCTGGTGATACTGGGTTCCTCAGGGCACCAGTGCCTTGACAGGGGCCAGAGGCTGGCAAACACCAGCTCGCAGCAATGAGGTGGGCAGTGGCACTGGGAGGTTGTTGCTTCAGTCCACATAGGATGTGGGATGTGAAGGGCTATTTCAAAAGCTGTGCATCCCAAACAGCTGTAATGTGCACATGGTGCATGGAGAATACATCAGGACATCAGGAGAGGAGTAGCAGGGGTGGAGCAAAATGCACCATGCCCAGCCAAGCTGGACAAGTGCTGCTTGTATGCTGCAAGTATGGAAAATAATGATTTTTTTGAGCACTTGTTCTTCTTAAGTGCACTCCATTATACTGCAGGCTCAAGTGTAAGAATACCCACTCCACTCTGAAATACAACTGCATGGAAGTATTCCTGCTTTATGCTGCCAGCACAGAGTGCAGGCTTCTTCCCAAAGTGGAGCCTGCTGGTCATCGAGTAAATACTGGATGCATGCTGCTGGTTGACTCAATTCTGCCTCTCTCTGCCCATTGTCTATGCACCCAATGACCGTGATTTTATTTATCTACAATTATTTGCTGAATTGTCACAAGTTCTGTGAATTCTGCTTCTCAGGTTTAAAACTGAAATGCGTGGTACTGGGACACAGACGCATTGTCCTGAGCTTCCTGGAGGACTTAAACTGTCAGAATCAATGTCAGTGTTTATTTTAAGGAGTGCATTGCTGTGGAGAATTTAACATGGCCAGCAGCTCAGTGTTCACATAGCCTCTTGTTTAATCCTGCCACAATAGGATGGGGGAGAAAATAGGAAGAGCAGTGGTGAGGGAACTCAAAGGTTGAGACAAAAAAAGGTTAAGCAAAGGTAGGATGAAAATAAAAACAAGTGATGCAAAGGCATCCACTCACCACCTCCCACAAATGGACTGATGGTGCCTAGCCAGTCCCTAAGCAACATCTGCTTTGGAAAAACTCCCTTCCCAGTTTCTGCTGGTGAGTATAGCACTGTATTGTACAGATATCCCTTTGGTCAGTTGGTGTCAGCCCTTCAGTTGCCTCCCTTACCAGCTTTTTTCCCACTCAAGGCTCCTCTCTGAGCCTTGATACTATGCAAGCTTGCTCAGTGAGAGCCAATTTTTGGTGTGCTACCAACCCTGTTTCTGCCACAAATCCAGAGCATGGCACCATATTGGCTGCTATGGAGGTAATTAACTCCATCCCAGCTAGATGGGGTACAAACATCCTCAGTACATCATTAGGAGCCCACAAAGTGTGAGGGTGAAAGTTCTGGACACTTTCACCCTCATTCCTTTCTTGTCAATTACATAGGTTTGCTGGCACTTTGAGCAACATGGTCTAGTGGAACATGTCCCTGCCCATGGCAGGAAGATGAAACTAGATGGTCTTAAAGATGTCTTACAACCTAAAACATTCTGTGATTCTTTTAATTAAAATTTGCAATATTGCAATTGCTATAATGCTATTCATATGGAGAATGCAGTAGCTCAGGTCAAACACAAGCTGATGTCAAACAAAATGGACATTTCCTTACTATTGTTTCATAAACCCTATGCTTGGGCAATTTTGGGTACTGTGACAGAATTGGCCAGTGCACTCAAGACACCTATGATGATGATCCAAGAATATTTCTCACAACTCAAGGCTATACAAGAAGTTTGGCTCTGGCCACACAGACCAGACAGGAGTCCCAAGGGTATGCATGCCATTGGAGGAGGACAGAGGTGCTGCCATGAGATGGCAGGTGGAGAGAAATGTGAGCTTGAAAAAGCATCAGGAGCACAAAGCAACCCTCAAGTATGCCTGTGCACCCAAACATTTATATGTAACTCACTGAGAATAGATTATTCAGCAATCATTAGCTGTAGCTCATTTTTTAAAGAGGGTTTTATGGTGATAGTGGTTAGCAAGATTTTTCCAGCTACTAATGGTACATACATGTCAGTACATGCAATTCATGACACAGCCAGGATGGACTCTAGGGCAAGGAGAGTTCTCCCACCCTCCAGAGCCCAGTGCAACCCTGTCTCTGTTGGTGGCCAGTAGTGACACGTGCAGAAGCTGGGGCTCTTCCCATCTGTCCTACACTGGACAAGAGTTTTGGCTTGGAACAAAAAGGCAGCTGAGACAAAAATCCCCACGCCTGGGAGTCCCTTTCCCTCAGCAGCCAGAGGACACCCTCTCCCATAGAAGACTGGCTGGGCAGCAGAGCAGGATAGCAGAGACCTGCTCCAAAGCAGGGAAGGCCTCAGCCAAACCACTGCGGTCTTCTGACATTGAAATATGCCTTCAGGTTCTTCTGAACAGTACCTGACTCCAGTCCCCAGCAAACCGTTGCATCTGGGGTTGTCTTGAAGGGTGCCTCTGCTTCAGGGGGAGAACAATCTGCCCACAGGACCAAGGACATGTGAGGACGTGACACTCCTCACCAACACTGACCTCATCATTTTGTGGTGACATGGGCTCTGCCATAGCATGGAGCACCTTATTGGGTCCAACTGTGCTGCAGTGGGGAGGGTGTTTGGTGACCCCGGGCTGCAATGTCTGACCACGTGTGATGGATGCCTGTTCATGTGGGCCTCCAATGTCCCACTTCAAATGCAACTACCTGGTAATTTTTTTTCCCAAGGAAGGCAGGACACAAGGTTAGGACAACAGTGAAAGCAGGCATTTTGAACTTAAAAAAATTACTTTTATTTTAGGAACCAATAAAATTATGGTAAATATTTACAAATAATTATCTCACATAAAGGTTACATAAAACCAAATGTTCACAAGTAACAGTCACTCTCATGAAAAGACACACAGATATTGAACTACGCCAATCTTATTGCATGTTTCTTCAACTAATCTAAAAATAAAAAGTGTTGCAGTCAACCATTTAACTTAGAATAAAATCACAAATTTCAGTTTGACAAGAAAAAGAATTAAAAAAAAAAAAAAAAGAAAAGAAAAAACCCCCTTCAAACGGCCCCTCCTTTTTGACCCATGCCTTAGCACCCCTGGTCCCCAGCCCACCTCCCTTTTTGCTACCCAAAACAGAACCCAAAACAAAATCCCCAAAATAATGTTCGACGTCTTTGGCAAATTGGCACTGCTGTAATTACATTCAAATATTATAACACACAAAAGCAACACACAGCACTAAGGAAAAAACACCAAGATTTCAAGTTTGTTCTTTTCCTACTAGAAAAAAAGAATACAAAACATACACATTTTAAGAAGCATTTTTTCATCTGTTTTGCAACAGATGTTATCCCCTACTTTCAAAGGCAATTCAACAGTTATTTTTACGATTTTTTTGTAAGTTATTTTGTAGTTTGTGTGTATTTTTAAAGGTGAGGAGGCTTTTCTTTTTCTCCCTTTCTTTTTCCTCTCTTTTTAAAGAAGTAAGGTTCAATGCAGGCATTGCAGACTTTGGTGGATACAATAGATATGTATTTCTTTGATGCTAAAAGTCCCTAATACAGAGTAGCTTGTCTGTAAGAAAAAAAAAGTTGTTATTTTTTTTTTCTTGGAAAGGAATTGCATTTGCAATGAAATGAGTTTCTATAATTTCAGAATGTACAAAGGCCACTACAAAGTGAAAAACCAGGACAAGTTTTTTTCCCACAGGAGGCTAAGCAAAGGGAAAGGCGAGTCTAAATGCCCACTGGCCATTTTTCCCACCTCATTTAAACAGGGCAGAGCTGGAGACTTTGGACACAGGGCTCTGGCTGGGTGGTGTCTGGGGCTAATGCAGGACTAGGGTCCCCCTCTCCACAGCCCCTGCAAGCTTCTGAGATACTCAAGTGTGCCTACACATACAGGTGTGTAGACAGCACTCCCTACAGGCATGCCTGCCCACCCAGCAATGCTGCAGCTGTGTCCAGCTCAGTCCTTTCAGTCTGGCTCCCACCCTAGAGCTCCTGCATTCTGTGAGCCTTTCACAGGACTTGGGAATGAGGCCACCGCTGGAGCTGACACCTAAGCCAGCTGTGATGCCAAGGTGAGCAATCTGGGCATCACTCTGACATGGTCTTCACTCAGCGTTTGCATGTCAAGTCTCATTAGCTCAACCAGAAAAAGAACACTAACTGGTTTTGATCCTTTCAGATAATTTTGTTTCTCATGCTGTAGTAACACGTACCTGTGACAAGAGCAGGTCTGAGGAACTATAGGGCTTCATAGGTGGCATCCCCAGCCTTGTGTCACTACTGAGCACTCTGCCTCCAGAGCGGAGCGGCAGTGGCTGCGGCTCGGGACGTGTGCCCAGTGCCTCTGTCAGTGCAGGCTGCCTGACCTGGCTCTGCCTAACAACACCCATGTGGGACCATCACTTGCACGCTTCGCGAGACTTCAGGGCACATTAGCCAAGAGCTGTTGGTCCTCAAATATTTCATCAACGAATCCAGAAGAAAAACCAGGTTTTTCCAGAGTTTGCTGGGACAGAGAGTCATGGGGTGGGTCAGCCTAGTGCTGTGCTACCTCTTGTGCCTGTGGCCTCATGCTTCCCAGTGGCACATGCATGCAGGAAAAGAGCACAGTACTGGGAAGGACACTTGGTCAGAGCCATGCTGCAGCCAGTGACAACTACGCAAGATGACTCTGCTACAGGCCACAGCTCTTGAAGCTATGGGTACCTGCGTCTGAGAATAAGCAAGACCATAACATGGCTTCCTCTCTCCTCCATACTGAAGGATGTGTAAAATACATAAATTAAAGAAAAAGAAAAACAGGAATATAACCCCATTAGCTAAGACCAGCATAGCAAAGCACTTATCAACATCCAGTAGTTGCTAAGACTTGCCACAGTGAGCCCATCACACCTCCCTCACTCACCACGCTGCTCTCTCCCACTGCGCGGCCCTCACACTACAGCATCGAGAGGGCTCAGTCACAGGCAGTCAAGGAGGGGTGACAGATTATGAGCTCCAGGGTGGTGCTGTTTCTTTCCTCGCCATATCTTTCCCAAGTGCCTCAAGCACCAATGTTGTCCCAACACCTGCCAGTCCAATCAGAGAACTTCTCAGACATCATGGAATGAACACACACTCTCTGGCCCCACGACTCCAGAGCCCCAAGAGTTTTTCTAATTTAACAGTAATCAAACAAAGCTTTTGATCTGTTGATCCAGTCCTGAGACATCCAGAGCTCTGCACGCAGTAGAGGTGCCTAACAATAATATCTCCGTAACTAAGCCTTCAGACACAGATGCTAAACAAACTCAGTGTCCACAACATTTTTTGTCTTCTTTATGGTCACAGTCTGACAGCATTTAGCTGAAGGTTTCCTCAACAGGTCAGTTCATGCAGTCCTGGTTCCGGCCTCCACTGATTTAGTCTTACAGCAGCATTGTCCCTCTCCACCTCTCAGGTTTCATTTCTTAGCCTGTGTCAGCAATGTATTTGATAGTTATTGCTGGTGTGTCAAGTTCTGGAAAACCCTCCATCTAACCAACTGTATTACAGAGTTTGGTGCTGAAACTGCCTGAAGGCACTTCGTGGGGTTGACTTCCGCAAGTGTTTAATAATGATTCACTGCTCTGCAGGGCATCCCACCTGAGTAAAGGATTAGCAGGGCACCCCAAACCCCAGCACTGGGCTGGCTCTCTCCCCTCCTTGCAGCCCCAAAGGATCATTTGCTTCCCATCTCCACCTCACCCAGTAATCCCTCCCCCATGAAACAGTGAGGCCACAGAGGATAGATGTAGGCAGGCAATCTTCCATCAACCCCAGATGACCACCTTCTACCAATAGTGCCTTTCAAAGATGCTCCCCAAGGAGGAGGATTCCCACAATGAAGACTATGGACAGAAAGTCTTCCTGAGGAAAGCAGTTTGTAAATCTCAGGTGAAATATTCTCAAAAACGGAAAGTACTGTCAAGAAGTGCCTTTTCCAGCAGCATGGTATGAATACTTCATGGCCTAACTCTTACTGGTTGTTCTTGACCGAAAGATGTCCCAGCAGAGGTGAGTGAGCCATGGCTGCCAAGTTTTGGGAGATGGGTCACGCACAAGTCCCTGCTTTGCATGTGCAAGGGCAGGAGTTTTGGGTTTCCCCTCAGCAGCTGCCTGTGCACCCACAGAGTCCCTGGGATGGAGCCCACCACCATGCCTGGCAGGCTAAGGGCTGCCCTCAGGGAGTCCTGATGAAAGCCTTGAGGCCAGTCAGGCCTGAGCACTTTGGGTCACTTCAGCCAGTGGCATCCACACATCCATCATTTGGAGGAAACACACCTGTCATGTCTTTCCTAAGTCCCCAGCCCAACTACAAGCACTTCTGGCATGACTATGGTAACATGTGCTGAAGTCTCATGTTTGGTCTTTGAACCCATGACAGTCTTCTAGTATTGTCCAAGATTAATGTACGTCACACAATCCATGCTGCTGAGGAAGCAAGTAAAAGTAATGTAGTTGCAGGAGAGTAGGCAGAGTGGGTGAAGGACCCACATGCCAATGAGCCACGGTTCCCTCACTGGGCACACAGACTTGTTTTAGCCAAGCCTGATGGTGTCCCAACAGCTGGTGTAACTCAGCACACCTCTGTTCCAGATGCAGCACCAGCATCTGCGGTCAAACCCTTGCTTCTCATCTCTTCAGCAAAGGCACTGGACACCACACCCCTTCCTGAGCTCACAGAAAATGTGTATGTGCTCAGAGTAGAGACAATGCACACCCCTTGGCCAGGGTCTTGCACGCAGTTGCAGGGACAGAAATGCCCTTTCCAGTATTGTCCAAGGGGTGCAAGCAACCATGGGGTACTCAGATAGGTATGAACCCAAAGCAGGGCTTCAGAAGGTTCCTTTTGTTAAAAACAGGTGTGTAACACTTATTAATTGCTGAAAGATTAAATGTGGCACTCATCTCACTGATAAGTTTGTCACAAATCTTATTTCTGGGTTAGGGGCACAGTTTGAAAGACTCTGGCTAAAATTCCTGATGGGGTCTGTGAACATCACACTGAAATGTCACTGAGCTGGTGAGACCTAGATGTCTCCATGGCTGCTGAGGATTGGAACACATCTGCCCTGGAAACTTGGAAGTGATGGCTGCATTTCCATACCATGAGAAGATGCCATTGGAGTGGGAGAAGGAATTTCTCAGCAGAGCAGTGGCCACTACAGATATGCAGCACAAGTGATGAGATGGGAAGGGAGGAGAGAGAATAGTGTTAACTCAGCTGCCAGAGAAATGCTTGTACAGCTGGAAGCTGGTGAATACCTGCTTGAATGTTCATCCACAGAAATGCATCTCAGGTTTGACACCAACAACCTTTCTTCTGCAGGCAAGCACCAAAAGGACCTTTCAGCAGAGCCCGTGCAGCTCTGGGTGGATGAGAATGGCTGGGTCAGGAGTAAGGAGGCTACAGCCAGATCTTCATCTCAACAGGAGCAGGGAGCTTCTCCACTGCCCTCAGGAGGGAAAAGATGGGGTCATGCCCATCATCCTTATGTGGCTGAGGTTGTCTGTGCCTTGGTCTGGGGTAGGGGGAGACTTCAGGGAGATATCAGCAGTTCTCCTGGCTCCATGGAGAGGCAGTGATTGGTGTAGCTGCTTAGCAGGTCATTTGTAGCTGCTCTGCTCTCCTAATTTAGCCCTACACAAAGGTGCACATTGAAACACGTGACTATTAGTGCTTCCTATTCAAGTAGGAGGGAAGAAACGTGGAATTAGCAGGGCAAAATTCCCCTCAGGCATGTCTGGACTACAGTGCTGGAATCTGCAATGCCTTCACAGAAATGCACAGACACCACGAAACAAGCACTTTCCCCTCCAGCTTGCCTTGGAAAGCGAGTGCAGCTGCCCTCATGCCTGGTACACCCCACTCAATACATGCACTTAACAAAAATCATAACCATGGTATTTCTCTGCCTTCCTCTCAGGGTTTTCATGACTGGGATTTAGCACACAATCTCTAGAGATATACGTAAGGTGTCAACTGTTATTTAGGAATTCCTTCCTGGATGCTGCTTAACTTGAAACCAGTGAATTTGTTCCAGTGTTTAGTATGATGACAAATGAACATAAATGAATATTAAGCAGTAAAATATCACAAAATTGCCTATGTCTTTCAGTTGCCCATGTGTTTGATACCAGCATATAGCATGATCACACACGACTGTCAAATAGGATGCTCTATATAGAAACAACATCAGCCCAAAATACAGCCACAATGAGTGTTAACCTGGTTCAAAGTTGCTTAAAGCTTACTGAGTTCTTTGAATCAGTGCACCAGTTTCAAAACACACTTTCGGATGTGTTTTGCGTTCATACTTGTACAATGTTGCTATTTATGCTTAAGCTACTCTTACAGTAATACAAACAAGCAAATATTTACAGTGGTGTGCTTGTGTAAAATTGAGCAGATTGATTTTTTTCTTTGCCACACACACAAAAAAGAAAAAAAAAAAGGAAAAGAAAAAAAAAAAAAGAAAAAAAAAGAAAATTGCCTTGAGTCTCACAGCCTGTTTCAGTGTGCAGCAAGAGGGAGCTGTCCCAAGGGGAGCTGCTCACACCTCTTCCTTATCCCCAGATACAGCCATGGCACCCGCAGGCGATTAAAGCAGTAGCCAGCTGGCTGCAAAGAACATGAAGCTACCACGCATTTTTGACCACTCAGAACTTCAGGAGAACCACCTCCTCCTGTTTCTCTGTTTGATTCAAGACCCAACCAGATTTAAGAATACAATAATCAGTTCAACAAGTTTAAAGAGCAAAATTTCAATTATCATGTTCGTACTAGGTACTTTCTCCTTCCCTTTTGCAGTGGCTGGCATGGTGGCAGCAAGATGACTCGTCACAGTTGTCCCAGACGTGCATGCTGTCAGTGCCGATGCTGTGAGCTCCAGTGTCAGTGGCGGTCATAGGCAGCAGCAGCGGCTGGTGCAGCTGCCCCACGGGCTGTGGCGCTGTAGTAGTAGGGGGAGCCTGTGAGAGATGAGACCACTGTGAGGAAGACAAAGGTGGAAAGATGCCAGCTTGCAGTGTTGCAACAATGGGTGTCAGAGAGCTCTCCAACCAAAGCTTCAATAAAGGCTGGGTAAATAGAATAAAAAGTGCATTCATGCATTCTGCATGAGAGGGAGGCTACCACTGCTTTGCAGTGCTGCTTGCTGTTTGATACCTTCTTCCCTTCCTTCACTCAAAATATCAACTTCATTTACTTCACCAAAAAAAGTTAATTACTTTTCAGAATGGCAAGTCAAGATTCTTCAACCCCAACACACTACCATACTTATTTGGTTTTTCCCCCTCCTTTTGAAAGGAGGAGGCTGAATCCCAAAGCATTCAAAATATTTCACTGAAAGCACTTGTTTACCAAGAAAAGGCCTGAAAAATATTGGTGACAATTGTCTGTCCTGCAGGGCTAAGCACTGGTAGACAGGATGGTTACCCAAGGATCACCAGGAACCTGGACTGTTTGTTTGAATGAGGAAGAGTCTTTGTCTTGTATCCAGAGAGATACCAATCTGTCCAGCCAGCACTAGTTTTAAGAAACCTTCCAAGAACACCTGCAATGAAACCAACTCTGATCCATACTAAGAAGGGAGTTTTCTCCCTTCAAGATGCTACCAGTCTGGTCTATAAGTCACCAGTTTCACATGCATGGCATGTAAGACACATCACAGTGTGGAAGAACCCCCTTGGAAGGACTCGTACTCAGACACATGCATCTGAGACCACCAGGCAGGTCTGGATGAGCAACAAAGAGCCAACGCGAGGAACAGTTCTGGAGTAGTCAGGGCTGCAAGGTTTATTTTTATGAGTGGCCCTGTCTGAGAGTTGCCTTCCATCCTAAGCTCCCTGCCTTCAACACACATGGGACAGCAGTCTGTCAGACATGGTCAAGGGTCTTCACAGCCCTGGATGTGACTTGCCACAAATGCAGTGACTTCTGCTGCTTCAGTGAGGCAGAGGAGCTGGCCCCACCAGGAGAAGGTGATGCCACCAGAGCTCAGTGGAGACTGTGGACACCTTAGGAAAGCATCAGTGGCAGTGAAGTGAAAGGTGCATTTTTTAGGTGTTCATTTCCCATCCCAGACTCTAGCAAACCCTGCTCCTGCAGGTCCAATGGTTGCCCAGCCTCTGGGCATACCCTGAGTGTGGCAGTGCCCCAACTGTTCCACCACCATGGCCCTGCACACCCTCTGGAGCTGGAAGGAGAACCCAGCTGGCATGCCAGGTGCTGTTGGTAACATGCCCTGTGCTGTGCCAAAAGCCTCTACCTCTGGGAGGCTGGAGAACCTCCTGGCATCTCCTCTTGTTGTATAGCCTCCAGATGAATGCTTTGCTGTTCACTCCAAAATAACCTGAGTGATTACTTGAGGGCTGCCGGTTCAAAAGCCCAGGTAGAGAGTGAGAATCACACAGCCAGACTCTCAGCAGGAAGCTCATGGAAAGACACTGTTAACCATCGGCAAAATGCAGGGCTACCTCACTGCTGTGGGTCCAACAGGCTGAATCTGACAGGCAAGCCCACCTGTTCCTTTTAGGCTGCTTTTGTCCAGAGTGCCACATCAGGAGATCAGCTCAGGCTTCATCACCAGCCTCCAGCTTTTAATTTCTAACAGAGCACAAACTGATGCATCCAAAAAAACAGAGCACAGGCAGCATTTGCTATTGCACAGTATGTGCAATGCACTGCTCAGCACAGTCAGTCAGAGAAGAAAACTCCTTTGTCATGATCAGTGTCCTACCACAGCATGTGGTACTCTGCTGCTGCAACCCTGAGGGGTCAGAAACAGAGGAGTTTGCCTACTGGAATGTGTCTTCTGCACAGTGCTGTGGCAAAACAGGAGCTTGTACACAGCATGTGGGTCTGTGATGTCCTCAGTGCCATCCTTAGTGACTCAGACATCCAAAATCAGACATATTCACTGCAAAGGGCTGGGTTTAAACAAGATAAAACAATCTTCAGGAGTGTGGTCCTAGCTGACTAGAAAAATAGTTTTACCATACAAAAGAATAATTCAAGAGAGTCCGTAAAATCACTGGCCAGGATAAGCGTTTGCAAAGATGTCTGTACACAAACTTCTAGGCAGGAGCCAATCCGACCTAGGTTTATTTACTAAAAAGTTAAAAAATTTTAAGCCACAGCCAATGGTGGTAAAGCAGACCCCTTCAGCAGGTCATCATTCCATTTACATTTGCACAAGTGTAGTCTTAAGTTACCTGCTGAGGGCACCACAACTGCTATTCTGGGCTGGGCAGATAGTCTTATTCCAGGTAACTGACATCAGGTTAACAAGCCCTAGCCTCAGGAACTGTATTTCCCTGAGAACACTGGAAAGCTTCACAAGGACAGTGAATACCATTCTCATTGGTGGCCTAAAATTAAATGCTGTATACTTAGTATCCCAGCCAAACTCAAGCCATGGAAAACACAGAAGCCTTCCCTGGTCAAACTGACCACTCTTCAATGCGCAAAGGCAAAAGTTAACAGCTCACCAGACTTTGAAATGTGCATGCCATGTCTAGCTGGGGTTTTCGGGATGCTCTATGGGGGCTGCCCTCTTGGGGGTGCCCAATTTGCGGGCCCATGTCCCTTCATGGCCAATTGAACTGCATGGATGTCCTTGGGGATCATTTTGCACTGCAGGGCCGGCAGTAACTTGAGGTAAAACAGCTCACAGGCCAGTGAAGAGCTGGGGGGAACTGCTGTCCTCATCCATCACAGCACCAGGAGGTCAATGTGAAGCACGCAGTGGTGGTGGTCAGCAGAGATCCCAGTCCCCACTGGCAGCAGCACTAGCACTAGCCGTGGCAGCTCAGCTCAGGCAGAGGGGTGAAAAATACACAGGAGGCACCAAACAATCATCCTGACTCAAGGAGCAGTGTGTGGGTCCCACCAGAGCTGGATGCAGTGCCTTCTGAGGTTTTGGGGTAAATGGGGTCTTCTGGGGGTCAGAGCCTTTGTTTTCCCACTCTCTCTTCCACCACTGCTGTTCTGACTCAATGCAGCTACAAAAAGCCCAGTATTTCTCCCATGCATTCCAAAGGTCTTACATTTCTCTCAAGTTAGATTTTGCCAGTCTGCCTTTCAGTTGTGCAATCAAAGAAGCTTGTATTCAAAGTGAAAAATGAAAGCACTCACTCTTCCTGTCACCATGCCCCCATCCAGAACAGACTAGTCCATCCTTCTGTCATTTTTCCTTTCTAATTCATACTATCATCAATTTATTTCTTGACACAGTCATTTCTAGTGCCTACTTGTTCTCTAATCTTTCCACAGAATCTCACAGAGAAATTGAATCTAATCCTAATTGAGAGGCCAAGCCCTGCCCTTCCATGATGCCATGCCAGCACTGGCAGACACGGCACTGCAATGGTGCAGTCAAACACTCCCAACCAGCATACAGCGACCACATCTGCATGTGTGCAGGGACATTGCATTAAACAAAACCCACAGTGAGCAAGACTGAGCCAAATGCTACAAGCCAGCACAAAACTGAATCATTTTTCTTCATTAGACAGTGTTGCTGTTATCTGCCCTTAGCATGCACGTGTTGAGCTGATCCTATGCTGGTGTGCACCAGTATGTGCTGACAGTAACAGCCTGAGCCCTAGACATGCACGTTTGCCTCCCATCGTTTGCCTCCCATGTGCTCATGCATGTGCCTCCATGTGCATCCCTGCCCTGTACTGCTTGCAGGTCATTTGCAGGACAATGTGGGAAAAAAAGAAAGGAAAAAGATGTTCCTTCCCTCACCTCTTTGTCTGGCTTTGAGATGGAGACACCTACTTCAGCCACTAAGCCAGACCACACAAGAGTTTATGTCCTTTTCCCAGCACATTCCTCCAGGAACTTGGGGTCCGTCCTCACTCTTGCTGCAGTCAAGGTGGGACTGAGTCATCTCCCACAGCCAAGTCTGTCATGTCCTTGATGCCAAGAGCAGTGTGGGTGCCACCAGGGCTGATGCAGGATGCAAGATTATGAAGACGCTGCAAAGCTGCAGCAGGTAACTGACTTCTTCTGCCCTTGCTTCTGTTGACCATGGCTTGATTGTCTGCTCTTCCCCAAGAGCCATGGGGCACATCATTTGGGACTGCCCCAGAGAGGAGGGAGCACAGTCCCCCATCTGCACTGGTTTCACGACAGCTGGGGCAGAAGAGGCTTGGTGCCTGGTGCAGAGAAGTGAGAAGCACCAAAGCAAGGGCAGAGCAGACAGCGGGGTAATGGTGAGTAGCCGGTGTTTTGCTGGGGCCAATTCTCAGTGTCTGCATGCCATGAATATGGTTCTGCCTTCCCCTGAAGACACCACCTGACACCCCTCCCTGCTGCTCCACACATACAGGACAGAGACTGAGGACTAAAAACCAAAGCTTTTTCACCATTCTCATCTCTCTCTCTTTACTCTCCCTCAAATATAATTTTTCAATCCAAGTATCCTTTCCTCCAGCCACTCGCAAATCATGGCATCTCTCCTTTTAGCTCCTCTTTCACAAGTCTCAGCCTTGTGTGATTGCTGTGCTGCAATTCTTCCTTGCCAGCACAGGGAATTAATTGAACGTAGGTGCTGCTAAGTGCTTACAGTATTACACTTTCATCTTAGTGAAAGGAGCAGGACTTTGTAAAACAAACTGTGTCAGGCAATGTACCAGTCCTGATTAATTTTGTCAAGGCTTCTGCTCTGAGGCTGATACTGCCTGAGCTTGTTCTCAGGAGAGAATTACTAAATGCACTCACGTATACCCCTGAGAGGAATGGACACATCCTGGATATAGTTCAAATTAACCTATTCTCCACTGCGTGTGCCCAGGCTCATCACACAGCACCTTCTGGGTGTGCAGGGAGACTTGGGGCAGGTTTTAAAGGCTCTGCCCCAGACTCCTACTTGACCTAAACTACCAGTGGGATTAGCAGGCACTAGGGAGAAGGGATTGCAGCATCAGGCTACCAGTGACAAAGGCAGAGCTGTGGATAAGAGGGATCTCTGCAACGCACAAGACAACTGACCCATAGACTGTGGCTGATTGCAGACACATTCTTGATCATATCATACCACTGTATTTGAACCTACCAGTGGTCAGACAAGGGGATTCCCTGTCCAGGAAACTCCAGTCCCCCCCCAGTTCTGTGACCAGACTGAACTGAAATGGTAAGCTCATCTTTAGGACTTGCTGCAGAACAAAAATTCCCATTTCTTTTTTTTTTCTTTGAAAATGCTGAAACAAAGTATAATGCAGAGGACAAAAATAAGGAAGCCAATATTATATATTTTAACATTTTCCAACAGCAAAAAAAAAAAAAAATC
>VZTE01003647.1:88375-145045 GCA_013397775.1 Eulacestoma nigropectus
TTTTTTTCTAATAAAGAACTGTTATTCCGTTTCCCATATCTTTGCTTGACAGCCCCGTAATTTCAAAGTTTTAATAACTTGAAGGGTAGGAGGTCGTATTTTCCATTCCAAGGGAGGTTCCCACCTTCATTGGCAGGCACCTGTCTTTCAAACCAAGACGAAGAGCCGGCTACAGACGCAGGTTTGGACACTTTTTTGCTGAGTTTTCTTAGATACCAGCTTTTTGCACAAGCATTTTGGACATGGAGAAGCTATCGGGAACATGGGGGTAGATGGTTGTTACCCATGTGACAGCTACTATTAATACAACATGCAGGTGATGCAATGCACCTTAATCCCTGCCACAGCCATGTGACAGCTCCCAGCTGTCACCCAACAGGGAAAGTGACCATGACCTGGCAGCTGTGCTGTTCCTCCTGCCAGAGCTGTTGCACCCACTGGTTTCTCCACCAGTCTCCACTGCTGGGCCTTTTTGTTAACCAAGCTCTGCATTTAGGACAATGTGTTACTCAGCCCTTCCATTTGGCAGGAAATTAAAACAAACTAAGAGAAATGGTATTCAGTAAACACAACTGTGTAATGGACAAGAACAGAAGGTTGGGGGACAAAATGCAGAGTTAGGCCAGAACAGCAACATCTTCAACACTCCTTCTAGGGTTTTTGGATAAGTTTAAAAACAATCATCTGCTGTATTTCTCCCTAGGTTGGTTTCTTGCAGACAAACCCATCTAGTTCAACCTCGTACCTCTACATTTCCCTTCTGCTGAGGGATCTTACTGTAACTTTTAAAAATTAACATTCTCATGACTTTTATCTGTTTTCTATCGTTTTATTTTGAGGAAGTAATCACATGGATCATAAATGTCTTCAGCAAATTCCAATAACAATCATTACCCTAGTAAGCAAAGACATGCTTGACTGCATGGGGAGCAGGGATAAGCACTGCACTGAGCCACGTATTCACACCCACACATCAATGGCTGACTCTGTGAGGCAGCAGCTATCTAAACACAGCCTGGAAATCTGTTACATCAAAGTTCTGCCTGTCACAGGGCCAGCCATTGCCTGAGCTGGAGGATATAAATCAAAGCAGAAGCTTCTCCTCACCCTGGGCCAACACCACCCCAAAGACGGTTTCATAATCCAGCAGCTCAGGCAGCATCTCACATAAAGTCAGAGGGACAAACAACTCTGGGGCATCCTGAAGGGCAGGAAAAGGGTCTGGGCTCTCAGCAGAGAACAATGGCATGGTTTTCCCTCAGTAAAATGAACTTTCCTCTCCACACCAAGCCATTGCAGTGGCTTAGGGTGAGCGAGAATGAAGTCTCTAGTCCTCTCTGGGAAGCTGCTGCCTCTGAAGCTCACAGGACTCATTCCCTTAGAAGTTTTCCCCATGAACAGAAGAGCTAGGAAAAACCTTTCAGTTGATACTCCATACCACATGAAAAAAATGTTATTTCACGTCACTAACATATTTTTGAAAATTTGTGACAATTGAGACAAAATTCTTCAGTGAGAGTCATGGATTTTGGTTTTTTTTAAAAATCAGTTGTTTTTCAAACAAATATTTTTCTTTTAAATTCAGAGAAATACTACGTTTCCAAATTGAGTTCAGGGAGGCTAAAAAAAGAAAACTTATCCAAAAATCTCAATGGTAAACCAACTGTACCTTTGAAAAGGAGAAAGAACTGTACCTTTGAAGAAAAGTCCACAATAATTTTTATTGTTGGTTTTTGTTTGAATTGAATCTTGGACCTTCTTCTAATTTCAACATTCATTAGCAAACAGCAGGACCAGAGATATATATTTCTCTAATCTAAAAATACCAGCTGCATGTAACCTGAGGGAGTGGCAACCCAGGGCATGCCACAGACTAACCACTAGTCATCTGCCAGGTCTTCTCCTGGTCCTTCACCTGCTCTTTCTACAGAAGTCCCATAGGAAGAAGGAAATGGATCACTCTGCTTTCTGCTCTGCAGACCAAGCACACTTGGCTGGTAACTTGCCTGCTCTAGACGGAGCAGTCTACATGCTACAAAAATCAGAAGTGCCAAAAAATGGGGAAAATTACCAAACTACAGCCCTACTGTAACAAAGCAGGTGTTTCAGAAGCAGGAATCTTCTTCCCCCGGGAAGAAGCTAAGCAGGGAAAAACACTGTATCTAGCAAAAGCCTTCCATGATCTACCCAATTTGTCTCAATGAAGATACTCAAGGTGATAACCAGCTAAAATCCAGGACAAGCTGGGGGATTCATAGATGAATCTTTGAAGGGTAGGCTTGGGGGGTTTTCTCAAGATTTTATTACCAGAAACTATGCCAGGATGAATGACATGTCCAACATGTGGCAACGGATGCTGCCGCCAGATCCCTGCGGAAAGATCTGGCAGCCTGTGGGGGGGAATACATCCCTTTCAGGTCTTGATGCCTGTCTTGTGCCCATTCCTGCAAGCAATGCATATACCACCCCAAAGAGACATAGCTTCACTCTGAGCAGAGTGATTCATGATGACAGCCCCCTGAGCTCACATGGTGCTAAGGCTGGCATGGGTTGTGGTGGGAAGAAGCTTTAGTAGAAAAGAAATTTTTCCCAACGGGGCTGAAAAATGCCATTTTGGAAAACCTCTTCAGTGTGCAGTTTCAAAAAAAGGAAGCTGCTTTTCAACACACTTGAAGTCTGCTGCATCAAAGTGGGAAGCTGCTCTCCTCAGTGATCCTGCACTTACCTGGCACTGTATCCAGCAATCTATCTATTCTCACAGGAAAGAATTGAAAAGAACATTAATAAATGGAAAAGTGGAAATGCTTTCCATACAATTAATATCTCACCCCCAGCCTGTTTCTTTTTCTGAAGATGGAATTGAAAATAATTGATTTCAGCAAAAGAACAGCCCTCACAAATGTTTTTCAAGTAAAACTTTTCTTACACAGAACAAAACCTTCACTTGTTGATCTTAAATGAAAAAAAAACCCGACAAACAATAAGTCCTTAGAGCAATAAGCCTTTAACCCATGTTCTTCAAACACAACATGACAAAACTACGTCAAAAATTTCCTCCACCTTTAGCCAAGACAGAGTGTCTGGAGCTGTGATATGCTGCAACCATCAGGCCAACCCTGAGACACTGGCATTCACAGGATCCTACGTAGTGCCACTAATCTGAAATATTAATTAGACAGCATTCTGCCTGTAGGAAGAACTGCTAGAAAATGTGGCAATAACTGTTAATTACAGAGGCCAGTGGTATGAGCCAAACTCTGCTTTGGCTGCTGAGTACCTGCAACACCCTCCTTGAACAAACCTGAACAGAGGAATACCTTTTGTTTGTTAGAACTATTTTCTCTCCTAAAAGGAGGAGGAACAACCCACTTTTTTTTCCCCAAAAAGCTGCAATATATATATTTATACAAATAAATACACAAAACTATACATTTCATATTCATTTACCTACAGACACCATCACAGCAATCCAGCTGGACACCACCTGGACGAATGCGGGGGGCAAAACCCAGAGTCTGTTCCCATAGCAGGGGGGGTATTGCATACAGAGCCACTGGCAAGGGGACCAGGGAGTCTTCTCCTGGGATGTCAGGGACTGCAGCACCAAGGGTGCATGTACAGAAACACACCCCACATACAAGGACAGACACACACACACTAACAAAGGCCTGCCAACACGGACATACGTACATGCTCCTTACACATGCAGGCTTGTAAATCCATTGGCAAATCTGCTGCAAGTGGATCAACATATCACTTATAATCATCTATACGCTCAGACTCACCTCATACACTCACACTCACCAAAAGCACACCTAGTCCATGTCTGTCCCATCTTGCAGTCATTGATTAACCCTTCAATGAGTGGCTGTGGTGCAGCCATCTTCTGAATTTTCACACATGTGATTTCAAAATTAAATTAACCCCTACTTTGGCTAATTGTTCCTGCATGTCACCCAAGGAGAAGTTTATCACTATTGTGCTTGGAAGGCACTTGGTCACATTCAGAGAGCATCTCTTCAAAGTTCCCAGTCCCATCAAGACTGCCAATTAACTTCTAATCAAGGTTGTATATAATTCTGTGATCACACAGATTGGCCAGTCTTTCTCCCTTATTTTATCTTTACATTAGCTAGCACTGGTCAAAGATGTAGTATCTTAACAGTTCTGAGTGGGCTGTCATATTTTAAGAAAACAGGAACATGCAGATTTTTGTAACACTACCGCATTTCCAAGAAGCTACAAGGCACAGAAATCCCATCAATGACTAATGAGTTGTGGGTTAAGGTGGACGTACCTTGCTGAGAAGTCACTGTAGTATTCTCGACCCGTGCTGCCTGCCATAAAATTTTAATGCTGCTTCTGACATATTTATGAAATACCTCACCTAGTCTTTGCAGGATGACAAAAAGATTTACATCTGCAATTACTGCAAGCACATAGGTTTTAGCTATGCACTTTAAACTTTTGTACACAAAGGTATTTAACTTTAATACAACAAAGGTAGGTGGTGCCACAGAACAACCATATTGGAACTGCATTAGGAGAGATTTATTTCTCTGTACTAGAGGACAATTGCCCAACTCATCTGCATGTAAGATGGCATTGCAATTAATGACAATGAGGGGTTTGCCCCTTTCCTCTCTCAGCTGCCCCTGTAGAGTCATTTTCCCTCTCCACCAGCCACTGGCATGCAGACTCTTGGGATCCCAGGTGGACCCAGCAGCAAGAACCTGCACTGCCAACAGCGATATCAAGATCAGCAATCCACACTTGGCCATGCATAGAGCCTCAGTACCAGTGCTGCCAGATATGGGGCTGGGAACACACTGCTGCTCTGTCCAGTTGCTGCAGCTGCTCATACCAGACTGTCTCTCCCTGCGCCTGGTCTCTGGGGCTGCTGCAACCCTCTCAAAGCCCCATTACATCCTGTACGCAGTAAAGGCGAGTGGCAAAAGGTGGATAAGGGTCATGGAGAGAATGCAGGGCATCAAGTAGATAAGGGAACAGGGTAGATGAGGGTCACAGAGCAGACAAGGGACACATGGCAGATGAGCAGCGGACAAGGTGGACAAGGGTCGTGGACTGGATGAGCAGCACAGGCGATGCATCCACGCAGAATGTCACTCCATTCCTATGTGCCTAGGCACTCCAGGCCTGTGTATGAGTAGCCCCATAGCATATCAGGGGAGGCACCATTTCACCTTCTTTGCTCCAGACTGACCAGCCTGGTAACTCAGATGGGATGAAAGCATAAACAACTGACTAACAGAAAATAAGTTTTGCGATTTGGCTTCATCCCAAATTAGTGTAAAAGGTCACAAGAAGTATCTTGTGAGATTAAAATCTCTGAACCAGGCAGCAGAAATATTGCACTTGGTTTAGGTAAAAACATTCCACCCCATGCTTCATCCTGACTTGAGCCTTTTCTATAATTTCAGCCTTTATAATGACACTGCAATGTGTGGTTACTTCCAGAAATTACACAAATAATTTAGCTCATAGCAGAAGAAGATATAATGTTACAAGCCATAGTAACATAGACTGAAAATATTATAAAGCCTGGAAATTAAGCATTTTGGTAGCTTGATAAATGCACGTTGCTGCTGACATGGAGGCTGTCCTCAATTATATTCCAATGCAGGTGTGGGAATATGGGCAGGAAAGCGTCTGCATGATTGAGGGAGCATCCTGCCACATCAGCACAGTCTGAGGCATTCCTCTGGTGCCCCAGTCCTCGGTGACTGTGTCAGACCCCATCATGGACTGGCCATGGCTCACCTGGGGCTGGGACAGCAGCTCCAGGAGAGGGCCAGGTCCTGCCCTTTCTGCCGAGGTAGAAGCACCTTTGATGGATGGAAAAGTCTCATGTGATCATCCCCTGCATGGATGAGCTCTGCCAGCTGAGCCACACAAAATCTCAGCATCTCAGCTATTCTGCAAGGCCAGGTTTTCAACTGGACTGCAGGCTTCATCCACCTATGGACTAGGGCTTTAGCACGCTAGCAGGGTCTGCTTTCCCCACTCTGTCATTGTGGGGAGCTTGTGCAAGCTCTGAAATACAGACACATATGCCCAGAACAGATGATGTCAGGTTTTCTTTCTGACACCAGAGATGCAAATGAATGCCTGAGTGACAAAAGACAGATAATTTCTCACCTAATTTCCACCACACTGCTTTGGTTCTACACCACATTCACATTACAATCATCCTTTAAATGCAGAATAAAATCTTGTCAGCCAATCTCAGGTCTCTGGAAATGTGGTAGCTCAGTCCTCTGCCACAACGGATGGGACACTTTGCTGGCAAATGCTTTGTAGCCTAAGCCATTTCCAAATAATGTCTGCAGCTGCTTAGCCTGACTTGATCCAGATGAATCAGCCAAAAATGGTGCCAAGGAAGAGAAGACACAGGTGGAGAAGGGATAACAGATAGGGAGTCTCCTCCCACAAATAGCAAGCTGATGCTTGAGGACATCATGGCTTGTCACGGCAAATGCCCCAGGGGACCCACGGCTCCCAACAGTCCAGTGCACACCTCACCAAGACCAGGCTCCCCATTGACTCCTGGCATTATGTTTCCTGACTTCAGTAAATGTGCACGTATCAAAGACAAATTAGCTTGAGCTGGCTCCTTCATCCTGAAGAAGGCTGGTAGGAGAAAAAGATGGGGCAGCACCAATACCCTGTGCTCACACCTTTAACAGACAAAGCAAGCAGGCCTTCTCCCACCTGGGTACTGCTTGTCCCACCATGGAGTCTGTGCACACCTCTCCACCTGAGTAAAACATCCGTGTTCACCCAGCAGTTTGTGACAAAGTGTTGGTGGAGTAAAGCACCCAAGACTGACAGGATTTTAAGCATCTGCTACTGAAAGTACATCAAGTCAGTACAAGAGTGCTGCTTTTAGTCCTTTAATGCTGGAATTGAGGAGGTGGCATTTAAATTTCCCAGCTTACTCTACAGTCAGTGCAGAGCCTACTGTGGTCATAAGAGACAGATGACTTAGTTGAAGTGCCCCAGTGCCATATTTGCTGACAGAAACAAGTGAACCCATACTTCTTTCTGGAGACTTCTCACTTCCCCGTGTAGACTGTCCCTCTTCTCTTGGCCCAGAACATGAACCCCATGAGTAGGAGAAGCATCCTTGGACTCTTAGCTCCTGCATCCCCTGTCCAGGTGTTCACACCTGCCTCACACAGCTGACCACACAATAGTTTTCCAACACAAACGCTACTTCCTACAGATGGACAGCCTCTGCTTTAAACTGTATTTTCAGAGGAAATTTCTGCTGTGGAAAAAGGGCAATCCTTGGAGCACCTTCCTTCATTTTTACTGCAGCATGTAATTTCAATTGAAAGTTCTAACTTAATTTTGCTTTCTTTCTGTTACCCCATTTTATTTCTTTAGCACTGATCACATTACATTGAATTGCACTGCACTGCAATCTATAGTACTGCCCAAGTATTTCATTTCAATTTGTGCCATAGGCATCAGTTCTGAGAATTGGAGTTTACCACAAGGCAGATGTCCTATGTTCAAACAGTCCTAACTGCAAGCAAACTCCCTCTAGCAACACTCATAAAGAAGTCAAACCTACTGTCTCAGAAAGTAAGTCCAGCAAGTAGCAAAAACACTGAATTCATAAACAACAGCCTGCAGGAGAGTGGCAAAGTCCCCCAAAACCTCTACAGGGGTCATCATCCCATGGCAGACAGAAGTGCTCAGGGAGCTGGGGATGCTTGGGTTCAGGATCTAGTCTGCAGCATTCCCTTGGCCACAGAAATGCTGGAAGTAGGAGACATCCATCTCATTGCAGAACAGCTTGGAAAGTGCTTCTTGACACCTGGAAACTGGGCAAATACCGAACACTTGTCACCCTGAGCCAGGCACATCACTCAGTGCATGCAGAAACCCAGGCTGGGGATGGCACATGAGAAGCCCCCTCTGAGACAAGAGTCTCAGCAAGAGGTGGGCTAGCCAGGGTCTAATGCTCAGGAGGAAAGAAAACGCATCATCCCAACCCCTACTACATGGAAGCACTGGACAGTTGGGCTGTCGAGCTCGGATGTGATGGGAACATAGACTTTACTCTCCCATCACTGTTACCAACTGCCATGCTGTGTGGTATGGCAGGAAAAGAGCAGCCGTGTCACACTCCTGCTCACGGACACAGCGGGCCATAAAGTGCTTTCCACTCTGCTTACTTTGGAGATCTCAGCATTTGCTCATTGTCAAACACAATTTGTCTGGAAACTGCCTGATTGATTTTGGTGGCTGGGCTGGCTGCTCCACACACCCCACACGTAAGGTTGTCTGGTGCCTGAGCCACTGCTGGCAGCCCTGACAGATGCTGGGCACTTTGCAGGGCTCAAAGCTCCAACAACTTGCTGTTCTCAACCACGACACTTTTGTAATCTCCAATTTTTTTAAACTCTGTGTGCTGACACAACACAAAGGAGACACAAGTATGAAAAACAGAATTCTCAGAGATTATAATCTATGTTGTGTGCTCTCACATGGCTATTTCTCTCCTCTGAGAAACCACACTACATGTGAGATGGTTGAGTTCAGCCCTGCAAGTACAAGACAGTCCAGGTCAGCTCTAGCTGCTCCTTCCTTGCTTATAGGCAAGGCCTGTGTGAGGCTCAGAACCCTGGGCGCTTGAATCATAGAATCCCAGAGTAACAGAATGGTTTGAGTTGGATGGAACCTTAAAGTTCGTGTAGTCCCAACACCTGCCATGGGACTACACCAGGCACAAACCATTCCACTATCCCAGGTTGCTCCAAGCCCCTCCAACCTGGCCTTGGACACCTCCAGGGATGTGACAGCCACAGCTTCTCTGGGCAACCTGTGCAATGTCTTACCACTGTCATAGCTCTGCTACACTAATCCAAACCACAGCTTTCCAAAATCAGAACTATTGTAGGTCTCATGGCTTTCTAATTACAGTTATCTTTTTGTTACTGTGTTGTCTCCAAAGGACCGCTGTCTGTAATGAAGAAACAAGAGCAAACAGGAGTGGACCCATGGAATGCAGAGGATGCTGCAGTGTGCCTCACCCTTGGCATGCCACGTCTGGCTGGACACCAAGCTGTCACAGCCAGCATATTGGGAGTGCATCACCTGGGCAGCCACTGTCACTGCTTTGAGAGCCAGCAAACCCTCTGTGAAGCTGCTCCTGCCTTTGCAGAGGAGAATGGCAGTTGCCCTGCAGCCTCTACATACACAGGGAAGTGTTCTTAGTGCCCAGAGGAGACCCTGGGAGCTGCCTGGGTAGGGGCGAACTGATCCTGCATATGGCAAACTCTGCAAATCATACCGATGTGCCAGGTCATACACAGCAAATTGCTGAGCTTTTAGCACATCATCTTTACATTTCTGGCTTTAGATATTTTGGGGCAGTTTATTGTAGCTGCCAGCACAATGCATCTCAAAATTACTGTCTTGCAGAGGACAGAAAAATGTTAAGTAACATAACCTCCCCCTAAAAGAAAAGAAACAAACCAGCAACAAAAGACTTATTAAATTCTCACTATTGCTTTTATAACCACCAATCTTGCTTAAAGGTGGGCAGCACATCCGACCCGTAACACTGAAGGATCATTAACAGAGAGCCATTTCCAGCTGCCACCAGGGTCTCCCTGTGGGTACCTTGGAGATGGAACAGTCCCATGGTTCCCTTCTGGGGATGCAGGACAGAGCCCTGTGCCATCAGCTGCGTGCCTCCCTCTCTATCCTCCCATCTTCAGGGACCATGGGCAGATACGGTGCAGGCAGCATCCCATTACTGCCCACAGCACCATCCTCTGCAGTGATGCTCCATGAGCTTCGTAACCACAGACAACCCAGGAGTCTTGGCCAAGGCTCCAGAAGAAATGACCACAAGCCCTGGTTTCCATCCCTCAATACTAAAAAACCCCAGCCTCAACACTCTTGGATCCAAAAGCAGCTTAACTTGAACACTGGTATCTGAACAGAGCACTTCCCTATCCAAAGGGCAACATCACTCAGCTGCTGGAGCCCCAAACCTTGGCACCATCCTAGGGTGGGGAGAGGATAGTTTTGGCATGGGGGTCTGGCTGGAAGACATTCCCCAACCCACGGCCCCCACTGCCACCACTGCTGGCTGACGAGATAGATGGATTTGACTAAAGGCAGCCAAACTGTCACTCAGGAGGTGCCCCCTCGGTACTCTTCTGGCTGGATCTACTGGAGGACGGGCTTGCCTGAGCCACTCCTGTCAGGGATTTCAAAGGGAACAAGCAGCTGAATGCGGATCTGACAGCTCGGCCGAATTAGGGCTATTTGCATGCTAATTTCTACCGTGCTTAACTCACAGGCAGACCTAGAGCGAGAGGCAGCCTCTGCATGTTTGGAACAATGCTTGACTGATCTAGCTGCGTTAACGAGCAAATTATGGTAATTTTGTTATTACAAATGCATAGAAATTTCCAAAGAGTGGAGCAATACAATATGTTTTCTCTCCTCCTCCTCACTCCTAAATACAGACCTCTTTGTTTATACACACTTCACCTTGCTTACTTATATTTAGATATGCACAATGTCTTACCTCGACAGGAGGAGGCAGAAATTATAGACAGAGCAGAGAGGGCCAGCAAAGCAGAGTGGTCTGCCTTTGCCACGCCTGGGATACTGGGGACCACACCCTCAGCGGGAGTAAAGAGCGGAGGGCCTAACTGGCCCCAGGTGAGGATCGCTCTGCAAGGGGAAGGTAGATCCGTAGACCCAAAGGCTGTAGGCTTTCCAGCATTTCATCTTCCTGTCCTCTTCAGTATAATTTCTAAATCAATTCAATGAAATAATATCTGACAGCATCATATTGAAAACAATATAAATTTTATCTATATTCTGTGCAAGCACAGTAATTACATTCCTGAGAGATGAGAACCAAAATGTTTCTCCAGACTTCTGAGATTCTGGCAGACCCTCATTCAAAATGTACATGAGCAGAGGCTAAACACATACCATTTACCTAACTGCTTCATGAGTAATTAAGGGAATAATTTGCCAGCTGATTTGTAGTTTGGTATTGCCCCAGGATATTTGTGATGGCACATCACATACTCCATCATATGTGATGAAACTTCTCTGGGATTTGTCTTCTAAGACTACAGAAGGGTGGGGAGACACTTTTGTGGAGCAGCCCCAGACTTGGGGAAAAATGCAAAGAATTTGCTTAACCAGAGAAGGCCATATGTCAGCACTTCCGCGCTTTGGTAGCAGGTCTTCTCACTGTTGCATTGAAGCCTTGGAATGTTTTTGCGTACATCTGCAGGGGCTGAAGGTGTCTTTGGGGTGCATCAGGGGACATCTGGGTTTGGGTTTGAGCTGTGTGAGCTGTCAAAAAGGCACAGGTGCCTAGAACCCAAGCAGACATACCCATCCTGGCCACAATAGCAGCATGAAGCAGGTGGAGCAGATGGCAAACACTTGGGAAATCACTTCCAAGCTCTGAGGAGATAACTTGCAAGCTTTCTCCTTCACCAAAGAATTGCTAAGGTTTATTCCTCATTTGCTTTAGGTCCATCTAGCATAAAGGGTCAGAATCTCCTTTCATTCTCACTGGCCAGAACAATGTCAGTATCCAAGTAACCAAGCAATTCCAGCATTACGTCGTACATCAGAGGAGGACCTGGTTCACTGATGCCCTCTGACATCCCATCTACTGCAATTTGCTTTCTCTGCCCCTGGTTTTAGGCATTTTGTCTCTCAGCTGCTTCTCTTTTATTTCCTAAATATTGTCACAAGATTACAACATGCTGTTGCAAAACTTTGGCAAAGGTAGAGCCAGAACAAAAACCCACAAACATATTAAAATAACTATGAAGAAAGTCTTCAGTGTGCCAGTGGATCCAAATTCCACCAGTCCCTACAGATTTGATCCTGGTAGTCCCACCCAGCCAAATGTCTGCCGCCTGACCCCTCCATGACATGAGGCTGGCATTCTGGCCCCCTGCACCCCTTGCTGCAGGCTGGGTGCCAGTGGACTGAAGGAGGGTGCTATCCCTTGCAGACTAACGTGTGAGGAACAGCCCCGACAGGAAGAAGAAGTCACACAACCTTGCTGTTCCTCAGCATCAATACCTGCCAGCCACAATGAAAAAATGCATTTGAAAACCACGTGTTTTGTTTGCAACATCATCTCCTTCCCCTTCACACGTTAGAATGAGTATCTTCTCCTAGATAAAAGATTGCTAATGACAGCATTGCTATTTTTTATGCCTTTCTTTTCAAAGCTCAGTTTTGAATGTCAGTGTTTTCAGGTCCCTTTAGTCGGGTAATTGCACATAGACTTCTTATAAAGGAAATTCATTTGTTCAGGGTCACTGCATGGTTTTTCATTAAAAACAAATTACCGGTGTTCAGAAAGGACATCTGGGTTTCAAGAGTCCCATTAATGACTATATTCTCAGCATCACTATTCTAGAGAGTCTACCCTTTCCTGTCACCCAGCATGCAGAGCCTGCCAGGAGAGGAGGGGATGGGGTGAACAGCAGCCCTTGGGGAGGGCAGAAGAGGTGGCAGAGCAGGGGCTTCAACCCTGGAGATGGGAAGAAGGAATGGGGGAAGGGGACAAAAACTGAGGGGCAGCAGGGGCTGCTGTCCCAGCACTTCTAACACAAGATCTGGAATAAGGATTTAAGCGAGTTATCATGGCTGCTTGTGTATAACCTTTGTCCAGCGCAGCTGCAGCATCATGAGCACGATGGCAAGAGTACACACATGCTGAAGATGGACACAGGCATGGTTTGTCCAAACCCCTGTCTCAGCAACGAAACTGCTGCAAGCCCCTCTGCCCCAGTCCTGTCAGGACTCAAATGGGACACAGCTTCTGGGACGGGTTCCTTGGAGCAGGCAAACATACTGTAGCTCTCACACCACCCCTCATGTCTCCTCTCTGTCCCCTTGCTGAGGGCCACCATCTGCCCTACACATGGGAGAACACAGACCTCCAGATACATTTTGGGAGCAGACCCATGGACACAAGTAGTGATCTGTGAAGAGAGACCTGAGCTGGTGCTGGAAACAGGCTGGTGGTTTGTGAAGCTACAAAGGATCAAGAAAAGACCCCAGGCAAGCAGCATTGGTCCCTGTCACCGTGCCAGCTCCAGCCAGCAGGGCAGCAGAGCCCATGAAGGAGGAGGGATAGCACTGGAGAGAAGGCCCAGCCTTCCAGAGGTGAGGGAAATATGGTAATGGTATGGTCTCTGTGACCAGCCAACAGCTGCTTCAGAAGCTGTGCTTCCTTTCAAACACTTCACCTCAGTAAAGGACTCTGGGTCGCCCACATAGGCCGTGGAATAAAACCCCTGCAAATATTGCATTTCCCAGTGTGCACCCAGCTTGCTTCTGCTGAGCTGCCAAAGCCAAGTGTGAGGCAGTAAAAGGAGCAGAGGAGGCAGAGGCTGCAAGCAGAAGACACCACCATCTCCATCCAAAGAAGCAAACAGTCCCAGGACCACCTCTTTGTAATGGAGCAAGCACAGGCAGGTGGCAGCAAGCTTCACGCTGTGACTACACGATGAGGTGGAGAAGATGCAGTGTGCTCCTGCCTGCTCTTCCCCAGAGACTTTCCCCCAGAAAGGAAAGGCCGTTGGGAAAACACTACTCCGTGTTTCCAAAGTGACAGCACGTTAGGGGCACAGTCACAATGTGAACAAACAGTAACAACAGTACCAAATTATTGGGGATAATTTCTGCATACAGCATCTCATTAACCTGTGGGATCCTGTGCCCTGAGATGATGCTGAGGCCACAAATCTAGTAGCTACTAACAGTGGATTAAAGCTTTAAACAGACAATGACAATATACAGAGAGCTGCACTAGATAAAATGAACATTTACAAGGAATATAAACTTCAATGCTTCAAGGCATCAGCCATCAGACAATAAGGGTTAAAGAGAAGTGTTCATTCTGTGCAAGCTGCTTCAGGCACTGCTATGTCCCCTTCCCCAGGTGAGGTTGGTGGCTGTTCCTGAGATCCTGTGGCTTCCCATGACATATACCTCATGATGGAGTCAATGTTGATGCCTGCTCCCAGCACACGCAGGAATATTTACCAATATTCACCAATCTTACGCAGGGTGTACCAGCCTTCCTCCTGCCATTCATAGTCTCCCAGAGCAAAAGGTAAGTCAGGCATGGGCACGGAGCACAGGCAAACAGGATGCCAAGCCAGGGACTGGAAGAAGATGCCACTAGGCTGCTCCAGGGTGAGACCATGGTCACAGGATGGGAGAGGAATGTGGGAAGTGATTTTTCCCAGTCCCCGTGTAGACATTAGGATCTTCCCTATGACAGGAAAGATGTCATAGGGCTCCCTCCAGCCTCTAAGTGGGATTCATGGCTCAGTCATTTAATGGTAACTGGGGTCTAGAGCAAACTTGTCTCTTCTGCATGGACTGCTGGCACCACTGCTTTACTGAGAGGGGCCTGATCTCCCTCTCTTAACAGCTTCCTGACTCCATCTCTACTCACAGTTATCAGGCAGAAGCATATGAATTTCTGCAGCACATTTCCAGCAGTGCCTCAGTTGAAACACTGAGTCATGGAATGGCCAGGCATTTCAGGATGGAAAGGCCTTCACGTGGTCTTAAGACCCTTGTCAGTGCAGGATCAGCGATAAGGCCAGGGCAGAACATTCTGGGCTTCACCCAACGTGTCCTTGAAAACCCTCAAGAATGGAGACTGCACAACCCCTCTGAGCAACCTCTTCCACCTCTGGGCCAGTCTCTTTGGGGGAAGAGTTTGGAGACTTTTGTTATACCCAGTTGCATCTTGCTTGTTTCAACTTCCGCCAATTCTCCCTTTGTGCTGAGGGGGTCCAAAACAGTACTATTCCCATTGTGAGTCCATAAGTTCCAAGTGAAGGAGGGATAACTCCTTCCCTCCAACTCCTGCTCAGAATGATGCTGACCATTCTCACCGCCAGTGCACATGGAAGACTGATGCTAGCTCACAGTCTGCCTCATCCCTGGAGCCTCTCCAGGAACCTAACAGTCCTCAGCCAGTTTTGTTGCAAAGTGCTCCTTTTCCTGGTGCAAGATCTTTTGGTTTACCCTTGCTGGGTTTTATGCTCCTCCCCAGCCTCCACATCACTGCCCTGCTCTGGAGCCTACTGATGGCATCATGCAGGTTGGAATCCTCTAAACACCTGACAAGCTGGGCTCTCTCCTAGTTGTGGATGAAGTAAACCGAGAGTACTCTAGCCATGCCCTGCAGTTCTATGCGTGGTACCAGCACCCAGCTGGAGTGTGGCATTATCCACTACCTCTGAGCTTGACCACCCAGCCACTTGTTTTCCCACCTACCTGCCTGTCTGTTCCCCAGTGTGGCATTTCACTTGTGCCCTGTGACATCAGAGCACTGTGGGTGCTGGCACCTCAGCACAGCTCAGACAGTTCCCCTCCAGTCACTTCTACAGGGTGACAGCCACCAAAAGGCAGGAGAAGCTTGCAGGGCCAGTGACCCGCAGCAGGAATGCATTCATGGGATCCTCTCAGTCCCTAAAGCTCTGGAATGAAATCAAACCATGTGTTTGCTTGTTTGGTTCCTTCAGAGAAAAGCATTTGAATATTTTATTCTCTGCCATGGCAGACACTCACAAGCTGCATAAAAATGGAAATTTACTGCTGATACGCAAGTCCCTTGTTTTGCAGGAAAGGAAGGAGATGTGAAACTTTGAGCATGTGTTTGAACAAGTCATGGAGATGCAGCAGAGACAGGTTCCTGGGTACATACTTGCCTGTGGGAGAGATAAGGAAGGACCTGGGGCTGGCAGGAGGCAAAAGTGTCCTGTTAGAATGAGCAGTGGCAGAAGGGCTGGAGAAGAGATAAGGACAGAACATGAAGCTGAATCCACACATCTTGCAAATGCAAGGGAGTGTGAAGGTCTCCCCTGCCCCACAAGCAAGCTACAGACCTCAGCAGGTGGGACAAACACCCACAGCATGGTAAGGGCCGGGTTTACTCACATCAGCAGGGGCAGTGGCAGTAACAACAAGCATGCAACAAAACACTGCTTTTGTGTTATCATGTATACATTTCTCCCATGTGTCTAAGCACTTAACTCACACAATTGCTTAATTACGAGCAGAAATTCATGGCTAATGATTAAAAATCTTATCAAGGATGCACATTTCTAGGAAAGGCTCCAAAAACTAGACCAAGGCAGAGGCAGGTCGTGAGACGAATTCCTGAGAGCTGGCGCAACAAACACGTGCCTGTGCTTGACCATGACAATTTGGTTGTTTCAGAACAAGCAGGGATGTGCCATTGGCACCAGACTGGGTCTGTCACCTGCCTTACTGTCAGCCCCTCAGGGACTGTGGTGCTTACCCTAGCAAGGCTGTAAGACTGGTCCTGCAAAGGACAGGAGTCAAAGAAGGATTGAGAAGGCATTTTGGATGCTAGTTAGCAAATTCTAACTTAAATGAGACGGAGAACCTACAGGAATTGCAGCTGACCTTCACACTAGCTGGAGCAGAAGGTTGTTATTAAAGGAACCAGTGAGAGGAACAGTGCAGTTATTCAATATAATGGGTCACACAAGCCTATATGTAGTTAAAAATAAAATCTATTACCTGGGAAAATCGGCTCAGATGACTCTACATCACCAAACCCCCACTGCACCTCCTCTGGCTGAGCACCATTAAGCCCCACATCATGCAGCTCTGCCAACCCACTCTGGCTGCTGCTCCCAAAGAGCTAGTAACTCCCCCAGAAAAGACAAAAGTGCTGTGGCCCCACCACTTCTTGCTGCCAGCACCCAGAAGTCACCATCCTGCCCTGGACTGCATGTGGATCTACAGCCAATAGCGCTAGAGGGTGGCACCAGCGATGCGACATACCTGCAGAACTTGCTCTGCACACCCCAGGCACCTGCACAACCCCTGCTTCTGCTGCCACACAGGCAAGCAGTAACAACCAGCCAGCTCATGCCACCTGGCATTTCTGACTGCGAGGTTCCAAAATGGGAAGGAAATTACAGAAGTACAATGTCCTCGGAACCACTCGGTGTCCCCATAAGTCAGGTTTGCATGGAGGAAGATTGAGGTCAGGACACGTCCAGCCCCCAGGGTCAATGACCTCACTGCTGGGGCAGCACAGAGGGACAGTGTTGGGAGAAACCAGGTGAGTTAGAGCAAAGCCTGAGTGAGGTGAGTAGAGCCTGGCGCAGCCCAACATGGAGCAATCTCTAGGCTCCACAGAAGGGTGGCTGGGAGCTCCTTCAGCATTTCAGTGCCAATGCTTTGCTTTGGCACTCTGCAGGCTATGAGGCCTCCTGTGCTGGGGAGCCTCGTCCTTCTTCACTCAGGATCACTCCACACCTCCCCTTCAGCACTGTGGCTTCCACCTCGCACTCACCTCAGCACAGAACATTCACAGCATGCAACGTCTCTCTCCTGAAATGCTGTTTGTTTTCCTTTTATTTTTTCTTTCCCCCCTACTCTGAAGACTCACCAGGCACCATTCCTGTCAGCGCTGGAGCGGAGTAGCTGCCCTGTCCGGCAGGAGGGACATGCGGAGGGTATCCTGGGAGGGTTGTACTTGCCAGCTCGCGACCTGAGGAATCAAACCAACAAATCACCATGTGAGCATTGCGACAAGAAGACATGGCTTTACATCTCCCCAAGCACACAGAACACAGCCATGCATTTGTCATCACTGCTCTGCGAGGACCAGCATGGGATTTCCAGCCTGGCAGGGAGGGCAGGCACAGTTTTGTTTTCTCTGTAAGCTGCCACAAAGCTCCAATGAAGTGCAAGACTGGAAGGGAAAGAGCAGAGCTCTGCAGGGAGAGGAACGCACCCGCCTGAACTCCAGCTGCTCACCCCTATTCCCAAATTCCTCCAAAGCTTAGATTTGTAAAGTCAAAAGCAGTGAAATGGGAAATAACACAAATCTTAATGACATTTCCCCAGAAAACTCCCTAGAAAATCACATGCACAGGCTGAGACGGTTTGAGATCTAAATACAATGCAGGGCCTTTGTTTTATCTCTTATTAAAGCAGTAAAAAAAAAAAAGGAACAAACACAAGACGTTGAGACATGAAGGTGGTTTAAAATATAGTTTGCCACAGTGCTAGAAGAAGGGTCAGATTTGCAGACAACCTGATGCACTGCTCTTTCCTTAGGCCATAGAAACATGGGTTTTACCCAAGTACCCACAGGACTTCCAGGAAAATAACCCCACAAAAGCAGGCAACGGGATGTCCCCCATTTCCCTCTGCCTCTGGACCAGGGGTCTGGGGTACCCTCTCTTCCTTCACCCTCTCCTATCACCTTTGAGGACATTTCTGCTGGCAGTGTAAAGACAGGAGGTCAGATAGCAATGGCTCACACAGTGCCACAGAAGTGTTTCCTTAGTCATGCCTGGACCCTGCTCCCATGTGGAGGTTCTGGGATAGTCAGCATCCCTTCAGGCTGCCACAGTGGGATTTTGGGTAAACCACTGTCAGCTGTGGCCACAAGAGACCCTCCAGAAGAAAAGGATGCTCCTGTGATCTCATCAGGCAGGATCCATCTCTCACCCCAGAGGAAATCCTGGAGCCCACGCATGGTCTTCTGGGCTGTCATGGCATCCTTGGGCAGAACACCTAGCCAAGGAGAAGTTGCTTTCAAGACACACACGGGAGCCTGGTAGCATTGACCCTGCAACACCATGGCTGGGTGAGCAGCTGGATGTAGGTGCTGCAATCCCCTCCCTGTGTGAGCATCACACACACTACTCAGGCACCACTTTAGTTTGTGGACCTGCCCCTTCAACCCACCCCCCTGGCTCTGCCAGCACCTCTGCCAGCCTGCCAAGTGGCTTCTCCAAGGCCAGGGGGAAATGAAGGGTCTGTCAGGTCCAAACCACAGCTCAGAGGCAGTGGCACTGCATGAGAGCTTAGCTCTGAAAAGCTGAGTTTGCACCTCAGTTAAGAGGAAGGGACTCTGGGCTGCATGGAGCACCTGGCCCAAAGAATGAGCTTCCACTCTTCCAGCCTCTACAGAACAGGGACCACTCTGGCTCCAGTCAGCTCCAAGATCCTGTTGGCCTAAAACAGCTCATTAGCAAAAATCAGGATCCTTCCTTAAAAGGTAGCATGTTGGATCAGAAAAAGTTATGTGACTTTGTCGATTTTAGCATCACTGACAAGAAAAAATGCACAGATTCTGGTTTTTTTCACATCATTGTTTTCTGTAGGCAATTGTTTTTAAGACAGTGAACTTTTTTCAGGTCTCTAGAGCTTGGAGAGATTGAAACTGAACATTTGTCCAAAAGCCAAAACCATTTCTTTAAAACATTTTTTGGTTGGTAGAGATATTGAGCCCAAATTTCATTTTTAACTGATCTAAAAATAAAACTTTAAAGTCTTCCATTTTTCTATGTCTTTAAAGAAATGAGACTTCATCTGATGAGACAAGAGACAGGTACACAAGTTATTGCAAATTGTGGCTCACAATCTCTGGGTCATGGCCACAAAGGCTGCCTCCCCCTACACTCAGATAAAGGGGTACATGCCAAAACTCTAGCATTGCTGCAGTGATCTCTTAGCACATGCCCCACTTTCCTCAGCACTCAGAATCTGCAAATCGGGATCCAAGCTGTTTCTCTCAGGTCCTTCCTAAAGAATATTTAGGGTGCATTCACATCCTAAAAGAATTTAAGGTTCAAAACAATTGATTAATTCGCTCTCCAGTTCTAGGGAGAAGTCATATCCCTTACGGAAGGGGATAATGAATTCTAATTATTCAATGCAGACAGAAAATGGTTATTTTAGATTAAAATGTTCTCCCCTCATCACTACCCTGCTTCCTTCTCTCCTACACAAAATTAAACACTGATTATGTCACCTCTACAGTCTGGAGAATACAAAAGTATCTGCGGTCTACATAAAGTCAGTCACAGAAGCTAAGTTCACCCCCAGTGCTGGCAGGGACTCAGCTAAGGGCTGTCCCTAATGCAGACGAACATTTCACAGCCTGACTACTGCCATCTAGGAGTCCTCCAGAGACCCATGAGAGAAACCAGGACTCTTCCCTTCCTTGGTTGTAGGTGTCACCACAGAATGGCACAACACGTCATGTCCCAAAGGTGCCTTGATCTGTGGGCAAGCTCCCCCTCCCAAACTGCCCCACACTGACTACTCCCCACTCCTCACTTTCCATAGCTGTTATAAAAACTTTGACATTTACTTGTCTATTTTGAAATATTACATATTTTTCACTTTCTCCAAAGCCACTGCCACACCCAGAATCATTAGGATCATTGTCAAGGGCACTGAGCAATGTCACTACTAAGGACAGTATAATGAGTAGGATCTCTGCTCCTCAGTGAATAAAGAAAACATCACCCATGACCTATTCCACAGGTTTGGGCTGGTTTCTATTACATCCTATTTCCAAATGAAATGCTCTATCATCTGCCAACAAATCTTCCTAGTAGGGTCCCCACAGCTAAGTCTCAGGCAGGGCCTGAGAGGAGGCTGAGGGGGCTGGCCAAAGGTGACCCTAGTGCTGCAATCCCACCTCATCCTGTCAATTCCATCCAATGTGCTTTCACCAAAGAAGAAAGACTGGAGCATCCCATTCTCTATGAAATTCTCCCCCAGTGCTGGCAAATTTCAATTGCACTAAAAGAATTGATTTAAGAGAAAAACACTAATCCACCTGGTAGAAAGTGAGGTTGAGAAGCAGCCTCTGCTCCAGGGTGTTGCTGCCTTACTCATACAGGCAATGCACTCAAGAGGAAATGAACATCTGCATTTCAGCAGTGGGCGACACAGACATAGGGACCAAGGTCCTTCAAGACATGTGTTTTCCTGAATGTCTTTGTCCTGTACTTTTTGAAGGTTATTTTAGACACCTAGAGTTAGAGAGAGGGAAGAAGCAGCTGTGGGCAGAGCTGCCTCCTTGCCTTGCTGGGCTGGTATTGTGCAGGACAGAGTAGTCCAGCTGCCAACTCCAACCTATAGAGAAGCTCAACTAGAGCAGAGTCCAGCAGGATTTCCAAGGTAACCAACAATCTCTTTCCAACAACCTCTGCCAACAGTTTTAAGCTCCAATTACCAAAATATCTTTTTCAGTCTTGCCTACAGTGGCCTCCCCATGGAGAGGCTGATAGCCCCAGCAGCATCGGTACTTTCAGTGATATCTGCTGACCTGAAACTGGCACACCTCCATGATAGAAGGAGCACACAGCAGCTCTAGTGCCCATTCAGCCTGGACCCTGCCATCTCCTTCCCCCTATCACCTCCTCCAGACTGCTTCACCAGGCTTCTTCAGGTTCCTGGTGAACACCTCCATGGCAACACTGACCCATCACTCCTCTGATTTCCAGAGGGGAAATGTCTTAGGGGGAGCAGCAGTGTTGTCATTGTCGGGAGTGGAGCGAACACCTCTGCTACAGATGCCCCTGTACATGTCAAAGGCTCTGCACACAGATGATAGTCAATAAATGTTCATCCCTCCATTCGCCAGGAGCTGCCAACACTCACAATGAAAGCAAATTATTATTTTGCAAAAATGTGTAAATAAGTAATACTCTTCCATAAAAGAAATTCTGCCACCAGCTACAGGAGAGCTCAGCAGTAACCCCTGCACAGATGAGGCAAGCAGCACTTGGGCATCAGCAAATGTCCCTGCTGCAGGACAAAATGGCTGGGGCAGAGAGCAGCCTGTGGCAGCAAAGGACTCTCCTGTCTCCAAACTATGGTGAAAAAAAAGAGGGAGCAGTTTAGAACCATCCCTCAGTTCATCTACCTTTTTAAAAAAAAATCAAAATGCAGCAAAGAGCATTTCCAAGTGTGTCTTTGTACACTACTGTGTGTAAACGTGAATCCAATTAACTTCAAATTTAACTACTAATGAAATTATCTCATTTTGCTATCAGCTCAGCTCTCATCCATGGCAGTAATTAACCACTGGGGGTTGTCACTCCCAGACACATGACACAAGGACTCCCCCAAGCTCAGGTGCTTCAAACCCGTACAGAATTCATTACCCTGACAGTGTGAAAACCCTTCACTTTCAATACCACTGGGCACCAATGCATTTTTTCCCTTTATCTAACAGATTGTCAGTAACAGTATGAAAAAAACGAGCCCACTGGACACGTAATTAATTACAGCAAAGGATACATCAGAAAATGTAGGGGGTTCAGGTGGTGGAAGGGGGCTCACAGAGCCCCTTTGCCATTGTCTCAGAACCATCAGCGGGGCCGGTGATTTTCCTCCCCGAGATGCACCATGGTCTGCATCAAGGGAAGCCAGGCCTTTGGCCCTCGCCCCATGCTCACAGCAGGTGTGTGATTGCCACTGGCTCAGGAGCATGGTCAAGAATGAGGTAGTGCTCTGGGTTAATGGGATAATGCCACCTCTTCAGAGTCAGAAGTTCAATACCAATAAGTCAGCATTATTGGGAAAGCTGGTCCGGTGGTGCCAGTGAATCCTCCTGCATTCCTACTCTCCTTGCAGGTAGCATTACAAGACATCAGCCCATCTGAAATGGCCACCCAAGGAAGCACACACCCCTGTCTGAAACTACACAAAGTACCACCCAGCACCGGAGTGCTCCACCCAACGGAGACCAGCACTGCCCTAGGCTCCACCTCAGGCATCAACACCCTCTCAACCTCTGCCCAAATCAGATCCCCCACAGATCTGTCCACCAGCACAGATCAGAGCCCTCTCCCCAGATCCACACAGAGCCTGCTGCCTCACCTGACTCTTCATGTCTTTCCATAGAAAAATTTTTTAAAATGCAGGTTTGCACTAGGCAAAGTGGAGATGAAAAGATGCTTCCACACAAGCCCATAGAGCAGTGCAATGAGCTGGGCAGGTGCTTCCAAGCACCATCCCATTCAGTCTGGGGTTCTACAGCTCCTTGCCTGGCAGCCTCTGCATGCAAGGAATCCTTATGCTGGTTTTGTGCAGGGATGCCACATAGCAGCTGCAGCAGGGCACCAGCAGAATTAATAAACCACTTCCAGAAGGCCTCTCAGATGGAAGAACTTGGCTTTAGACTGTGCTCTCTTCAAAATGACCTTGCATGGTCTCTAAGACTCCATATCGTGATGGGAGGCGGATGGCACCCCTCCGTGGTTATGTTCCTGGTCCTGTCACATGGCACCTCCTTCATCAAGTGCCTGCAAATGTTGGTGGCAGAGGAAGGGACCTGCACTTATGTTGTTCTGCTGCCAGGACCTAGGAGCCTGCACATGTTGCTCTCTCTTTGGTGGGCTTTGACAGCTGTCCTGCCATGCCAGGCACTTGCTATCCCAGATACGAAGAAGTTGTGGTGCCTTACAGGAGGGGATCCCATTGCTTAACACTGGGAAAAAAAAGTAATTGGCAGAGACACTTTTTGGGAGCCACTTCATCTCTGGGCAGCAAGCCCAAATTTCTAGCCTATTTCAGTTAAATTGGTTACCAGCACTGATTTTTATTCTGAAAAATCTGGTTGCCACTTACAAAAGCTCTTTTTCTTCTGCCCAGTGAAGAACTTGTTCATGCTAACCTGGTTGTTTCAACTCTTATTCCAAAGAAAATGTTTTGGTCAAAAGCACAACTCTGTTTTCAGAAAAAGGACCTGATGAGTTCCATCAATTGGCTCTTGCTCCCTTTGCCACCTGGAGACGTGTGTATCACCCAGGGCGTGCCCAGGGCAGCAGCATGGGGCAGGGGAGTACCCAAGCAAGAGACATGTCCTAAAAAAGCTATGTGGTTCTATCCCATACAAAATACTGCTCCATAGCAGCAGCTCAGTCATTACTGCCTCGGGTCCAAAGCCACTGAGTACATGTCCCAACATTCAGTCCTGCCCAAAAGTGGCTCAGACTCTGTATCTCATGGATGCCTGTAGTACGGCATTTCATGCCATTCCACTGGCAAAGAAGATGTCACCAGCACTGGACTCCAACATACCGAATTGCTGCTGTTAATGAATAACTCCCCTCCTGTGCTCATCTTGCTTTATTTGTGGACATCAAACCAGTGCGGTGTGCTTACGGTGATGAGTTACCTCTCCTGCACCTAATTAGAGGCAGATAAAACAGTGGTAACATACAGATCACCTGTAATGATTTTGCTGACTCGATTATTCTTCTGACAATTAGCTCTGGCTGCCAAAGCCTCACAGGAATGTCAAAGTCTACTTCCTACAAAGCAGGTAATGTCACAGGTATGACCATGAAATCAATAATGAGGCACAGCTCTTGCAGAGGGCATTCAGGTCAGACGGAACAGCCCTTAAATTAAACATTGATAAGCAGAACACAATTATCCATCATGTTTAAGTGCCTGCGTGAAATTAGCAGCCAGGGAATGGGAGCAGTGGGGGAAAGATTAGTGGAGGAGGTATTGAAATGCGCAGTGTCCACTGTGACTGGGGCTGCAAGGGCTCATGACAGTGGCACCGTAATCTGCTATCAGAGCCATAAAATTCAGATTAAGCACACTGCATTGAACAGGGGTTGCAGATGTGGGTCTGTTTTTCTCCTCATCTGCAAAGCAGCAGTAGATGTCTAAAGGAGTCCAAAGCTGCCTTTCATAGCAGGTATCTCTGCTACTCTTTCCATTGACCCAATTACACTTTTAAAAGAGAACCAGGGCAGGTAAAAGAGAAAGGAAGGAAGAACAATGCTTTCTGTCAGAGCAACAATGCAGTGAGGAAGTACAGTTTAGAATCATTTCGCTACATAAAATTTAAGATACTGAGGATAGATACAAAAAGTGTCCCAAATAAAGCCAAGAAGTGCACACTGCTCTGGGCTGGTTTTACCTTATTTAGTACTTTCTGTTGTTAAATGTTCTTCAGATCTGGAGTTTTTTAAGGAGGTATTATGTTTGTCTATTTGTTGTGGGTTTGGATTTGTTGGTTTCCTTTTAATATGAAATAGACCTGAACAAAGTAAAAATCTTGAATATTTTCACAGCTGTTGGATCTGCAGGGCCCTGCCACAGCCAAAAGGGAGGATGGACCCTGCATGTGCTCAGCAGGGACCCACAGAAAGGGCTACAGGGGCACAAGGACCCAACAGCCCAAGCTTGGATAAACCTCCAGTAGCTCCTGGTCCAAGGGCCAGTCCCTCCACCAGTGTGGAGGAGAAGCACCTCCTCAGATACCAAGTTTCAGGAGCAGGGGAAGGCAGCTCATTCTGGCCCTGACAGGATGGGATCTTCTGGTGGTCAAGATCTAAAAGATGAGACTCTGCTTACGTAACACAGAACTGGGTTTCAGTTTAGTTTCTGGTCCAACTTTCACTGGAAAACTGTCTGAAATTGGCTCCTCTCCCCCTTCTTATTTCCATGGCTCACTGTGCAAGGCAGAAAGAGGCAAAATTGCAGACAAGTAACATGTGGGAACTGCTAAAGCAGGGTGAGGGAAGCCAAGCAAGCTTCCAGAGATTCTGGAAAAGAAATGGAGCAGGGAATGCAGACTGGAAGCATGGATACACAAAGGTGTGCATGGGACAGAGACACACACAGGCTTGTCCTCCTGCTCTGGTCATACCACTGGTGCTAACCATACTGATCTGCAGTTTTCAATGTTTCAAAAGGGATTCATCACATACCAAGTGCTCTCCTCAGCAATTTGCATTAGTTTGGAAATGACATCAAGTGTTGCCTACAAAGGCAAAAAACCCCATGTGTCTACTTATCGGAGAGACCAGTTAGCCTCCTCCTGTCAAACTGACATGTTTAAAGGGGAGAGAAATCTCACATAAAAATAATGGGCTTACCCTCATGGCAGATCTTAGCCTAGAAAATGTTTTTTTTTTGGTCAAGTGCCATTCACCATGCAGTGTAATTCACAAGCAGCAATTAAATACAACTTTCAAATAGAAATAATAAAACCAACTTTAAGAGTTCAGAATTAAATAAATGCAAAAGAAACCAAAATCAAAAGCCAAAATATAAAATAACAATTCCAAAACAAAACATCTCGTCCTGCTAAAATATAGAAAGTGCTAGTTTGCCTGGTTTTCTGATGTTGAGTAACATGCTTCTACATTTCATATCACTTCACATCTTAGGTCTGAACAGCCTTACACACCTCACAACCACTGCCAAATTAAAGATGGGGTTTTTTCATTGCATTATTTCTAAAATGTACTCTAGCCAGCATGCTACATGCAATGAATGAAAGAAATAGGAGAATTAAACCACGCAATGAAACAGCTTTCTGACGAATAAAGCTATGGAAATTTTAGGCTCCATTTACTCCTCAATCTAATTTTGCCCTCCAATGCACATTATGTCTGAAATGGGATCTCATGTGGTTTGATCAGTGCTCTTAACGCATGCAGAAGCAACATATTCCCTTTATTGTTGTTTTCCTTCTGCAGCACAGCAATACTTCTAATAAGAGCAGCACAGCAGGCTTGGTGAGACTGTCTCCACAGTAATCACTGTGCTGCTGGAAAGATGTAGGATGACCAAGGGGATCAGCAGCTTGAAAAGTTTGTGGTCCAGGGGATCCTTGTTCCTGTAAATGCACAGCTAGATGCTAAATACCCCACAAAAATGAAGAGCGAGACTGAGTTATCAAGAGATGTTTAAATAAAACATTTTCCCTTTTCTTTTTTTCCACTGTCTAGATTTTTGCAAATGCCCAGAAGGTGCTTTTTAGCTTCTCTTTGCAATCAAGAAGACTAGAAGGAAACTACCTTCAGTTTGTGAAGAACTACAAACTCCTCTCACTGTAAGAAGACTCCAGATAAGTCCTTGGAGCTACAAGGGAAAAACCAAATAGTAGGAGCTGTAGTATGAAAAGTAGCATTGTTAGCATTTTACTGTGGTGGCATGGATGCTCCCAAAAACTAATAGATATGTATGGGGAGAAGCGGCTGGCCTCCATCCTCTGTCTTGTCAAGAAATGGAAATCCAGACTGTTTCCAACCCCACATCTTCAGCCCATTTAACAAACATTTAACAATTATGAAAAGGGACACACCAGCCCTGAGGAGTTGTCCTGCACATTCCTTGGCTCCACAGCCTTGGCTCAGGTTGGTAGCTGCCCTGGGAAAACTGACACTGCTCCCAAAGGAGCACATCCTTCAGCAGGGCTCTGATCTTCAGGATTCATTCTGTAGACTGGGCCAACAGACCTTGCTGTCCATCAAAAACTCAGAGGGCCGATACCAGGCCATGCAGTCACCTCTGGGGCCTTCCCAGGCACCAAGGAAGTGTGTGAGGAAAAGCACGGAGATGGCCCCTGAGCCACCATCTGCCACCATGGCCACATCATGAAGGGCATCTGAGAATGCTGATGACCTGATACCCCATCCACTATGAGAGGGGCTGCCACTACCCAGGGTATGCTGTGCTGTGACATGAACTGCAGGAAAAGGCCCTGCTGGTACAGATGTTGCTCCAGAGCATCTGTATGACTATGTTATGCTATGCTATGCTATGCTATGATATATCATAGCATAGCATAGCATAGCAGGAGGGGCAGGGCAGCCCACCTCCTCCTCCCAGCCTGGCAGCTGGGGTGACACTGCCCCCAGGTCTGAGAACTACACAGGGTGGCCTGGGAAGGCCAGAATCCAGGCAAGCCTTCAGGCTGCCAAGTCCCAGGTCCCTGCCACGTCCTGGTGGGGTGGGATGTGATGATGGCCAGCTTCATGACCCCCAGCCATGTGTGGGAAAGCAGGTAAGCTGATCAAGCCAAGCAACCAGGCAAGAGGGGAGGACATGGGTTTCCAGGTATCTTGCAAAGGACAGCAGTGACATCCAGAGGGCTTTTGGGAGCAGCAAGAGCAGGAGGAGAAGCCCAGGCACCATGCAAACCTGCCTCTGTGAAAATCCCTTTGGTCCCAAGCCAGACCCTTGCACCCCTGACCAGCACCCAACAACTGACAATGCTCTGGCAGATCATGTCACTGCTCAGGGCCATGGCGTGTCCAGCCAGGCTCAGTGCAGTACCGTGATGCCGGGGGCTGCCAATGCTCAGCCAGATGCCAGGCAACCCAGGGCTTCACTGTCCTACCTGCTCCCATACAGACAGACACCCACCCATGCAGAGGAGCCCTGTCAACAGTGACATGGGTGAACAGACCCAGCAACCTGCCGGTGCATCCAGAAATAGGAAGATATTAGTATACTGACAACTGGTTATTCAGCTTGCTACATAAGCACAGAGGAAAAGAAAATCCAACAGCTTCCACCAGTCTGTTTTGCAGCGACATGAAACCCATGCTGAAATTTTTCATCTCACAAAGATCAATATTTATGATCTCCATCTGGAATTTATATGAGATGGAGGCATTTCCAATCCAAGCATCATTGCTAATGTCATGAGCAGTTTTCTACTCCTCACAAAAGAAATGTTTACACTCTCGATTTTTACATCTTAATTAGGGTTCAACAAAGTCCAAATCAACAACCTACATGCTATTATTCTGATATTTCAGTAATGCTTTTTTTATCCTGGAATAAGAGGAAAAGTTGAAATCAGGCACTTCACCCATATTCTGTGATGGAAATAGTGAAGCTATGGAAATGTTGACACCCTGGGGTTTCAGTATTTTCCACCAAATATTCTGAGTTGTCAAGTTTGAAATGTTTTATTCTCTTTAGTTGAAAGAACCTGAAACATGTCATTTGAAATCACTTTGAGACAAAATTGCATTTTTCATCTGCCCCATCAAGCAGCAGGACCAAATTCATATTTCCAAGTACCACCTCTTTCCAAGCTTTCTAGTGGGTAGATAGCATCTCATAACATAGTGAGACGTACCTCAGCTGATGCACCATGTAGTTCAGAAAATAACAAATGTATGGATTACTTTATGGGAAACATCCTCCAGTGAGTTCAGACCAGAGAACAGAAGGGATTATGGAAAGGGATCTTGCTCCAAGCCACAGTGTGATAATCCCCTTCTGCCACACTCAGGCAGGACTGAAGCAACCCATGAGTGCCAGCATCAGGATGGAGGGATGCTGCAGTGATGCTCAGAGCCATGGGGCATCTCCACTCAACCCAAGAGCTGGGGGCTGTGCAGCCTGCCTGGGTCTGGGTGAGAAACTTGGGGCTTGCTTGATCCTCAGCCATCACCCTTCAGCTGGGAGCTCCCAGCTCACATTTTCCCCTGCCTGCTCCTCAGCTGAAGACAGCGACTGTGGACAAAAGTAGGGCAAGAGAGTGGCCAGACGGGGTCCCCGGCTGACAGTGGCCATTGTGGTGTCAGGATTTATAACTGTATTAAATGGCATGACAGTTGGCCATAATAAATCAGCTTCCGCTCTTTCCAAATCACAGACAATAAAAAGGTTTGGCAGTGAAAGTCATTCATCATCGTAAAGACTTGAGATGTTCCAGCCTTCAATTTCACTCACATTCTTAACACACCAGAGAGGAGTGCTGGAGTTTTCGGGGGGAAAAAAAGAGAGGGAGAGAAGAAAGGGGAAAATAATTAAAAGAAAACATGAAGAAAGACTGGACAGGAATAATTACAAAGGTCAGAGAAAGGAGTACATTCAGGACAGCACTTCTGATGATGGGGGCAGAGCTGCTCTGTTCTCTGCAGGGTTATGTGTAATGCTGAGCAAAGCTGATGGGTGTCCCTACCACCCTATGAGTCCACTGGGAGGAGAGGCTGGGACAGTGTCCCAGAGGGGTAGCCAAATGTCACACTCACTACCCTCTTCTCTCCAGACCTGTGGTGCCACTGCCGATCCCTGCTGCCTACAACCTCTTCATGCCACATGGTTGGGACAGAGGAATGAAGTTGATGACAGTGGCTAGTGCTGGTGGAGCACCATGTCCACAACCATGATGGTGCCTTCCCCTCCATGAGGACTGCAAGTTCATTATGTATCCATCCAGCAGGAGGGACCTCCCCTGTTGCACCAGAGGCCAGCTGCAGCCAGCAGACCTCAGAGCAGCCACTACAGAAAGGGAGCATTTTGCTGAGGGTCTGCACACAGCACCTTGCAGGGGAAAGCATCGAAGTAACTCCACTGATTACAAACCCTTGACTGACACAGTGTACAGGGACAGTGACTTTCCATCTCTCCAAGGGGCCAAGCACAGGAGGTAGGCACTCCTGTCCACCACATGCTGGTCAGGGTTGGGGGGCAGTACCACACAGAGCACCACAGAGCTGCTTTATGCATGTCACAGTAGGGCCCAACAATATCCTACTCTTATCTTAAGAACTAAAGATCATGTCTCATTAAAACCTGAGCTGATATCAAGACTTGAAGGTAGTGAAGACCCCAGCAGAGTATGGATAAAATCTGTCTCCTGAGTAGTGAGGATGCAGCAGTGCATCCCCAAGCCTGTTAAGCAGCCATGAACCCTTATACAACAGACAAGGTGCAGCTGGCCACATGGTGATGATCCCACCTCTGCATTTCCCCAAAAGATCCAATGTGACTTCTGCAGCCTTGTGCATCCTCCCAGTAGGAGGCCACAGTAGCTGCCTGTACCTCTGTTGGTCAAACATTTGACTGCAGAATGAACACTGGTCACTCTAGGGTGGACAAAGCCATAGGGATGCTCTGGGGCAGGACATAGGGATCCACGGAGCACCTCCTGGTGTGGCCTCAGCAGCTGCAGGCAAAGACACACATAGCAGAAGTATGAACTGCAACCGTGTACCCCACATTTGTGCAACACGTGTGGTGTATGTCCCATGTGCCCCTGTTATCGCCAGTGTTCCCCTGTTCCTATGATGACCATCCCCAGCGCAGCCCCACAGGGAGAGATGGATAATGTTCTCCAGAGAACTTAGGGGCTGGATGCAGCTCTGTCACTCGGGCTAGGCTGGGCAAAGCCCTGGCTCAGCAAGACTGGTTCATAGTTTGCCCTGATTCAGTGCCTATCCCAGACAGCTTGGCTGTTTCTGCATCAGCATGGGGCGAAGCTGAACCTAGATGCATTTGTGACTGCCTTTACTGGCTAGCATACACAGGTCAGGCAACACAGGACACAATTCTACTCCAGTGTGAACAGCTACCAGACCTGTTCAAGGCTACACCAATGCCTGGGAATAGCTTATGTCCATATTCAATAGTTATAATGATATTAGCAAGGACAGAAGGAGCAAAAACAAGGCCTCTGTTTAGCAACGAACACTTGATTTGCTGACAAAGAGAGTCTCATTCATACACAGCCCCCAGCATCACCCCACCTCTTAGGGACTTTGCTATTAGCGCAGCTGTAGCAGCACCTGCTGCCTCCCCACCACACTCTTCTACACCCTACATACTCTTGCAATCCTTAAGTCCCAGTGGTCCAGGACCACTGGAGGATGCTCACATCTGGGGAGGCCACAAGGTCTGGACCCACAACTGCCAGAGACAAAGCCAGCTGGGGAGGGGATAACCCACATATCCCTCTTTAGAGGGATACTGCTGATACACGAGCCTTTTTCAGAAGTTAGTGCTCAAAAAACATTTAATGTCATCACGGGGCCGAGCTCAAGGATTTCAGATTGTTGCAATTAATGTACAATGAAAAGAAGGAAAACTCCAGAGGGACCCCAACACTCCTTTCACTCTTTTTACTGAATTTACTTTTGAGCCACATCTGTGTGAAAATCCCAAGCCAGGTGTCAAGTCTGTGGCAGCACAGGCAGTCCCCATCCCTGCTGATACTTGTGGGATTTCCACAAGTGATATTCCTCACTGCTGGTAGATGTGCCAATTCCATCAAGCAGCTCAAAGCCAGGCAACTTGTATTTTGATGAATTGTCAGTGACATTTTTCTTTTTTTCTACTTCATTTTTCTTTTTCTCTATTTTTTTATTGCAGCTCAACATTTTTTTGAGAAATTATACAAAACCCAAAATCCACACATTTTTTGGCCTTAATGTCACATGAAATAATAAAGAAACAATGGTCCATTACAAAAAAAAAAAAAAAAAAAACAAAAAAAAACAAAAACACAAAACCCGAAAAACCACCAAAAACCAAACCAAAACAAAAAACCCAAAACAAACAAAACAAACAAAAACCAAACAAAAACCCCAAACAAAATAGTAGGCTTATAAAATCTCTATTCTCAGCTAACACGGTGTTTTCCAAGGACAGAACTACAGGAAGAGCTCTTCTTTCAAAGAATAGAGAACATAAACAAGAACTTTCCTCAAAAAATAGACCGCAGCATTATTAAAACGTGACTTCAAACACTTTACACTTTGCAGTTTTTCTTTCTTGAGTCCCCTTAAGTTTCACCTAGATTTCTCCCAGATTTCTCCTGGATTAAAAAAATTAAGGCATGCTCCCATTTCTAGGGTATGGTAGGAAGGTGTGAGCACACAGCAGACAGCAAGTGGCCTCCTGGCACGCTCTCCATTGCCCAGGGGTGCACATAGACCCAGAATTGTCTCTTTTACCATTCCCTCTGCTCACTTCCCAAAACTGCTGGTCTGAAAACTCATGGTCAATTCACCGCAAATACATAGAATCTCCCAAATGGTCAGGTATCATTTAAGAATTAACTCATATTAAGCCAACTAAGGCCACGTATCATCAGTGGCAGAATAATAGAATTGTTTAGGTCAGAAAAGCTCTCTAAGATCACCAAGTCCAACCATTCCCCAGCAGTGCCAAGGCCACCAGTAGTCCATGTTCCCAAGTGCCACATGGCTTGTATATCTTTCCAGGGATGGCAACTCCATCACTGTCCTGGGCAGCCTGTGCCAAGGTTGAACAGCCCTTTCACTGAAGATATATTTCACTTTTCCCAATATCCAATGTAAACCTTCCCCAGCCTATCTTGAGACCATGTCCTCTTGTCCTGTCCCTGTTCCCTGGGAGAAGAGCCTGACTCTCACCTGGCTCCACCCTCCTGTCAGGGGGTTGTAGAGAGCCAGGAGGTCCCCCCTGAGTCTCCTTTTCTCCAGTATGAGCCCTCTTAGCTCCCTCAGCCGCTCTTAAGAACACTTGTGAGACAGACCCTTCCCCAGCTCCACTGATTGTCATTGGACACATTCCAGCTCCTCAACATCCTTCAGAGGTCTTCAACCACTGTCATCAAAACAATTACCTTGTCCTAGAAACAACTTTTGCAGCCTGACTCAGATTGCCACTAGATTTTATTTTTGTGGGGTGCAGATGCACAGATGCCAATGCATCCCTCTACTCACCTAGAAAAATAATTTTGGTGGATTGCACAGAAACTCTCAGTGTTTTGTTGTTGTTGTGGGCCAAAAAAAAGCAATTAAGGAAGCACCTAAGCTGACTAGAATGCTTTCCTTTATTTTCTTTTTCTTTTTTTTATTTTTTTGGTAATTATTTCCAAATTGTAGATCTACAACAGATTTCAGCAGTTATATGGCAGTGAGAAACACTGCCTGTGGACTGAACTGGCTGTTAATGTCCTAAAGGTGCCAGCCAGCCCTGAGTACCTGAACCCCTAGCTGCTGTGGCGGTGGGTGGAACAGCTGTGTGAGCATCCCCAGGACCCAAACACCAGCACAAGACACTGTGCATGAAGCCTGAAGAGCACTTTCCACCCACTAGTGTGGAGCTGGTTTGATGTCCTTTTATTTTCAGGGTGTTTCAGACCAGGGTGAGCACAAGACAAGGCTGCTCAGCATGTTCGCAGAACAAGCCCCAGGCTCGCCACAATCAGGACCAGCATGAAGGCATCAGAACCCTCTTGTCTTAATCCTCCTGCTATAGCTGCTTGATTTAAAATTGTATTTATTATCCATACCACAGTGGTATTTGGGGCAGGGGGAAACATTGAATTAATTAATTAATCACAAAATCCTTAAGTAAAAGATGCTATGTAAGTGCAAATTGTTATTATACATGCTTTGCACCAAAATATGTTTACCATAGTTAAATTCAACATTTAAATCCACAGCCAAACTCTCACCAGAGTCAGGCTCTACATCATCAAAAGAGGCAGTTAATAGCCTGGGTCTTAGTGGGGTACAAGTGCCCTCGTTTGCTTTCTCAAATGCACTTCTTCTTTCATGGCAAGATAAGAATTCATAAAAATGGAAAAACTCAACAGTGTCGCAGTTAAGACTCTGTCTTCTCATTAAAAATGACACTTCTGTTTTTCAGATTGGCTGCCTTTCCACAGGAGTTTATGTGGCCTTTTTTCAAGTCTTTAACATGGCAGATGCTACTGTGAGTGATGGATAGATTATTGGAAAATGCATCTGCACGTTTATCTATAAAATGTAGAAACTAAGCTGTAAATCTCAACATAATGCTTCACTAGAAACCGTCCATCTACCAGCATGAATTTGCACTTCAAAACAGTCCCACAGAAGTTGAAGTATAATTCTGTGATTTATGTTCCATGTTTAAACACACATCAACATTGCCAGGTAAGGACAGGTTATATAACCAAAACATAGCCGAAGAAGAAGACTTTTTATTTTTTGCTATTACAAATAGACAATAACAAAAAAAACCCACCAAAGCATTTTTCCAGAAGAAAATTTACTATTAACAAATCCAAATCTTTTCTTTACTTTCTCCAAAACCACGTTGATTTGAGGATAGGGATGGGAGGGGAGAAGAAAAGACAGGAAGAAGTTGTGAAAAGGTACATTACTCTTATTTCAGACAGTTGGAACAGGAAGTACAAATTGAAAAAACTTTTCACTAAAAAAATTCAAATATTTTTAAATTTTAAATCAAAATAATTGAAATCCTTTCAGTCAGCTGGTGAAAGCACAGCTGTAAAACTGGTGCTGACTATCAGCTGGATAACAGTTCTCTCCAGGATCTTCGGGTGACCTTCTTTCTCTCTCCAGGGCAGGTCGATCCCACCTACGCAGGTCCAGCTTAAACTAAGCACCCCTCATTCCCTCCATAGCCATTAGAAAGAAACAGGCATATCCTGATGAGGATCTCTAACTTTGTATTCAGAAATTCTTTGCACAAGTCACCTTTTTCAGGTGTTTTCTCCTTTTTACCTGGAGATCTTGCTACAGGCATGACCAGCCACAGACCCTCTAAACAGTGAGACATCAGCAAAGAGAGTCCAGTGCTGTGTCACTGTGAGAATCAAATATAGGGAGGCAACCAAGGTGGCCAAAATCCGCAGCTGAAGTGTAAAGAGTAGATTTATTCCATCACCATGCTGGCACAACAGGGACACATACACTGCTAAGCTTATTCCATCTTAGCAGGGGCAAAAAATGTGTGGCCTGTTCCCAGTCTCACGTACCAATGGGCCTGTGCAACACTTCACAATGCTGTGAATTTCCTCTGTGCTTTTATGATCTCTGCTTTGATCTCTCTCCCAAGGGAGCTCAAGAATGTCTGGGAGAGGGCCTCCAAGTCTCTGTAAACACCTACGTTATCTCTACACAGAAATTTTACTTCTCAGAAAAGACACAGGATAAAAAGCACACTTTATGTTTTCTCACACTGTTATTCTCTAGGCCTTGGCATTTCCAGCTGCAAGGTGACTTGAGCTACCGTCCTCATCATCAAATCTTCTTTTTACAACCCTTTCCTCCCAGTCACTCTTAAAATACAAAGTAGCAAATGCATTTAAGGGACAAATAGGGTTTCCTAATGAAACCAGGTTTCTCACTGTGGTCAGGAAGATCTAGATTTAGACCTGAATTCATGACAATAAACAACCTACAACTGCTCAATCAACTAGATAGGAGATTTTTGGGTTCATTCTTTTTGACTACAGCAATATACAAATTAAAATAAACACTCTCTTTTTCTGCCAGGAACTGCCACCAGCACATATCATAATGCTTTTCCCATCATTATTAAGGCACTTTTAAACTTCTCGTTAATGAAATATTAACCCTGTATCACATTTTTGCACCTCTAAAGTAATAGTAGTCTTCACTGTAAACATCAGATGTGCATGAAGGACAGAAAATTTCTATTTCATTATGAATTCCTCAGAGGCATGCATTGGGAGCTTTTTTTTGCCTCTAATGTCGCATTATTGTTTCAGTCGGACACAAAAAATACTTCGTTTTCTCAGATGACCATCAAAAATGGTCCATAAAAGGCAGATCAAATAAGTCACAAGACAAAGGAAATGCAAACCTTCCTTGGCTCCTGCTGGCACTAGGTTCAGAGAGCAGAGTTAAACTTTTGTCTTAAGGACAGCAAAACTAAAAATTAAAGAGAAGGTGGAACTTGGAAAGAGGTTGTGACTTTGTTCTGATGTGGGATGAGCAGCCAGAATCCAGCCAAGACCTAGCATAGAAATGCAGCCTTTCCTTCCTTCATGGGCCACACAGACCTTGACCAAAGGGTTCAGTCTGTGACCACATTCCACCTCATCTATCCACACTGGTTAAATATTCTACCTGGATGTACTCACCTCACCACACACTATTAAGACCAAACTCTTAACTTTTCTTGTGTAGCCCTAAGACACCTAATTTCCAAAGCCACGGAAAGAAATAGGCCAGATTTCAAGATGTTTACACAACCCCAATGTCCTCTCTTCTGCTTACACTCTCCCAGCCACTATCAGAGGGACAACAGTCTTCATCAGAGAGGTTCAGTGAGGTCAAGAATCCCAGGGAAAGAGTTTGAAGGCTGATATCTTCTCTGGTTAGTAGAAAGCAACAGGACAAGATGAAATGGCCTCAAGTTGCACCAGGGGAGGCTTAGATTGAACATCAGGGAAATTTTCTGCACTGAGAGGGCTGTCAGGCACTGAAACAGGCTGTCCACAGCAGTAATGTCCCTGGAGGGATTTAAGTGATATGTAGGCATTTGGAGACTTTGCTAATCACAGACGTGGCACTGCTGGATTAATGGTTGGACTTGATGATCTTGGAGACCTTTCCCAACCTAAATGACTCTCTGACTGAAAAAAAGGAAAAATATACAAAGATACAAAACCACCCCCCAAAAAAATGAAACAAAGGAAAGCAAAACATCTGTATTTTCCTTCCATGTTTTGTGGTATCTATAAAATGTTCCCTTAAACTCATGTACAAAAAGTGAAATAAATAATGAGAAAGCTTCATTTCCCTCCTACTCCATTTTCATGCCCAGTCTGGTAAAGGCAGACCCTCAGAAGGTACCAGTGGTCCCAGTAACATGGACTGCAGGCTGTCCTAGAGCCACCCTGGGCACAATCCCACCAAAGAAACAATGACACACAGCTGAAGCAGAAGCAAGCTTTCCCAGAAGCATGGAAACACAGAGCCAACCACATAAACACAGTGCAGCTGAGATTAGAAAGCAATTCTGGAGTTCACCTAGCCTAGCTAACTTGTTTATGTAAAAAATTAGGTGTCGAGTCCAAATTCAATACCTAAGCCCTAGCCTGTGGAGAGAGGGGGGTTTCTCCAGACCCCTCCAGCCAAAGTCTGGTTTCTAGGGTTGCTCAGAGGAATCCTCCATCCACAGGCTGAGAAAGATCTGTTACCACTCTTCTGGGAGTGACCTGCATCCTATTACCCCTTGTTTTCTTGTTAAAAAAAACAAGAAGTCCTCCTTGATGGCACTGAGCTAAGTGCTGAAATATATTAGTGTTTAATCCAGGCAAGAGATCAGCCTGGGATTTTAGAGTAGTGACTTCTTTCCTCCTATTGAAGGCATCAGAATTCATACTGGTGGAAAATGCTGAAGTCCTCAGGGGCAATTTGATTTTGGCACAGTGTCCAGTCCAATTGCAGTTCCACCATCTCATGCGTAGCATCAAAAGGGACCAATAATACCTTCCATTCAACAAAACCTGGCAAAACAGTGGCTCATAAATTGCAGTTACATCACGATGGCATGAACAAAGTAGCATGAAGACCCAGGAAGCGGATAAGACTGAGCAGTCCCAAGGAAAAACATGCTGAGAGGCCACCTGAACACTACATGTCACCGCAGAACAGCAGTAAGAAAGATTTTATCTTTTGGCCTGCATTTATCCCATTTTAGCATCTGTGTTCCCTAACTACAAAAACTGAACACAATTCCAGGAATATGGATTGCTAAACATACCCCTGTTACCTGCATTAGCCAAAGATCTATGCCATCTATGAATAACTACCTGGCACAATATACTACACCTAAGATGTTGGATATATCCACAGTAATGAAAAGGTCAGGCTGATCTTCTCAAGGGTGGAGGAGTCCGCTCTATGTTCAGTTCAGCTTCACATCTGGGATCACCTATGTCTGGTGGCAGAGTGCAGCAGTGCAAGCCAGAGCAGGTAACCAAGATTACAGCCATTGAGAATGTCTCTCCTTCCCCATCCCTCCAGACAATAAACTGACTCTGATCCTACTCTTGTTCTGTTTTTCTCACCTTTTTTATGTGCATACAAAATGGGCAGCAAAGTCCATGGATTTGGCTCTCCAGGACCATTGTCTACAAGGCTGACTGCACAAAGAATCAAGGAATGTAACACTCCAAGCTGCGGATGCAAGTTTGAATGTAGAGGATAAGACATAACCTGTCCATACTTGGCAGAGTCTCTGTCTCTCTCTGCATGTGAGGAAGAGCAGGTGAGCCAAGGGTGATCGAGATGTCCCAGCATGGAAGAAGACCAGGCTCCTCTACTCCAGCATGTGCTAGACAAAATCCCCACTGACAACACTTTGGTCTGTGCCACTTCTTTTAATGGAGTGATACAGAGCTCCCATCAGACGCCAGTCCAGTTAGTCGTGCTTCTCTGCGCCTGGGTGAGGTGAGGCTGGTTGACAGCCACTCCTGGCTCTGTAAGTACAAACTGACTCCGCTGCTGGACAAAGCTGTGGGTTCATCAATCCATCCCCAGCACAGTATTGGAGAGCTATGTAAAGATAGCAGTCTAACATAGCTTTGTCCTCTCAAAGTGACACCAGCCACGCTGAAATCAGCAAGCCAAAGCAGGGGAAATGCATCTGGAGGTAATTAGTAACAATCACAGGCTGCTCGGAAATTGCTGACAACAGCAGCAATGTGCCGGGCCTACGCTATGGCTTGTAAACGGAGAGAGCACTTACAGGCTGTGGCAGCATACAGTGACAGAAGGGGGTTTTTTAAACTTACTATTTAATGTGGCATAAAAACAATGCAAAGAAAGCAAGTGGTTCTTTATTCAGAGATTTTGCTGGTGGTCCACAACACAACAGAGGTGGTGGATGAAGCAGTACTGACAGCTGTCACTACATTTCTCCTTAGCAGCGCAAGTACTAGCAGGAATGCCAATGTTTAAGCAATCCTTCAATTTTCAAGATCTATCCCTTGTGTTTGGATCTGCCAGCTAGCTGAGAGAGAGAAATTTTACATTTTCTACCAACAACTGCACAGAGAATCTTTGCCATCTCAAATCTCAACATTGCTTTGCCACCCACACCACAACCTGGTAACAAAAGCAATGAAAAACTGTAATCATAGTTCTGTTCTCAGACTTACTGCCATAAAATTCCTTTACAATCTCACAGATTTAAGACTGACAACATAAAATAGACTAAGTTCTCTTCACATATGGCAGCCCAGACTACTCCAGAATTTCTCATAAAAATTACTAAGCTTGAACAGGAGATACAGCTATAGAAAGGAGAAAAACGTTCCTGGCTCAAACTCCTGGTTTTCATATTTCAAGTTATTTACTCACTTTTCAGCCTTACCAATAGGCCCACTCTGTGTTGAAACATCATGCAGTCATGTTCACAGCTCTGTTTCACACACACAACCAGAAAAGCTCCCGGTAGAAGAGATGTTGCCCACCAATGCTGCTCTGGGTACCACAACTCACTTGCCAGTGTTTTAAGCAGCTCTTGGTCTCATGACACTGAAGCTGTTACAAAATTGTTTGTAATCTGGAATGTCAACAGAGAAGTGAGATCGACCTCAAGGCATTAACACCACCAGCCACAGACTTTGGACATTTGGTGGACTTTTACCCAATTAACCCTCACTTTTACAGTTGAAAACACACTACCTAGCATGCCAAAACATGTTGTCCCCTAAGGCTTTCAGCTTCATTCTCTGACTTTGTTCACATACACCACAGGACAGCCTGTACGAAAGAAGGAAGAGTGGAAACACTCAAAAAAAAGGTGAAGAAATTAGAAGCAACACAACTTCCTGCATCTCAAGAGAAGACCAGAGGTAAGGCTGGCCATTCCTCTTCCAGTGAGGAGCAGTTCACATGGGAAATGCCATCATGGATATGTGAGGCTTAGGCTCTTCTGAACTGAGGGGTGCCAAGGACCAGGAGGTGGTTCTGGCAGGATTTCTCTCATGAGTAAGGGCCTTACCACTGAAGTGGGGCTGATACAAAGCTGACCTTCCTCCAGGGACTGTTGCCTTATCAATCGCCTGTCAACCCCTGCCCATCCCAGCCACAGCACACTAAACCAATCACTGGATTTTACCATAACTTTGGTCAGACCACAGACCACAAAAAAAGCTCTGAGAAGGCAGAGTAGGTGGTGTGCTTGCAGATGTTTGTTTGACCTTGCACTCATAACTACTATTGTACACCATTTCCTAGCTCCTGATTTTCAGAGATACCTACCACAGATGAAAGTCCCATGGCAATATGCACCTTGTGCTTACAAGGGAAATAGGGTCAATATATGTGTCTCCTTTTTCAAATTCCCTGTCCCACCAAGGAAACAGGCTGGGAAAAGTGGTGTGACTGAAAAATGAGCTATATTTGGGGAGAAAATAGAGAAATCTGTCCAGAACTACAGCAAGAAATGCACACCAAGTGTGCTGTAGTGGACATGCTCTGCACATTACAAAGCATAGCTTGCTATTGAAACCTTCCTGCTCCTGACAACCTGCACATCCCTTTCAGCTCCTCAGGAAAGCCTCAGAGTAGAGAGCATGACTTGGGCATACAGTATGTGCCCGTTGTTATAGGGCCCAGATTATGATGGGGACTTCTGGGCGCTTCCAGAGCATGACCAGCACAAAGCAATTCCTATGGCTGTTGAAAAAGAAAATGAGAGTAGAGCAGGTAGACAACCTCCTCCAAAAATATATCAAAAGCCATATGTTTCAAAAGACTTTTGATATGCTCATGTATATCTAAGTTTCATGAATGCCGTTGATAGAAAACTCTACAACACTGTCAAATTAAAGATATAAATGCCCACTGTCTTGAAAAACGTGTTCTGTTGTAGTTGTCACTCTGCCATATTTAAGACTGATGGCAGGTTTTTTCTAGAACTTGCTGTTCATAAAGCCTGCTCCATGTTCTTGAGAACTAGCAAATTTAACATTTGGAACTTTTGCTCAAGTGTAGGTAACATCACAGGGAGAACCTCTGTGAAATCCATATTGAACTTTGCAGCACCACCTCTGTAGTAGGTTTTACTCTAATAAATGTGATCAATCAGTTCACAACACTTTAAGGAAGTAGCAACATGAGACATGTGAGAAGTGCTTAAACCAGTGTAAAAAAAGAAGTGCTGCTGATGTACCAGCCAAAACAACAGCTCTTGGCTGAACCTCATTTTGGCCAGGTGTAAATCCTGGGTGAGCAGTCCCTTAGAAGACAACAGAGGCTGCAGTTAGGTCACCTCAAAGCCTTCTTTTCTCCAGCCTGAACAATTCCAATTATCTCAGCCTTTCCTCATAGCAGAGGTGTTCCCGCCCTCTGATCAACTAGGTTGCCTCCTCTGGGCTGGCTCCCGCAGCTCCACATCCTTCCTGTGCTGGACTTCAGGGCTGGAGGCAGGTGGGAGCTCACCTGAGCAGGGCAGAGGGGCAGAATCCCCCCTCCCCTGCTGACCACACTGAGGGGTCAGCCCAGCACAGGGGGGTTTCTGGGTCCCAGCACACACAGCCAGGGCAGGGCCAGCTCTCACCCACCAGCACCCCCAAGTCCTTCTCTCTGGGCTGCTCTCAGTCTGTTCATCCCCTGCCTGGATCAATCCTGGGAGTAGCCCCAACCCAAGTGCAGCATCAGGTGCACTCTGGCCTTGTTAAACCCCATGAGATTCCCATGGGCCACTTCTGCAGCTTTTCCAAGTCCCTCTGGATGGCCCTGTCCTTCAGGGGTGTTACTGCACTGTCAGCTTGGTGTCACCTGCAAACCTGCTGAGGGTGCCCTTGATCCCTCTGTCTGTGTCACTGATGAAGATATGAGATAACACTGGATCCAGCACAGACTCCTGATTGATATAGATATATCTGTATCAATGCTCTATCTCCTTACCTCTTACAAACCACATATCCCCAGAAGTCCCTCTTTCTGTCCATCCAGCCACCCCTAGACACCTTTCTTGTCTGTGTGTCCAGCACTCAAACCACCCATCCAGAACCAGACAGGTATTAAAAGAAGTCTCTCCCCTCCCACTTCAAGGTACACATGTATTTCTTTAACTCTCCAATTTCCTTTGAATCCTCCTAAACTTTGTCAAGAAAAGCCAAAGACTGCTGCTATACTGGGTTAAAACAACTTTGTGACAGCACTCGTTTTCAAAACTGCTCCTCTGCTAGATGAGATTGTAAGGCTTTAAAACACAAACCAGTATAACCTTCCATTGTAGCTACAAAATAAAGAATTACATCCAATCTTTGCCAAAACAGAGAAAATCCAATGAAATTTGCACCGATTAGACATAGCAGTAACACACAGAGGTAACATTCATATGAAACACAGAGCCTTAAATTTTAAAAGCCTTCATGTTTTCTGATTTGCGCAACTAATTCAGAACACAATTTCATCATTTTCTTACCATTTGGACAATTTCCTTGCAAGCAATGGGGTCCATCCCAAATAAATAGGTGACCAAAGCATTTATCAGACTCTAGCTCTTCCTTAACTCTTGCTCTATGCCTGCTGAATATATGCAGATTATGTGGCATTCCTTGAACAAACAGCCTTTGCTTTTCATTTAAATGCCTACCTTTAGAGCACAGGTACAATTCAGAAACGGTATAAAATGAGCATCCAAAATTCAGGCTAGTTTGAACTGTCATAAAAACACCATCCAGTCAAACATACCAGGTGCATTTACGAAAAATGAGCACCAAAGCCCAAAAGCAGAGGCAAGCATTCTGCTTTTCGGTGATGTGGTGGTATTCAGGATGTGTTTGGGGTAGAGGGGCACATCGTTTCCTGAACAAGAGGGATGGATGCTTCATCTGTCAGCTACAAACAAACACAAATGATTTACACAAGCCATGCTGCTGACTTTCAACAGAGCTCCTCTGAAATGACACTCAAAAAGAGACTTTTTGAGCAATTGACTCCACACCTGACACAATTCTTCCATAAAGGACGTCATCATGCAGTGTGAAGGTACAGACAATTCACACTATTTATCAGCGTTTGAAAATCACTTACCTGTGACAATAGGATAGGACTGAGGCCCAGGAACACTTGCTCCCAAATCTGCAGAAGTAGGGCTGGTTATATTGGCCTTCATGTCATCCAATCCACCAGCTAGCGAGGCCATGGCTGAGTATTCAGTTGCCTGGAAAAAGAAACAAAAGGCATTTTAGTGACAATAAATTTACTAGTCAAGAGCTTTTTTTTTGCCTGTGCAGCACAAAGTAGCTGCAATATAGAATTCAAAAATCATTTGTTCAGCCAGTGTTAAAGGCAATGCCCATTTACACTGGGCTTTTCAATATTCAAATTGCTCAATAAGTGGGTCTGTGCTTATCACCGGTTTTGTTGGAGAACACCAACATAGGTTTTCTTTATAAAACCAAAGCCAAAGTCCTTAATATGTAACAAGACTTTCCTGAAAGAGGAAAATTTGTAGATTAACTTCCAAGTGCAAGCTACTTTCTTGCTAGGGAAAAACGTGCATGCCTCTTGACCTCAATTCTCTCCACATTTCAGTGTTGGCACTTGTGAGGACATGCACTAACGAGAAGGTGGGAATAGGGTGTCCTGTTTCCCTTTTCTTGGGAATGTTGCATTTCTTCATCATCGCACAGGAAAGAAAAGGTACGTATACATATGTGTTTGCTTAATGGATGCATTTGTAGCTGACTATTTCTAAATCCAAGTTATTTAAAAATAAATCACCTGACTGTGGTAAGGATGCTGTGTCATTTCCAAGGATTTCTTAATCCCATTAGCTGAAAGAGGCTATGGTAAACAAGCACAGGTCCTCAGAAATCAGAGTATTTGTGTCCTATAACCCTGTTTAAGTCTCTGTAGCTACAGCATTCTACAGCCAATGAGGCCAATCCATGCATCTAGAGGACATACATGACACAAAGCTTATCTTCATTTGCCCTTTTTCAATGATTTCTTATTGTCAGGATCATTACCACAAATCTGGGAAGTTTTCTTTTAAAGTTCTCCCTTCCCTGCCATCTGCCCTTTAAGTTTTAATCCCTTATTTCTGAGATGGCAATCATGCCCATAACAAATGGAGGTTGACTTCAAATGAAGAACTGCAATGGGAACAGGTAAACTGAAGAGCAGCCACTGTGATGCCAATCCCTAAGGAATTCCTGAAGAATAAGTCAATGCAGAAGCCATGCAGCAATGAAGAAATGCAGATGAACCCAGGATCTCATGGAGGTTTTTTGGAGCAATCAAAATAAAACTCAGAAAAACACAGAATCCCAGACTGATTTGGATTGGAAGGGGCCTTAAAGACCAACTTATTCCACCCCCTACCACCAGCAGGGGCACCTTCCACTAGACCAGGTTGTTCAAGACCCCATCCAACTAGGCCTTGAACACTTCCAGGAATGTGACATCGAAATAAGTTAACTTTTTTTTTTTTAAGGAACAAAAAGATGATCTGAGTGAATACATCCTCTTCCTTCCTGCAAGTTTCTGAGAACACAGCATACAATCTGGTGCTTGACACTAACTTAGCACTTTGGCCAGGAATACATGCTGGTGTCTCTGTAGGTCTGGTCTCACTCAAACAGAAGTTAATTTACATGGACAATCCTGTATTAACAGTTCTGTGTAATAAATATGTTTTTTCTGCAGACAACACCTGCATGATGCAGGAGTACAGCCTGTCACCTTGAAGGATCCTCCATACAAACCTCTTGCAGCTGAGCATGCAAAATACATTTTACCAGGGATCAGCTGCTGGCCAGCCTTGTCCTGCATCCAGCCCATGCATCAGAGTCCTCTGACTTGTCTCCTAGGATCCTATATAACCTTTGCATTAAAGTTGTTCCTTTTGGAGGAGGAAAGAGCTGAGAGGACTGTTCCTAAGTCCTCTCAGCTCTTTCCTCCTCCAACACCTTCTGTGCTCTCACTTTTGCCTTGCCTTCATGGACTGAGTCCTTTTTGTCTAACACTACTGCCTCAAAGACACGCACACCTCTGACTCATCCCCACTTCTGCTCCTCAGCGAGGACAGCCCTGGGAACCTCCCTCCTTGGCAGAGAATGTCAAAAATGGTCCCAGCCTTCCTCCTTCCTAGAAGTGCAATCAAAGCTCCTTCTTCTCATTCCACATCACGCCACGATGCATTTCTCAGCCTTCCCACACCATTCCATGTTTTCCTAAGTCTCCAACCTTTCCTTTCCCCTATGCAGGGTACATGCACATATGGAGACGTTGCTAGTTTTTTTCCTTTTCCCAAAACCCTAATCTGACAAAAGATCAGAGAAACAATAGCTCTGCAGAGACATCCCATGCAGCTGGTGATGTAAAAGCACGGATGGGCTGGCAGCACAGCAGAGGAAAAACCTGTCCTTTTGTGCTGCTGTTTGGTATTTCCAGTATCTCTAGAAGAGCACACATCAATCCCTGGGGAAGGATGTCTGATTTTATCCGTGTTGCTCCATGAAAGCCACAACCATACCATATCAAGACTAGACAATCTCCTTGGTTCCTCCCATGGGGTGCTGATCCACCACTCCCAACAGGCAGAGAGTGAATGTGGCTTCCCACTTACAAAGTGAGAGCTGCATACCTGTAGTTTGGGAGGAAGCATCCAGCTGGAATGGGACCCCTGCCACGGGCTGGGTCACATGAGGGGACTGAGGAAGGAGGTGCACATCCCAAACTACAAACCCAACTGGAACCAGCTTGAGCCCTCAACTACAATTCTCAGATATGGGAATGCGTAACTCCATAGCTTGCTTCCCTTCAGGAGTCCAAGGAACTGACACAGCGATAAACAGGACCAGAGTTAAGAGTTTTAGCTGTAATGACCTGGAAGCACTATGCCAATGAGCCATGAGTAGCCCTCTGAGCTTGGAGAAACTAACCAGTTCTAGTGTCAAGCAAGCAGCAACCAGAGTGTAGCATAACCAGGCAAGGGTCACGACAGCGGTACCCTGTGCTCTTCCATGTCACTGCACCATAGTGAGTTGGAGCAATATGCAGTGGCACAGTCCCAAACCGTGAAATGACATTTGCAGACTGGAGGAACTGTAAGCATTACAGTTGCTGAGCACAGTGTGGAGGGAGAGCCCATAGCCAAGCAGGACTGTGGTAGGAATGAGAAGGCATGAGTTGAAGATGTGCAAAATGGTGATTTGGGGTCCTTCCCTGCTTTTGGTTCCAATAACTTACTGCACACAGGAGCTGCATGTCTTTTGTAATGGCCCAACAACTTTTCCCAGAGGTAAGAATGGTGGGATTTTAAGGGATTTTCCAGCTACTGCTGTGCCTGAATCCCTCCTTGGAACCACCATCAGCTGAACACTAGCAGCCACATGGAGTAAGCACTGACCACTGCTTCCAGCACCCAGGCAGAGCAAGTCCAGGCCAAGGGGCAGCCCTTGTGATTGCTGACTCCCCTCTCCTCATGCAGTCCCAGTGGAAGAGTGACCCTTCACATCGCATCCACCTCTGCAGTTACAGTTTACACTGCAAAGCAGTAGGGTCACAGCCAGCACCGGGCTGGCCCAGTGGCAGTGACCAGCACTTGCCTGTGAGCAGAAAAGGAAACACAGTGCTGCCAACAGCGAGGTGCTGCAGGGAGGTGATGGTCAGCAGAGGCATCTTCTGGCCCCCAAGGAGTGGAGAGTCTAGGGTGCAGAGCATAGGAGCCTTCACCCTACAACCAGACCGTGGGTGCTGTCTGCAGCCCTCCTCATCCCTGTGGAAGGGCCACGGGACTCTAGGACCCGCTGAAAAAGCAAACACCTTGCTGACACTGTGCGCTCACAGTGTTAGCTGTTCAATCACTCATGAGGGGTACAGTGGCGTCCCCTCTTCCTGTTCCCCCCAGGCAGATATCTTCCTTTCAAGCACCCCATCCAGAGAGGAAAGCAAACCCCAGGGGAAGGTAGCGCTCATGGAGCAGCCCCTCACCCCATGGCCCCACTGAGACCCTCCTGCTGACCCTCCCCAAGAGCTCCTCCAGCTGATTGGGGTGGGAGCAGCAGAAGGGATCTCAGACTTGGCTCCTGCACTGGCGAGCTGGCACCACTGCTGGTGAGAAACAGCTTGGAATGACCATCATGGCCAGGGTCCCTCCTCGTGCAGCAGGAAGCCTGACCTTCTGCCTGGTAGGTGAAAAAGCAAGAGACGGGTGTTCATTACTCTAGAAATTACCTGAAAAATGACTGCCTGCGGTTGTACCACGCACTGTCTCATCAGCATGGAGCACCACTGCCATAGCATGGAGGAGAGAAAACACAGACATGTGAAACGAGGAAAATATAAAAGAGAGACTGAGAAGGACAAACTGAAAGGAGGGGCAAGACCAGATCTCATGTGTTCCCCTGCCCTATCCCACTCTGCTCTGGCTGAGCTCTGGCAGATGGGAGCTGGGGGGGAGTGGCTGCAGTGCTGAGGAGAGGAGTGATCTCTGTGCACCTATTGGCAGCAGCACAACTCCTCTTGCAGCAGCAGGGTCTGCACAGTCCCTCCAATTTGACTTCTCTGCAAAGTGCAAACAGGAAGGTTTCTGCACATTCACCTCCATTACAAAAGCTTTATTTCTAACTATGAATCCCCTTGGAGTGGTGGACGTGATAGGCAAATGGAAAGAAAAAGTATGCAGGAGGGTTTCAAAACCATTTTCAAACCTCCTGCACTAAAGCAAAGCAGAGAGGCAGACCATGACCAGCTTCACCCTGCACTTTTTCTGGTGAAGATGCCAGAGTATAATGCACCAAAAAGTCAACCCACCCTATGTGTACAGAAATTGTCTCTTTGAGATTTACCTGGGATTTTATCCTAACGTGTCAGGAAAAGATGGACACACAGTAGGGAAGAAGGCCACTCCCTGAAACAGCCTGGTTCTTGGGTGCCGATGTGGGAATCTCAGGGAGCTCCCACAGGCTAGGATGAGCCCTGCAGCAGGACTGCGACCCATGAAGTGTGAGAAAAATATAACCCCTTTCAGCCTCATCCCTTTGTGTCTGTGGGGCACAGACCTCACTCACAACGCTCCTGAAGAGACTGCACCAAGCAAAAACAGACAAGAGCTGTCTGCTGCACAGGGCAAATGGCCATTAAAATGAGCCAGCTGGGGTCCACTTGGGACTTGCATATGTTGCTTTTTGCATCTGCTAGATTTTCCAAATCAAAACAGCAGGCAGGCATGAAATAACACCTCCTGTGTTCTCCTGCCACTGGCACAGCTGCCCCCAGGCTCAGGATGCTGCTCAGGATGCAGCAGCAGCAGCAACAGCAGCAGCTCAACAGGAGCGCAGACCATCAGTGCAAGGTGCCAGCTTGGGGCTTCAGGGCTTAGACTGCCTCCTCATGGACCACGTGCTCTGCCTTCTTTCCTGACAGAGATGGTGCATCAAGAGCCTTCACTGCCAAAAAAACCACTGGTCCCTGAGAGGCATAGTGTTGTCCACCAGATCACATCCACCACACCCTCTGCTCACCCCTTATGGCAGCAGCAAGCCAGACCTTACACCACATACCTCCAAGTCATCACACCTTAATACTGTAAAATTAATTAATAAATACAGGCAGAAGTGGCACACGCCAGGCAGGCTGTCCACAGAAACCCGCACCTCAGCCTGACAAAGGGAAGAAATTTGTAACATTAGATATGGTTCGAAGAGTTTAATCCAAAGCAGCTCTAATTAATCTCCCCAGGCTTTCAGAAACCCAGCACCTCTTGCAGCTGCACAAGCACCACTGCTGCTCTGCCTGGAATTTCACGGGAATGGAAAATCCAGCCTAATGCCCTCCTCCTCAGCCACGCAGGATACAGGTGGGAAAGGCTCCCAGGAACCTACACATCAAAGTCTCACCACTGCCACCTGCCAGCCACCCCCCATTTCATAATTTACATGATATTTCCTGCACTGGCTACTGCTGACACCAAAACCAATCCTACTTTGGAGCAAATGTTATTTACACTCTTAATTTCAGCCAAACCCTAGTTTCTCTTTGTTTTCAGCCACACTGGGCTCACTGCTGTCTCACAGAATGTGCAAGTTTGATTTCAGTGGTACAACCTTCTTCCTTCAGTTTAAACTGAGTATTTCTGAACCTTCCTTTCACAATACATATATGTTTATAAAAAGTTAACAGCTGTGCTTCATTTTAGCCCAAATCCAGTTAGGATTGTACACATCCCCCGACATTCCTTTGAAGGCAGTGAGAATTAGCTCATGCACCCTGCCATGAACACATTTACCCTCATACTTCAAAATAACTGACCTGTTTTTGACCCAGTCTTCACATTATCTGCATATGGGAAACGATATACTACATTCTACATTTCCACAGTGCAATTCATAACTGGGTGCAGCTATTCTCAGATTTTCCAAAGGGACACCCAAATCCAATCTAAATGCCTAGAATTTACCTGTTGTTTTTCTTTTATACATATAAATAGCTGCATTTCCATTCACTCTTTGTTTCTCATTTTCATTTTGTTCTAATATCTGCATGTAAATGTCTGAAAATAGCATCTGTAATTGAAGATTATGAAGTATAGCCAGCTCCTGACAGGCTGCTAAGGAAGATGGATTATCCTCATTTTTCTGTAAATTTTGTCAATTTTGGAATTCATAAGCTATCAACACTGATCAAAATGTGACTGCACAGCTGTGTCAAAGCGGACGGCGCAGCATCGGCACAGCTCCGAGGAGGACAGCTCTCCCCAGCCACTCAGCCAGGGGCACACACTGCAGGAATCCTTCCCGACTGCTTGCGGTATCTACATCCCAATCACACTGCCCCCTCCACCCCTGCAAAAAAAAAAAAATCAAATAAGTAAATCGAAAGTACGCAAATTCTCTGGTGCGCCAATTCAGATCACAAAGCACAATTTATTGCGTGTTCTCTCTTTTTATTTATCCCTAAGTAGTAAACACGATTTCCATTCAGGGGGTTCGTTATGTTCCACTCCTACCACACAATCACAGCACACTTGAGGCAATTGTTTAGCCTCTTCCTCTCAATTTTCCCATTACTGGGAGTAAGTACTGTTGGGACTCTTTAATAGCCCGACTGCAGCCCATATCAATAACAGATGAGGTTTAATCGTCCAACACAAAAATTATTTAGGCTCAGTAAGGACATTCAATGTCATTTGCATAATGGCATTTCTATCCTGAGCACCTAACCCATCGTGCATAAACAAGGCCCTGGGACCATAAATAATAATAAATCATGACGTCCACACTCCTCTTGCTGTAATAGGAGCCTCTCTATGTAGAAATTATTTCAGCAGGAAACGGGCACTATAATTTTAAAGACGTGGCATTGCATAGGCCAGTAAATCACACTCGTGCGCACAGTCACGCACACACACGTGCCAGTGAGGCTGCCCATAGTGAGCAGCAAAACCCCATGGAGCAGCAGCACAGAACACTGCCCAAGCTGACTGCTGGAAATGTTTTTATTATTGTTTCTTAGTCAGAGGTAGCAGGCTGAACAAAAGCAACGCCTGAGTAGTGTGTGCAGTGCCTGGGCATGTGCTCAGCGGGCCTGTCAGTCTGCCATATCCCTGCTGGGCAATCCTTCGTGCCTGCTGTCCTTGGATCTCTGGGAAGGTCTGATGGGAAGAGGGCAGAGACCTGCAGACACTCAGATGAGTGTTTTCCAGGCAAGCCCTTCATAGGCCACTGCAGTTCCCAATGCCCAGCAGGGGCAGAAATGGCCAGTGGACTCTCTCAGAATCATGAATCATTGAGAATGAAAAGCCCTCTAAGGCCATTGAGTCCAACAATTAACTCAACACTGCCAAGGCCACCACTAAACTATGTCCTCAAAAACCATAAACTTCCTCTGGTTTTCAAACAGAAGCATCCACCAAAAAGCATGGTAAGGCCAGCCCAAGGGAGGTAAATGTACACAATGAGCTGAGGTGGCTTTCCAGATTTCAGCCTCACCTGGCCACTAACAAGTGCCTGGATGAACAGAAACAGCAACACCACCACAGTGGCAACAGGCACCCTCTGTTTCCGCCAGGATTTGCTAGTTTCAACATCACATATTTGTCCTCAACAACTCCGGCGTCTCTCTGTATAATACAAACATTGCTCTGTCTCCTGCAGGACACAAAACGATAGGATGACTCACCCAAGCCTCCACCCACCCTCATCAGCACTGCCCAATGCTGCACAGGCTCTTCCTTTGTGTCTCCATGCCAGAGCCTCCCAGTTCCGTTTACTGAGAAAAGCAGAAAGTCTAAAACAGATTTTGTAGGACCCTGCTTCCGGTTCCAATGTTGCAACACTAGTGTCTGTAACTGCCCCAAACCCCTCCAACCTCTTCTCTCCAGCCCTCCTCCTCCTCCCAGGGCAGCCCTCACTAGCTCCTCTCCTGCTTTCCCCACAGACTTGCATGGGGGATTTCTCTTCTTCCCCTCTCTCCTGCCCTCTCCTCAGCACCTGCCCTCTCCCCAGCACCAACTGAATTCTCTCAGCAGCCTCCACCATCCTATCTCCAATGCTAAAAAGGGGGCACCTGATCAAAGTAAAGCATGAGACACACAGCTGAAATAAAGCATAACACCATGGTGGAAAAGCAGTTTACTTTTGGTAAACTCAGCACAAGATTTAGGCTTTTATGCCTCTAATTGCTACGAGATAGTGTTAAAATGTGCTGTTTCTCAGGACAGGAACTGGACACTTTCCCTCTCAACACTAACAATTTCAGCCAGAGGAGGAGGGAAAAGGTACAATCCTCCATCACGGTGGTTCCTCTGCTTTCACTGAAGCACCAAGCATGAGTGTGCAGAGAAGAAAACACAACCCTCAGCAAGGCCAAGTACTTCCGTATGGAGAAACATGAATCAGAAATATGAATGCACAATCAGAATGTGTGAGGTTGGCACCAATATTGCCAGATCTTCAATCCATCCCGCCGATGGCTTCTGACACTTGAAAAGTCCTGTGCAAATTTTCAAGAACAGTTTGTATTTCTGTAATGCTTTCACATGAACTACCCAAAGGTGTTTCACAAATGCCATCTGAGAATCCTGGTGTAGCATTTTTTGTATCATATTATGCATTGTGTACAATAAACTGGTCTCAAAGTGGTGTGCCATGGCAGATTACCAGGGTCCAAGCCTCATGGGTAGCCAAAGCCCCTGCAATCACTGCACCTACAAGGGCACTAAAACTTTGCACAAGGAAAAACCGGTAGAGAAAGCTGCAGAGTTTGCTGTTTTGTGGCATGTTGCAAAGTCCAAGCTGAACAAATCCATGTCAACCCATGAACTCCTGTATTTCAAAGCCAAACACCAAGTAACACAGTTTCTTCATTTTCCAAAAGACTTTAGCTTTTCCTGTTAGTGCCCCTGGGAGCCTGGTGATCCTGTGGGGGTCAGGAGCCTTGTGCCTTCTATTTTTGGCATGACAACTTTCTCTACAATGCTGAATTCCCCATCAAATCCCCTATATGGAACTGATCTTACTAAAAAAAAAAAAAAAAAAAAAANAGGTTTTTAAAAAAAAAAAAAAAAAAAAAAAAAGGCAAAAACAAACTAACAAATAACACATGAAACAAAACCCCCATAATTTTCCAAAGTTTTTCTTTCATTTCTTCACCTGCACCTGAACTGTGGTAAGGGCCACAATATTGCAGTCCAGGTTTCATTACAGCATGTTTATGGAAAAGCCAGAAATTTTAAAGGTCTTTTCCAATCTAAATGATTGGATGGTTCTGTGCCGGGGGAGGTAGGAAATACAGGAAAAGGTAGGATAGTAGGGAAAAAAATTATTACAGAAAGGTTTGTAAATCATTGGAACAGGCTGCCCAGCGAATTGGTGGAGTCACCATCCCTGGAATTGTTCAAAAAACATGTGGATATGGTTGAGGACATGGTTTAATAATGAATATGGTGCTGGTGCTGGGCTGACAGTTGGATTTGATCCTAAAGGTCTTTTCCAACCTTAACAATTCTGTGATTATATAAGTACAAATATTGTTTTCAGAAGCTTTATGCAGCACTTTCTGATTACATGTCCTTGGAGGCGTGGGATTAGAGAAGCAGCAGGAACTGAACAAATTGTGTGCACTGACAGCAGGCAAAGTGACCGGCTTAAACATTTTAACCAGAGTGTTTTGTCCTGAAAACAAGAAGGGCCAGGATGGGTGCTGGGAATATGGAGTTGGGGAGATGCTCCTTGCCCTTCATCCATGCTGCAGGCATGCCTCATGTAAATGGAGGCCCTGGACAAGGGAACATCACGGGAATGATGCAGTGTTTGCTTTGATGTGACATTCAGTAAGGATGAATAGGCACAGAACACCACTAATCTTGTGAGCTAAGTCCTGAGCTGTTTTTCCCCTTTGCTAATTATCTGAAACCCAATGACAATCAAATCACACCAGCAACAGGTCCAGAGTGTGAAGGCTCCAGGACAAGATGCTGGAGACTGGGGCAGGACAGCATTCCCCACCTTAGGAACAAACATTCTGTCTGCCCTACCTGCCCACAGGGCAGGGGAATGGGCTCCTCACCTTCAGAAATATACCTACAAACACCAGAAGTTGTCTGCATATTGGTAATGAAATCTAAGCAAAACAGAGACAGGCTGACAAGTCAGGGTACCTACAGCATGCTGATTCCAAGTAAAGAGAGTCTGTCTGATGACACCCACAGCCTGTTGCTGCTGGAGGCCCTGCACCTCCCCGCTGTCATGACAGGCTTCAGTGACAGACCCTCTACACAGAAAAATCATCAAAGATGACAGGTTTCGGTGAAACATTTCAGTTTTTATCAAAACATTTTCTATGGCAAAAACAGGTTCAGCCAGGCACACTGGTGGTGTAATACTCACTATTTTGCTGATAAAACTGCAGAAGAAGCCTGGGCACCACACATGCAGTGGAGCATCACCACATGCAAACAGCATCAGGCAACCAGAAGGGAACCCACCAGTATTACCTGAGCAACTCTTCCACCCCAAAAGCTACTCCAGTTCTTATGCCAGAGCGGTATTTACGGTTATATTTTCAAAATTTCCTCTCCAGTCACAAGAACCAGAGAAGGACCATTTGAACAAAAACACAGATGCGGCGGCTGTGCCATCAATAAAATCTCCCACTGGTACTGAGCCTCACAGTTTGACAATGCCTGAAAATCATTCATCAGGTACATAATCTTATGATAATTTCTTGTGTAACATAATTTAATTCATTACTTAATCCTGTGTTTCAATTATTTAGAGAGGTCTTAGTAACCAGTGACTAACAGAGCATCTGACAAGTGCAGTTCTTATGCCTGGCTTCACTCCATAGCTCCTATTCCAGGAAAGCACTCATCACCTCCAGGACCTTGTTCTCCCTCAGCCCTCTGTGTGTGACTTATCTGGATTGACTCAGACCTGAGGTCAGCCCTGAGCCTGAAGGGGGTTTTGCTGGAGAAACCCTTGCCTCTTCAATGTTGCCCTTATTTCATTCCATTTTCAGGGTGAGAGAAGCAGAGCTGAAATCATCCCTCTACATGTTAATCTACTCTCTTAGTGCAGGAGTTCACTCCTCTCAGATTATTTTTTTATTATTATTTTGGAAAATTCTACTGCAAACAAATTTTAAGCAGACACTATTCATATGAGCAGAGAGGAATTTTACCTTGGTCCCCTTTGTCTGGAAGTGGCTTAGCTCCACAATTTCTTTTTGTAATCATTCGGACACTGGTGTAGGTTGTTTCACTGAACGCCATCCTTAAAAAAAATGGCAACACAAAACTATGGCATTCTTCTGAGAACCCAGCCTTTGCACTGAGCAAGTTTCTCAGACTCCTTGGCACTTCATGCCAAACAATTCTCCATCTCATCCTCTACACTGGGTGAACCAGTCCTGCTCTTCCACTCCAACCACACTTTTCACTGTAACCACACAAAGGTTTTCCTTAAACACATCATAACAACTGGAATGAATAAAATGGCTGAGCAGCAAGGTAGCGGTATGACCCAGGGTGGATGGAAGTTTCAGAGGTCCCTCAAAGCAGGGCCAACTATGGAGCCAAGCCAGGCAGCTCAGGGGTTCATCTATCTGGGTCTTGAAAATCACCATAGACAGAGACTCCACAACTTCGGACCCTGAAGATCCTCTCCTGTGTCAGTTCATGCCCCTGTCTGCTGTGTTCCCACTGTGTACCCCCATGAAGAGTTTGGCTCCTTCTGAGATGTTTTAGCACATCAAATTCTTCAATGGAGCATACTCCCATCTTTGTCAATTATAAGGTGATAGACAGATTTAGAGAAAGCCCACAGAATGAGTGTAAAATAGCAGTGATTTCCAAACTAAGACTGGAAAATGTACTTGAAACTTGTCGCAGTCTGTGGGATCCAGACATTTACTGGGGACTAAGCAGAGAAGTCTTGTTCCATTCTTGAAATGCTAGTGCAAGCCCTTCACTTCAAATATAATGTGAATGGGCCAGGCAGTAGTTACATCAACAGGCAAGTGTGTTTACTCACAGATTTGTCCTTCCTTCTCTTGTGGGGCTAACACAGACGTAAGGAGGTTGGTCAGTTCTGATATAACTGGCCAACTAGTGCTGTTACACAACATTGTCTGATATTGGTGAAGGACCTGCTTTATCTCTCTAAACTAAAAAAAAAAAAAGAAATTATTTGTTGTGAAGCACACAGTAAATGAAGAGATGCAATTACTCAATGCCAGTTCCCAGATTTGCAAGAAATGTGAATACTTCTATCAAGGTAACAAGTGGGGAAAGCTTTCCTTAGATTTCCTACCTCTCTATCACACTTAGAAGTCACAGAAAATCTTCTGCAGGAGACCACCTGCTGCCTTTGCAAGACGTTCTGCTCTATGGAGTCACTAAGCTCTGGGTGTAAAGCTGGTGGAAGGTGCTGAGATGAAACTTGCTGGCTGGAAAAACATCCCCTTCCAGCACTACCCAACAGGAATGGTGCTATGGCTGCAATTTCCAAACATTTTCCCCAGGTGCTGGGTTTTAGGATTTTTTTCCTTTTGTTTCTTTCTCTCCTGGATTTTGTCCCATCTGTTGCTAAGAGGCAATAACAACCAGTACTTAAGAGACAAACGGCGAAGGTGGGGTGTCATGGGTTGAAACTGAGTTGATTGACAAGCTTTTAAGCCAATGCGCTTTTGTGAATTTTGCATATTTAAACCCCGTGCAAGGGCGGGAAGTTCCTCTTTGGTTCCCGGTCTCCTGAGGGAGAAGCGGGGCCTCCGAGCCCCGGGCGGCCTCCGGGCCCGGCCCGGGCTCCTGCCTGCCCTCCTGCCTGCCCTCCCCTCTCCCTTCCCTCAGAGCCGCAAGCAGCTAAACTAACTATGGGCTGCCCGATAGCCGAATTCACCCGGCTCGGCTTCTGAATCAGGAGGGGCCTCCCCTCCCCCTTCATGCAGCCCGGGGGGAGCGTCCTCTCCCCCTCCTGCAGCCCGCGCAGACCCAGCGGGACCAGCGGAGCCTCCTTTTCCAGCCTGCACAGCTCGCACC
>VZTE01003647.1:145667-194397 GCA_013397775.1 Eulacestoma nigropectus
GGGGGGGGGGGTTTTTGCTTGGAGAGTGCTGGAGGGAAGAGGGTTTTGCTTTCACTTCTTTTTTATTTCTTGTTACTTTTAATTCTGTTAGTAATAAACTTCTTTATATTCTTTAAAGTTTTAGGCCTGCTTTGCATTTCTTCTCATCCTTATCTCACAAAGTGAAAAGCATGTGATCAAACCACTACACTAAATTGGTGTTTCCGCCCGGTTGGCAAACCAAACCCGCTACATGGGGGAAGGGTGCAGCTGGCTATTCTCTTAGCTGGGGGTTTTTGTCTTTTGAAGGGCACAGATATCGCGAGATTTTGGCCGGGAGGTGGGGGGGCTGGGTTCAGCTCCTCTTGCTCTTTCACTCTGGACATCAGAGGGGAGACAGGCTGCAGTCGCTGTTGGGAAAATTCGCCACCACCGCAGGGTTCCATCTCCTGCTGCCTTCCCCTACCATGAGTGAAGCTCTGCTCCTAAGAGCGGTCATTGCACTGAGACCCTACTAACACCCGACTGCACTAGAAAACGACCCTTCACCATCTGCTTGAGTGCCTCAGGGGAAACCCTGGTATCCCCAAGCCCCTTCCCCCTCCAAGGGAGCCTCCCCTGCCCGTGTTCAGGAGCCAGGCTGCCTCTACCTGGCCCCGCTGCTTCTCTGCTACTGCTCTGGGTTTTTCACTAGACTGTAACTCCCCACTCCCTGCCTGCTGGAACACCCTGTGGCTCCTGCTACAGCTGCGGAGTTTCTGATACATTTTGTTTGCTACTCTGGAATCTGCTTGTCGCTGCCGTGCCAGCTGCCGCTCCGAGGTTCCTGCTGCAGCCCATTTTTGCCACTCAGCCCGCCTGCCATTACTGCGTGAGGGAGACGCGACCGAGCTCGCGCCACAGCGCCCCCTGCAGGCGCGGGGGAACCATCGCACCCACCCTGCCCGGCCAGGAGCCGCCAGCGCCCCTGGCGGCCGTGAGCGGAACTGCGCCCAAGGGGAAAGTGCCTGCGGCCGAGAGAGGCCGGCACTGGGTGCTGGTTCTGGTTGGTGTTGCTGCCAGTGCTGTTACTTATTTGCCTTGTTTTACATATACATACTAGTGAAGAACTGTTATTCCTTTTTCCCATATCTTTGCCTGAAAGCCTCGTAATTTCAAAGTTATAATAATTTGGAGGGAAGGGGGTCATATTTTTTCCATTCCAAGGGAGGTTCCCACCTTGGCAGACACCTGTCTTTCAAACCAAGACACCAGGCTCTCAGGGAAAAAGCACACCACACTCTTCCTCAGAGGCATCTCAGTCCCTGAGGAGCTTCCAGAGCGCAGGAGAGCTGGTCTGCCTTTGCCAGCTGCTGACTGTGCCACATGTCACCAACATATCCTTCGCATGTGGGGAGGCTGCCAGGGGGAGAAGACATCCCCCCATTTTATGCAGAGCAAAGAGAAAAGAGACAAAGACAGCGGAGATGTGGGAGCACAAGCCACAGCAAGGCTGGCCTTTTCTTTATCTTGTGAATTTGTATTTTTACATATAGTCATATTTGAGAGCAGTCAGGAGGAAGAAAAAGGGATGTTTAAAAACCAGAAATACGAGCTGTCTACCTTGGTATTTTCAGATTCCTCCTCTCTGATGGGTCAAAGGGAGGAGGAGGTGACGAGGACTCCCTTGTGTAGGAAAAGGATTCACACTTGGCAACCCTGGAGCCAGAGGCAGTCCCCAGACAGAGTCATGTGAGTTGGGGAATGTAGCCCAGCAAACCCAATGCTCAGACTAGGAGAGAAGCATCATTTCCATCAGCTCCAGCCATCACTGAGGCTTCCCTAACCAAGTAACAGGCACTGGGAGAGCTCCAGTCTTTCAAATTCACCCTGAAATGCCTGAAATATGTATGCTATTACTCTTACCCTGCTTGGTCTCATTGCACTGACTGCCATCACAGCAGGGTGTGTGCAATGAAACCCCAGCTCTCTCATCTACCAGCAGCTTCTCTTCAGCATGGTCATGCTCCCAAGGTATTGCAGACCCCAGGAAATGCTCCCTGTCACCTTCTGGAAAAGTCTGCAGGAGAAATCCTGATTCCAGGCTGCACATTACTTCTAGACAAAGTGGGAAAGCTGGTCACCACCCGCTTTTACAGGGAGGGACCTTTGGGAAGGGGCATTGAGCTGCACTGGGGGTGTGGGGTATCCCCACCTCTGTGCCAGACAGGAGAGTGGGCAACCCCTGGATTATCCCACCTGCCCTTCTTCCCACCACTCTTGCTTACTCAAATACCAGCGATTTCAATTCCAGACCCCTTAGATGTCCTCAGCTGCCCCTGAAAGCTGCAGGATTGCTTTTCACAAGAATGATGCTGATGCAGGAAGACATTTGCTGGATACATGGCTCCTGTCATGCTCCTTCCCCAGAAAACTCTTCGCCTCCACAGCCCCACTGTCACACAGAATAACCAGGTGTCATACAATAGAGTCTGCTGTGACTGTCACCACCCAACACAACATGTCACAACAAGGTGACACATGCACAGAATTCTGTGCTGTCTTCAGAAGCTCATGCACGAAGAAATGCTCGTAAGGAAGGGCAAAGGAGCAGGAATGCAAAGATGAGGTACTGGCCAAAGGAGCTGTGTTTTCTGCTGCTATTCTAAAAGAAAAGCCTTTCCACTCAAAAAAAGTTGATTTTTAGCAGGAAAAAACACTATGGCAGGTTTCTTTCTCCTTTTTCAATCTAAACCAGAGCAGAGCCAAAGGAGAAGGTGCTGCATCCCTCTGCATCCCCAGCAGTGCAATGAAAGGACATAAAGCTCAGAGAAAAGACTCTGTCCTGAGGAGGCTTCAGCCTCTGCAGCAGCACAAGTGTCACATGAGAGCATCTGAGACAGACAGTGGAGCTCTATCAGACACTTTTGCAGAATAACCTGATGATGCTGAATTGGAGATGGCAGTTGACAGCATAGTCTTGAGGCTCAAAGTGCTTTGAGCAGGGAGCAGCTCCAGAAAAAACACCTCATGCAAGAGATGGGGTAAGTGCTACTGTCATCTCCCAGAAGTTGCTGCTCTGTCCCAGTGAAATGCTCCATGTTACAGCTGAGCACTGGTCCCCTCATCTTTTCTTTACTGGTTTAGTTTCTACTATTATTGAAAAGTTCTACTGGACAAGTAAAAATACTGCCAGCCTGAGATTTCCTTCTCAGTAATCTTTAAAGGATACTCTCTCTGTCTCTTTCCATTTTAACAACTGGCTGGCAGAGAGGGTTGCAGTAGGTGTGGGTACACCCCCACATCACACACACGCACTACCCAGGGTGGGAGCAGCTCATTCCCACACCACCCAACCCCCCAACATGGCTTACCGTGGGGACGAGCAGCAAAGCCCAGCACTCAGGGAATCAACAACTGCAGCAAGGGGCCAGTGCCACATCCTGCCAACCATCAGGAGCACAGCTTTTTCCCCTACAGCTCCGGCACAGAGCAGGGGTCATGGGTGCCTGTGCTCCCAGCTGCTGTCCCTCCACCATCCTGCCTGCCTGGACCCCACGCCCTTTCCATTCGGTAGGGGTATTGATCTGCTGGCAGCAATGGGCTGGATAATTAGCCAGGAATTAGGGTTTCTATTACAGCCAGGAGACTGCCCCAGCTGATTTATCACCTGAATAATTTACTGTGATTGAAAGGAAATTAAAATGAACTCCATTTGACAACTGTGCGCTTTTATGGGCTTTAGTGAAGACTCAAAAGCCAAATTAATAGCCTGGTGTTGTTTGATAGTCTACTGAGAGTAAATATGGGGAGGTTTTTTGTCTCCTGACGTGCTCTCCTAGGCTGGATCTTAGAGTTGGGATTTTTTTTTCCCTCCCACCAGTAAGGCTACAGCCTGGAACAAGGGAGATTTCAGCTGTAAAAGTCAGAGAACTGCTCTTGCTCCCTACTCCTCTCTGCACTGCCAGCACCCACCCTCTCCTTCTCTTTTCTGCAGGTAGAGAGGATCACAGGGTCAGCAGATTGGGGATGAGCAGGTAGCGCCTGCCGGCAGCCCCTGGCCCAACCTGGCACCAGCATTGGCACCAGCAGCCAGGGCAGCCCACCCAGCTGCCGATGCTGGTGACAGGCTGCCAGCAGGGTGGTCTGAGGGAAGGCACGGGGGTAACGCAGCCGCCAAAATCATCATGCATCCCACAACCCCTTATCACCACCTCAGTCCCCTGCCACTCTGGCAGAGCTGGGGGTGAACTTCACCATGGTTTAGGGTGCTTGACCCCACAGCACCATGTCTTCCTACCCACTACAGCCTGGACTTCTGCAGAGCTGGCAGAGCAATGCTAGGTTCCTCTTCGCCTCTTCTTTGTCTTTATTTTTTCTCAATTTTAGTATTTGTGTACATTTATTGAGCCACATATTATTGCTTCCTTTTCCTTTTTAACTTGCTTTTCATTTAGCACACCATGTAATGCAGCCATGGTTAAGAGCTTGCCTTGGAATGCTCAAATCATTTCTGCAAGTGGCAGATTGAGAAAAGATTTGGTTATTCAAACTAACCATAATTTAGTTCCATAATTTTCACTGTTTCTGGACAACATGAAATTTTGGGAAGACACAAATATTAGCTCTGTATTTCTCAATATAAGTGTCAGGGTATTTTCAGATGTTCAGCATCCTCTGTCTACCCAAAGGTTTCCCAAGAAAAAACATATTTCTCACACTCTGGGGACCAGGACCAAGCATACGGTCTTGCAGTTCATAGAATCGTCGCATGGTTTGGGTTGAGAGCGATCTTAAATATCATCTCATTTCAACCCCTCTGCCACAGGCAGGGGCACCTTTTGGTAGATTGATTCCTTCGTTCTGCTTCTTCAGTAACTGCACTTGGGCAGTGAATACACTTAAAACAGAAATGGGTTGTACTTTCTGTCTTTACTAGAATTTTCCGTTATTCCTGAAGATCAAACTCCAGTACTGTAAGGGGTGATTGTGTATCTCACTCCTCTCAGAAGTTGCATTCCAGCTGCTCCTAGGAAACAATCCCCAAGGTTCCTCTTTCAAAGCGGGAGCATACTTAGGCAGAAAGCAAAACTTGACAATTTCCAAAAGAAATTTATGTCCCTCTCCTGGTCAATCCAGAGAACTTCTTTGGTGCAACTCTCTCTGAATCAGGTTTCAACTTCATGCTATTCTTCCACTTTTTCCAAATCATAAGTAACTTTTTGGGGATTCCTTGGCTCTCCAGATTCCATTAGTTATCCAAATTCCATCTGCCTATGCTTATCTCCAGATCCACATTTACTTGCGATCCATGTCATGAATACAGGTGTTACTGTATGTTTGCTAGGTTACTGGTTTCTATATGGGCCCAGAATATCTACATTTTACCCAGAAATCAATCTGAGAACAGATACTCTGTTTAGTTTTAGCTAAAAGCAATGAGAAAGCACCAGCAAGGGCCTGGGAATCATTTACTATTAGCAGCAAGCAGTTCTCTTCTAAGCTGGTGACCTATATAGTGTTGAATCTGGTCACATCATGTTATGCCTCATTATGGCCCTGATCTAAAGTTTATTGAAGTCAATAGAAATATTCCTCTTGGCTTCAATGAGTATTCGATTGGACCCATGTGTGAAGCTGAAAGTACAAGAGAATCCATTTCTGTTGTGGACAGAAATCCAGCATGGGTAATTCTTTTCTTTATTCTGAGAAAATTAACACACTGTCTCTCCCATTGAGCCAATCACTCTGCATTTTTCACCTGTAGATGCATTAATCCCGCTCTCACAGCCTCCACAGGCACATTGGTCCACAAGTCCCAGGCTTGCCTCCTGCCTGCTTCAATGGGGCTTTCCTGCACTTGTCCAGCCTCACATACCTGAAGTCCCCAGGTCTCCTTGACTTGCCTGGGTCTTGGTCTCCAGGAACACCTCCTGTCTTTGTCAGTGCTTTGACTGGACAATGTGTTTGAGTCAACAGTTCACACAATAGATGGCACAGGCCTGGCCAGTCTGGGACAACTTCCCTAAGATGCTGGGGAGAGATCCTCCATCCTTCTGGCTGGAATCACAGTAAGCCATTGGAGGACAATCACCCTCACAGCCACACAGAGGGGTTTGCTGTGTACAGCGTTTCCAGTTCCTCCAGGTCTTAATGGACAATAGGCACTGGAAAAGTATGCCACTCAGTGTTGCAACTCTCTGCACAGGATGAGTACCAGTACCAGATAAATACTGAATTGTCACTGCAGTGACCATGAACAGTGGGGATTGCCTGCGGCAGAGGCCAGGCTGAAGTATGTTGGTCTGCCAGAGGTATAGGTGCACAACACAACTCCAGGGCAGGCAGGCAGGTAAAAGCCACTCCCTGCGTCAGTTTGGTTTCTTCCAAGGGAATCTGCGGTGTTGCAACACCAACAGCCTTCCCTGTGGGCAGGGGGGCTTCACTGCAGAGCCAACACACTGGGTAGCAGCAGGGCCCATCCACATACACACATAGAGCACAGAGAGGACAGAAGCTGCTGTGAAGGCTTTCCTTTTCCAAGGTCTGAGAGTTACATGGTATTCAAGTTGCAGGCGTTGTCCCTGCTGATGGAAGAGACACACAGAGCTGGTACACAGCAGCCATCTACAGAATGGCAGTGCAACACTGACGTTGCAAACCTACCACTATGTGCATTTCTATACCCGTGCCCAGAAATAAGTAAAATCAGTTTTCCATGAGCATTTGTAGCCAGTGCAAATCCGTCATGGGCTGTTTGCAGAAAATAAGCACAAAAGGGCATATACACGAGAGAAAGGCTTTCATTCTTATGAATCCTCTTAACAGAAGAATTCGTTTTTATAGCAGGGCTCTGTCAGGGAGAGGTGGGCCAGAGTCCTTCTGGAGAACTGACTTTATGTCATGGTTTCTCCCCACAACATATAGACATGAACGGACTCAATGCTATTTGCACAGATGACCCTCAGCCCCTAGCTCCCAGCTGCTGGACTTCCTCTGCCATTGGATGTTTTCCATGCTCCACACGTGCAGGAAACACATCCATGCTGCGGAGCAGGCATGTACACGTGCCCAGCTGCACCACTGCATGTTAGCTTGCAAAATGAGGCAGGTAACAGCTGATGCCTTACTTCTGCCCCTTGATGCACAACATCTGACAGTCTTTAATGGTAGGAGGACACGGTGGGATCCCTGCCTCACCCAGCACACACAATCATCACTGCTTCTCTCAAAGGCCTGTCTGATGCTTTATTTCCCTGTCACTGTCCAGTGGTTGCCTTCTCTCTCAACATGGTATGACCCTTTCCACAAAGACAAGTATCCATTCCTCATCAGTCTCTCCATAGATGCCACAATTTACAGCAGATGTGAAAGGTAATGATTCTTGTCAACAGCACAGCATAGATTCGCAGATTCACAGAGTATTCTGAGTTGGAAGGGACCCACAAGGTCTACTGACTCCAATTCCTAAGTAAGGAATTGAACTCCCAGCCTTGGTGTTATTAGCATCATGCTCTAACCATGTTGTAAGGTGATAAATAACTCAAGAGCCTCCATTTTATACAGGTTAACTGAGGGAAACATAAAGATGGGAAACTGGAGGAAATGGATTGGAAATAATCAAAGCAAAGGGTTACACAGTGGTGAGCAGTCACTCCCACACAGCCCATCAGCCCCTCTACCTACATGAAGGGCAATGGATGCAGAAAGGTAAGGACAAATTCTGTGCAGAAAATGCATCAAGAGGACTTTGGGCAGCATCTGGGAACCAAGCATGATGAGGCTGCAAATATTGTGCTGTGCAGAAGGGACTTCTTTCCCCCTCACCATTGCCAAGGGCCTGCCCCCAGCACACAAGTGAGGACAAAGACTTAAGAGAGGAGCCACAAAACAGGAAGGAAAAAGGATCTATAGAAAATGTCTATAGAGTAACAATTATTCCAATAAAATACCTGCAGCCCTCCTCAGGTGAATAGTACTAGGACATCAACAAGTTTTTGTGTCGAAGCAAAATTAGTGATGTTCCAGCTGGCTACTGCTGGATCTAATTTCTGATAAAATGGGTAAACAGTGGGTCAGCAGCTCATACCACTCTTCTTCCCACATCCTGTCTCTATGGCGAGGAGTATCTTTTCCATATTGTCTTCTACAGAAAGAGGTTAAAGCACCATACCTCCACCACTGACTTAGCTCTTAAGGCACCGCTTTGAGGTCCAGCAGCACTTTGGACAGCTGAATGTCACAGGCAGATCTTGCTCTGCTACAGTGTCAACTCTGGTTTTCCAAGGCATGTCATTCATATCCTCAGTATTTGATTTCTCATTGATTTCTTTGGCCTTACTGATTGATGCAGAGAGCATCTCCACTTTGGTTAAGCATCATGACAGCTTTGCTTGACTCACCGAGGAGGTGAGACAAGACTGTTTCTGTAAGGGCTGGGGTTCATACCGCGTCTTTGTGAACCACAACAAGTCACACAGATCACATCTGGTCATGTTGACAGTTACCCTTCACATACCATCAAAAAGCAGAAGCTGACCCCAAACAGCTGCAAGCCCTTAACCATGGTCCTTCCAAAAGTAAAGACCATGCTCCAAGCTATATGAAAAACAGCTACAAATTTCTTTTGTAATTACATGTAAAAATGCCAGGCAACATGGTTCTGCAAAGTACCTTTTGAACTCCATAATGCCACATTTCTCAGCATCTTACGTGACTTCCCAGAGCATGCAAGGAGTATCCTGTTCGTCAAATTAATGGCAGCATATCCCCAGTTTTAATAATCTGGCTGCTCAGAGCCATTCTAGTCACAACTTCTTATGTGGCCCTGGGAGATCCTTGCTCCATCAAGAGCAGAATATCCCATATTTGATAACTGGGATAACACTTGAGCAATATCCAAATTCAAATCTGCCATTCTTCCTATAAAACCAGTAAAAGTTTATCTCTGGATAAGTGTTCACTCACTGCTGGGCTGTCTCTCATGAGCTACAGCTGGCCATGACTAAGAGGCTCCAGAACACAAAACCAAATAAGAAGTCCCCTCCCATCACTGCTCCCCTTGCAGTGACTATTTTGGCCTGTAAAGCTTTTGCAGATCTAACAAGACACAACTCTAGGTGACCAATGCTCAAAAGGCTTGCCATGGCCTAGGGCGCAGTGCCTGCCCTCTCCAGCATCACCCATGTTTGGATGGGATAACCACCATCTAGTGGTACGTGAAGGCCACTTCAGCTTCCACAGACACTGATGGTGCGACTTCCCATCTCTTTCCAGCTCGAGTACAGATCTGCAGAGTTTCTCAGCACATACAAATCAGGGAAAGCACAAAAACAGCAGAAGATGGTGAAAAGAAAATGTCTCTATGAACGAAATAACAAATGACAGAGGAGCTTAAAAGCATGAGGAATTCCTACTGTACTGTAGGATTTTCAGCATAAGTAAGTTATTTTAAAAAAGTATACACATTCCTTAACTGAAGCCACAATGGTAGTAGGCTGCCATGAGAGAATCTCCAATGGCCTTCAAATGTATAGATTCCTCCAAGGGAAATCAGTGTTAGGAAAGTCCATCCACCTTGCTAAAAAAGCATGTCTGATATTAAGGACACGGAAGATTAATGGCTGAATACATCATTAAGTAGCAAGCTAGACCAATATCGGTGCTGACAGCAATATATTAATTTTTACCTCCTTCTCAGCAGCTAAATTAAATACTGCCACCCAAGAAGAAGAACACAGAGAGACGTAGCTCATCATTTTTTTCATGTGCTTCTATACTGTGCCTGCAAAAATGGAATTTTTCCAAAATATTCGTGCCAGGTCCTCCTCAAACACACTGTAGGTCCATAGGTGCAATTAAATTTACCCTCACATACTAATCAGGTGTTTCTCTCAGCAAATGGCCAGTTACATGTCTAATAAGCCATTTCTAGATACAAAAATCTGATTTGTATCTACAATCATGCTCACTGTGAACCAAAATTAGGCATTGGGTTTTGCTAGTCTTCTTGTTACCTGCACTGCCTACTTTTGATCTAATAAAAACATCAGAAGCTGTGGTACTTTTTAAAGACTCATTTGATGCAACTGGTCCAGATCAGGTGTAATTTCATACCCAAACACTTCCTAATGTTTGCACAGTGAGTGTTCTCCTTGATTTTTTAATAGGCTTTAATGGCTAACATGGACTTGGCTGAAACAAGCTTGACAAGACACCTGTTTCTCCATATTTGTCTACTGAAACTCTGAAAAGCCTTTGGTGATGTCCACCAAACAGATCTCTGCCAGTGGGAAGCATATCAGGAAAACATGAAGTATTTGCAATAGTACCTGCTCTGGTTTGATGGGCTCAGTTGTTGTGAAAATGTCAGAATAATGTTGCCTCTCAAAGACACGATCCAACACTTCTAGCTGCTGCTGGGTGAAAAGGTCTCCTCGCATCTGTTTCCGAAGAAAATCTCTGCTTGGGAGAGAATGGCCATTTGGTACTGGAGATTCCTGAATACCTTTCAAAGAGGAGAGAAAAGAGGAAAAATAAGTAGTCATCTCAATGATGAGAACTACAGTAGAGTGTCTCATTTTATCCCTTGAATAGATGTAGGTACCAGTATGGTGAAGCCATGAAAAGTTTTGGAGAGGTTACAGTTTGCTGGAAAACACACTGCACAGTCTTGCATTACAGACAACCCCTAACCCGTCAACAACTTCACACATAATTTAAAGGCAGGACACAGGATAATGGTCACTTTTTTGCCTGCATCACTTCTACTGTGCCACCTGGGAACCTGTCTAGTTCATGGTCTGTATACAGGAGAACACAGAGGATAAGTAGATGGCCTGATGATGACAGTCAGTCAACTCAGGTCAACTCCAGCAGAACTCTTTGTCCAGTCACCACCCACATGCTCTGCTCCCTTCCTGTGCTACCTGCAGGTCCTGCTCAACTCCATCCCATGCTGATGAGCTCTGGCATGCCCGTGTCAGGAAACATAGAGTCTCTATGAAGCACTGTGTGCAGCACTGGCCAGGCAACCCCAAAGCAGTAGCACAGCCTACGTTGTGCTAAGGTGAGGAATCTCTGGACTGAGTTACCACTCACTCTGGACCCTCCAACTCACTTTGCATTTCTCCAGCTTACTGGCAGGATGCAAGCCTGGGCTCCAAAGCACATTTTCCTCCTTTTCCCCTTTGGCAGAGATTTTTAGCAGGAGTCATAAGTGACTGCCCATGGCTGAAAAGCCATGAGACAAGTTTGAAAAATGTGTGATTGGTAGTCTGAAAAGACTCTTGCAATGCAGGGACTTGTTTCAATTTGCTTTTTGCAGATTCACAGTGGTTTCCTACTTTTCCTTCACCTGTCAGTGCTGGAAATATGTCTTTTATGCACTGAAAACTGAGATCTGCAGTATTCCCAGGACTCCAGGAGGTGGAACTCCAAGAATAACAGTAAATATCAGATTTCTTCTCCAGATGGCAACATTGAACTAGACAGAGGGAGGAAATGTTTTAAAAATAGAATCTAGCTGCCAGAATAGTTCTGAGGAGCAGAAATCAAATGCATCTTTAACCGCAAGATTTCCATGAGCGCTGCAGTTGCTTACAGTCCAAGAAGTCTGCAGATGAATAACATCACCTAGGCCTCTTCTGGCAGATTCTGCATCAAGTTTTTTGATGGCAAGTATAGAGGTGATCTGCACAAGAACAGCCCGTTGCTATAGACAGCAGTGCTGTCCACAAGCACGTGCTGGCCATCAGTAACACAAGTGATGCTTGGTGGACAAGATTTTTCACAAAGGACTATTGATTTGAGATCATCCTTCAGCATAGATGGATTTTGCAGAAAATGCTGTCTATCCAGAAAACTGGGCTTCTTTAAGGCAGAGTTCTCAGACCAGGGGACCAACACAGGGAAGTATCTCTTTCAACCTCAGTTGCTAACGCTGAATTTAAGCTGAACTCTCCCTATACTGAACAGACATTTGATGTTAGCAGTAAATGCTGGAAACTTCCTTCTCAATTTGACATCAGCAATTTCAGTGACAACAACTTTGTATTTACCCTTCTTAAAGAAAGTAATGCAATTTTATCAAGGGTAGATGATGTTGGCTTTTGTAAAGTGCAAGGATCAGTTTATTCCACACAGGAAGGGAAACAAAAACCTGAACCTGTGGTCTGAGTAGGATGTCTAAGTGTGAAAAGGTATAGAGGGATACAAGAAAGCAGTGTCTCTTTTAATTGTTTGGGTTTTTTTGGTTTTTTTTTCCCCTATTCAAAATCAAATAATATCTAATAGACCCAGTGCTGGGTTTAGTCAGCCATGTCTTACAGAATTAAAATTGTGGTTGGTAGCTGCATGGTAGCACAGGGACAGGGAGACCCTGTCTCTGGAGCATGGAAATGCTGACTTTAAATTTCAGGTTAAACTATTATTCACAATTTGGCACAGAAGTTAAAGCTTTATGCAGTTTTGGGATAAAGGGGATGTCAAAAGGGTGTGAAATGATACAAGACAGGCATGACCTGAAAACTGTTCTTGGTGATGCCAGTACAGCCTGTGCATTGTTTGTGCACCCAGAGATCGGAAGTATAATGAGATCCCCTCGTGTTTGAAAATGGAGCAGCAGTCCCACCTTTCACTAGTGGCACTTTTATTACGGAGTGCAGCTCCAGATTTTTGAGAGTGAACACCTTGAAGAAGAGGAGGCTGGTGAAAGGAAAGCCTGGGGCAGCAGCCTCAGCCGGGGACAGGCTGAGTGCAGGGAGCTGAGTGTTGTCCCAGGGCAGCATAGTGCTGGGAGTGGTCTCCCACCCCAGATGCGGGAGTGTGAAGTCCAGGAATAAAGGCACCACCATGTGCCTGTGCCACCACATCCAGGCATCTATCCCAGCTGCCCTTCCTCCAAGGGGCAGTGAGGCAGGGGATGACCGTAAGGCACTGCCACCAAAGCACAAGGAAGAGGAGGGTATTTCTCTCTGCAAGGGAAGTATGAAATCACGTGGAGATGGTAGTGGGGCTCTGGAGGGGTTTGGTCTCAAGGGCAGCATTTGGTATGTTGCTGGAAGTGCAACATATGCTGCCAGCCAGAATGGGCTGCCAACTCACACCATTTGTACATCCCTGTTTGCCAACATCTCCACATGCTGTCCTGAGGACGTGAGATGGGATCAGCCTCCAAGACGCACTTCCCAGTGCAGTCAGGCTGTCCTGGGATGCGGAAAAATGCATATAGCATTTGTGCCAGGGAGGGACCTCGGCAGGAGTCTGACAGGACTGGGACTACTGAGAAGGCTGTCACTGCACAAAAGGAACCACCCAAGCCTCCCTCACTCTCATTATCACCTGCTTTCCACAGCCTGTGAACAAAGGAATAGCTTCTACTTTTGCACTGTGTCTCCCAAATTCAGATTAATTGCCAGTAACTTCTGGATTCCATTGCAGAACTAAAGGACTTCCTGTACACTGCATATGACATACAGGAGTTTGTGAAGGTCTTCAAGATGTGTTTGGCTGTTAGACATTATATAAATAATACCATTAACATTATACATTGTTTAACTAGAATATCTTCGATTATTAAAATACTGTTGGAAGGTTTGAAACAATTTTAATTATAAATAGGCTCCAGGGAGTGGTAAAAACATTTTTCATATAATCAGTGCATCCACATAGGGTTTTGTCCACGTTTTATTGACAATAGCACTACATGTATACCTATTCTGCAAAACAATTAGTTCCCAATTCAATGGCATCTTTCCAGAAATTCTAGTGAAGAGCACAGATATAACACACTCCGTAGTACAAAAGATGACATTCTTCCGAAACAAACATTCCATGCCTTATCTCTAGCAGATTGTGCATATGAGATAAAATTATGTCCTTAGCCCACAATTTCCTGAACTACCTCTGATGAAATGCATCAAGATGTAATGCATTGAGGCCTGTCACAGTGCTGCAGGGAGAGCCTGCATATGCTGCTCCTCCAGCACTGGGGCTCCAGCACATGCCACACCTGCTTGAACAGCCACCCTACCATGGGATTCAAGTCCCTCCCAGGCATCCCACCCAGTTCAGAACACTGACTCAGCTTCCCATAGGTGCACACGACTTGGAGAGCAATCCAACCTGCAACCTGCAGCTGGAAGTCTTGTCATGTTTGGGACATGTCTGAGCAACATCCTCCCTGCTTCCAAACTCAGTGACGGGCATTTGCTTGGCAGGGAAAATGCAATCCTTCCTCACTCTGAAATGCATGGACACCTTCTGTTCACATCTTGCCCAGAAAACTGACCTGTGGTTTCACAACAAAAGCCGGACATGCTGCTAAAAGAACTGGCCTGCCTTGGACATAATTTTGGTGTCAAACACAAGCAAAGATTTTCTGTGGCTAGCCGAAGTCTGAACAACCTACAAAAAGTCTGGGAAGAGTCAGGCACAGAAGAGGTCCACCTCTGAGAAGAGATACCATCCACAGTCTTGCTGACAAAAGGCTGCCTAAGTGATGTGGGTGCCATCCAGAAAATATGGACATATGCATGGTTTGGGTTGGAAGGGACCTTACACATCACCGAGTTCCAGTCAGCTGCCATGGGCACAGGAACCTTCTACAATTCAGGTTGCTTAAAGTCCTATCTGACCTGTCCTTGGACACTGTGACTAATACATCTTTGTTAATTAGGAGCAAGTTATTTTCTGAGGACCTAAACAAATGGCAAGATCAGTTTAAAGAATTTGATAAATTGAGATCTCATTTTTCTAATGCACTGCTATGGTTAGATACTCATCCATGACATGCTTTCTGAAACAGCAGGAGAATATTTGAAATTGCTACATACAAGTAAACCAGAATTTTAGTGATACTCACCACACAACTCACTTGATTTAAAATACTGTTTCTAAGACTACAGACCAAAATAAGAAGAACAAAAGACCCTATCTTCACAAAACACTAAAGCATATTTAAAAGCCCTAAAGCTTAGTATGAAAACAAGGCAAAATATAGAAATACCTGTAAAAAGCACTGAAATATAGAAAAGGTTCAGCTCCACCTTTTTTTATACTGGTAAGAACAGCAGCACAATTTCAAATAGTGATAGGACAAGGGGGAACAGTTTTAAACTGAAAGAAGAGAGATTTAGATTAGATATTAGGAAGAAATTCTTCCCTGTGAGGGTGGGGAGGCCCTGGCACAGGGTGCCCAGAGAAGCTGTGGCTGCCCCTGGATCCCTGGCAGAGTCCAAGGCCAGGCTGGACAGGGCTTGGAGCAGCCTGGGACAGTGGAAGGTGTCCCTGCCCATGGCAGGGTATGGAACAAGGTGGTCTTAAAGGTCCATTCCAATACGAACTGTTTTATGATTCTATTATTCTATTTAAATACTGTATTATAGTGTGGGACAGACCTTGCCCTGGTGCAGTTCTACTTGAGAGTCTCAGCAAGATGACAACACCTGAGAAACAGGTGCCAGCCACAAATCCAGCTGTACTAATATTTCCAGTGCTATTAATAATAAAGGTGTGCCATCAAGTGTGCACCTCCATGGTAAATTTGTCTGATGCGGTGCTCTTCTGAAGATAAAAGGAATCTACTGGTTTCAGATTTTCAGGTTGTTTGTTTTCCTTTTTTTCAGCAATATGCTTTTACAGGGGGAATCAAGGAAATACACAGCTAGTGCCATGAACAGCCTACATTCATAAAGGACATGATTTCTGCCTCTAATTTGTACTGTCCAACTTCATTACCTGTTATCATACCTAATTACTCCACCTTATAGGGAAATGCAAGCTAATTAGGGAGGATGTTATTCACCACATTTAAAACATTATGAAGCAAATGAAATATTACCAGGAGGCAAAAAGGTGATTTGTTTTCTTGTAGCATGTCTGTAAATTAGTCCAGAGAAGATAAAGAGAAGATAAATGGAAGATTTTGTTTAAAACATAAGCTGAATTGTCGTACCACATTCTCAGGCTTGTATACGTTTGGCAGACAGCTGCCTCAGAATGCTTTTCCCAGCAAAGCGTTAGTTTCAGGACCACATATGTGGAGAGAGATCTTTGTATTTACACTATTCAAATTTTCTAAGCCCTGTTATTTCTTTTTTTCAAAGGACAGTATCACTAAAAAGGATCTTTCTATTTTGAAGTGTATATAGCTGATCGCCGTGCAAATATTTTCAAGAGAAATCACTGTATTTCACAAAGATGGGTATGAGTTTTATTGTAGATCAAAGTGAGAAAGAAGGGGGAAAAAATGATAAATCATCAGAGATCCAAAAATACTTTTCATTTGGAGAAGATATCAGGCCATTTCGATGGCACTGATAGAGTCTCTGCTCTGTCTCCATTACCCACTGAAGGCAGCTGGAGTCAGGAGCTGACTACGCTAGATTATATTCCCTATAAGATGGTCACCAATATATATATATATGATCTTCAACCTCTATTGATTGACCAATTTCACAAGCAAAGACTGGTGAAATGAAGCTGAAATGAACATCATGCTTTAACTCATTGAACCCATCAGGCCTGAGTTAATCTCACTGCCCACTGTCTCTGATAGAATTCAATTGATCAATCATGTTTCGGTGATAGTACCATTTCAGTGGCTTATTGCTTCTTCATTTGAAGCCTTGACCTGTTAGATATACTTGGACCAGCTCAGCTCCTTTTGGAGACACAGAGACCCATATCTGCCAACAGCAGTGCCTTGTCCTGCCTTCAAGCTCAGGAAAACTCAGGGGAGCACTGGTGAATACTCTCACCTTCACATTCTGTTTTTACAGGTATTCTACCAGCTTCACAGTCAGGATGGGTGTGAGGACATGAGGAATCTGAATGGCCCTGGCCCCCTGCCCTCTGGGCAGTGCTTGGACAAGCAGGGATAGTGCCAGTTTGGTGGCCATCTGGCTCCAGCCCTTGTATGCGGCGAAAGCAGTGCACAGTATCGGTACATAGGCAGACTGTCCCCAGAACAGTCCCAGCCGGACACTGCCAGCACATTTGCACACCCCAGAAGTGCAGGGCTGGCCAGGGCTCACCATGCCTATGGCTAGCACGGGATGGCGAGGGGTCTTCAGTGATGTTTCATCTGCCATTTAAATGCGCAGCCAGCCTGAGTGCATCCCATTTGCCACTAGCCTGGCCTCCCTCATGCCCTTTGCTCCTGCAGAGTCCCCTGCACTGCTGGAGCTGAGGGCCATTTGGATTCTGCTGCCACCTTGGTCCCAGCTGCCCTTACTCCAGCCAGCAGTAACTGGAGGGTCCCTGGCTCTTCTGAGGCTGCCTTCACCCCATGCACAGTCTTGCAGACCAGGCTGCATCTCCCCAGCTCCCTGAGGTGAGCCCTCACCGCAGCACACTCCTTCCAGCAGCACCCATCTGTGCTGCAGAGCATGTCTGGCCAGTGCCTGTACATCCAGCACCAGATTTGCACTGGCCCTGGGGAACAGAAGAAGCAAGACAAAAGGAGCTGAGCCCTGTCACTGGCCTGTCAGTGCTGCTCTTCCTAAAATGCTCAGCAGCACAGCGATTAGCACATTTATCACCAACCAGACACCTCTGGTCTTTCACTGACGAGTGATGGAGCTCTCCACCATGAGAACATTTGTCTCTTTTCTGTAGGGCAGCTGGAGGTCCTCCCTCATGTACAAGCTGGAGTCAGGTTGTATATCCACAAGACATATGAGCTGGAGTTGTGCCACTACACCCTCAAAATGCCACCCCATAGCATTGCTGCAAATCTGCACAATGAGGGTGGTTATGAGACTCACCAACAAAGTGAGTTTTATTTATTGAACAGATTTCCCGTAAGATTACAGCTGTCCTCCTCCTACAGTTATTTTAATCCAACAGTAGCCATATATGGAAAAGTTTTTATATATCTCCTAGGAAAAACCTGCCATCTCCGCCACCCACATTCAACAAAGATATGGTGGGACCTTGCACCTCAGCAGCCCTAATGCTTTTAAATCTGACAGCCTATATATCTGAGCAAACATTTGTGCAAATAGTGCCACTGAGTGGAGCTGGATTGCTTGTGCACCTGCCCAGGCTTCCATCAGGATGGACTCTGCTCATGCCTCAAGCCTTGCACACATAGGACACAGCCCTGTACCCTGCACAGTCTGCACCAAGGGGCAAACAGTGCCCCTGGGCTGGGGGACTTCCCAAAGGTCAGAGCATCTGACAGCTGGACTGGATTTGTTTTGCTGCCCAACAGGTCCAGCGAGGGCTGTGGTGGAAGGGAGCCAGTTGGACTGTCCCCTGCTATGCTCTAGGACCCCAGCACAGCTGGTTGTGCAGATGTGCCCACCCCAGGGAGGGTCCAGGAACACAGTACACAGCAATCTGTGAAGCAGCATGGGCTGGTGTCCTGACCATCCCTAGCCTGGCAGCTGTCAGTTCAGCCTCCACACAGCATTCTCAAGTGATGAGAATGGTGCCACAGTGATGTCCATGGGTACCAGCCCCACCGCGTGGCAGAGTCTACCTGAGAACAGTGGCTGGAGAGACTGATGAAACCGCTGGAAGTTCTATGACTGCTCTTCTGCCACAGTTTTATATTTAAAAACCAGCAAAAATTATGTCAGTGATATTCCCCTTCACGGTGGGGAATTTAGAAGTGCAGAGATGAAGGTTGAAAGGTAGAGGCTAAGTAGAACAGAGTGGATGCCCCAAGCCTGGGCAGCAGAGAGCGGGAACATGCATCCCACTGTGGCTACTGGGCCACAGGAAACTGTGGGCACCTGGAAAAGCCTCCAGGTTCATGAGACTGCTTGGCCAGCTGCAGTGTGATGTGGAAATACGCTTGTGTTTCTGTGATTTCTGTAGTAACTAACGTGAGCAGTAACTCCAGTCATTATATACAAAATGTCATGACAAGTTCCTTAAAAAATGATTGTGCGAAACTGATTCTTTTCCTAATCCATTTCTGTAAGCTGTGTTCAGCTTTAGAGACATGCACTTTGTATCATGTACTCCCAGCTCAAAGGGCATTTTTAAATGATTGTTAAAAGCTTATTGAAGCAATTTTAACATAGTTTATACCTATTTCCATACCATGTCATAGCATATCTTTTCATCACTTCTTTAATAAAAAATAATTTCTATGTATGCTTGGGTGACAAGGACTAATTCAGGTTGCAGATAAAACTGTGTAGGTTTGGAAATGCTAAAATGGCCTCTGGTTACAAACAAGCGGGAGAGGATTTACAGCTCTGAAAAATACTAGGAGACAGAAATTTGACAGCCAAAGGAAAGGTGGCAGTAGGACAGGGAGCCTGATGGGGTCTGCGTGAACAGTGACCAGCTCGGGACCAAGAGCTCTGCTGCATCCCATAAAGCTCTGCCTAAGGGGGAAGCCTTCAAGCAAGGCAGAGCTCCTAAGGAATGCAGAAGACTCCCAAACAGCAATGCTACTCCTCCTAAAATGTAAACTCCTAGCAAAGCATTCAAGCAGTACCACCAAGATATGATGAGGCTGGATTTACTAAAAGCAAAGGAGAGAAAAACCTGTGAAGGATGCAGCTTGCTCTACCAGCAGTGGTGCTCTACAATGTCTCACAAAGTGAAGGTGTCCATCTACATTTCCTGTGCAATTATCCACAAAGAGCACTAATAAAGAGTTCTTATACTGAAGACTTTTCTTGTGCATAAATTAGATATCATCTAATTTTACAAAATCATAAACAGTGGTCTCAAGCCTGCAAGTGTTGACACAAAGAAGGAATCAATGTCACAGATGAAGTCAGCGTAATGGCTTACAGCCCTAATGCAATACCCAGGAATAAAACACCATTATAAAATGTAATATGCAGCTACAGACTTTTACAAGTAACACAAAGTGCAAATTTAATATAATTTTTATATATTTTATCCACGTGCATTAGTTGGGAGAAATTATGCTTTAAATGTCCTCCACAGCTGTTTAATGTGGTTTTAACACTTCAGAAAGTTCTGTGTGCTTTTTATACCTAGGAGCCACATCTGTCCATTGGCTGTACTTCCTGTCTACTTGAAAACAGACACGCTCTGCCATGGTGACCAAAAGCTGGAGCGTGCCTGAGCCATCATGACGCAGTTTGCTGCCTGTGGCATGGTCTGGCAGCTCCCAAAGTCAGGGAGGTCACCACCAGTGCCCAATGTACTGGCACTGATGGGAGGTCCCCACAGCTGCACTAACCCTGTGCTCGGTAGCCTCTAGCATCCTACAGCCCCAGCACCCAGCTCCAGGAGGGAGGGTACAATGCTGCTGTCACCAGCCCAGCTCTCACCACTGCAATTTGGGAGATCTTGTCTGCTGGCATAGGAGATGCTGTGAATGAATGGAGTGTACAGAGCAAAATGTGGTGGGATGAGCAGAGGACACTGTCTCTGAATGTCTTTGAGGTTTTTGACATGGTTTCCCACCACCTCCTCCTGGAGAAACTGATAGGATGGAAAAGTGGGCTCACAGTAGTCTTCTGAAATTCAGCAAAGACAAATGTAAAGTCTGGCGCTTGGGAAAACATAATCCAGGAGTGCATCACAGGCTGGGATCAACCAGGCTGGGGAGCAGGTCTGTTGATGGGACCCTGAGGTTGCTGGTGGACACCAAACTCAGTGAGAATGACCAGTGTGCTGCTGTGGCCTAGCAGGATGCTGGGCTGCATCAGCAAAGGCAGTGCCAACAGAGATAGAGAAGTCATTGCCTCACTACTCAGTATCTGGGATGCTGTGCTCAGTTTTGGACCCCACTGCACCAAACAGATGTGGACAGGCTGGAGAGGGTCCAGAGAAGGGCCACAAATATGATCCAAGGGCTGGGTAGCTGCCATGCAAGCAAAGGCTGAGTGATCTGGGTTTTTCAGCCTTAAGATAAGAAGGTCTTGTCCTTCTTTTGTCATGTTCCACTATTAAAAGTGTGGCTACAAAGAAAACGGAGACTCCCTTTTTACAAGGAGTCACATGGAGAAGATATGGCGTAATGGGTACAAGTGAGTCTTGGGGAGATTCCAGAAGGACATACAGTGAAAATTATTTGCAGTGAGAACAAGCAGCTGCTTGGAATAACCTCCGCAGGGAAGAGCTAGATTCCTCAACGTTGGGCACTTCTAGGATTTGGCTGGGCCATGTGTTGGACTGTCTTGTCTAGGCTGTGCTTTTGCCAATAAAGGTTGGACCAGACAGTGCTTGAGGCCCCTTCCAGCCTGGTGTTCTAGGATTCTATATGGAAAAGGTAGATGGTGACCCAACAAAAATGTTGTACCTCTGTATATGCTTGTATTTTATGCTTCTGCTGTAAATGTTCTGACACACTGGAGACTGAACAAAATTAAACAGCCAAGATTTTACTTTTAAGGAAAAACAGTGTAGCTCTTTTCTAATTGCTGTAATTAATTAGTGTCATCTAAACATTAATTATTTATCCTGCAGTAAACTTAGCAATCTACAGTACAACTCCCCTGACGCTGTGCTTATCACACAGAAGCCCTTATTAAGCGTGTGTGGGTGAATCTCCCTGCATGTATTTGTGTTATGTCAAAACCTGCTTTCATTCAGTGAGAGGTTGAGGGGATCACTTTTTGGGCCACATCACAGTAATTCTTGCAGTCTCTTGAGCTGGAGAGCCTGTTCCTGCAGCTTCAGTTGAGACAAAGACTCTGGGAACATCCTCACCACACCAGAGGCGAGGTTGACCTCATGTCTCTGCCAGTTTTTCTAATCTCACTTATTTCCATTCCATCTAATGAGATAACTGCTCCAGGAAAAGAATAATAATTTTGTATATATATATATCTATATATATATTTTACTTATTTATATTTATGTGTATATAAATATATATGGGGGGGAGAGAGATGGCTAGATCTTGGCAAATAATTTTGGAAGACTGCTGTGTCCAGTATTTCCTCTTTGTTCCCAACAGCCAGATGTTGCAAACCAGTGGTTTCCATGACTCAGTGATGGTGGTCTGAGAGTGAATGCCTGGCGCGGCAGACACAGTCTTGCCTGTCTCTGTTTGCTTCGTGCTGTAGAAGCCAAGGGCAGGGATGTGACTCTGACTGCGCTGCAAAGCTGCAGTGATGGGGAAATTGTCAAGACTTTTTCTTCTACAGAAAAGCACTTATAGACTGAAACTGAATCTTGTTCGTGAGCAGAGATCATTTCTGAAGAACTGCGTGACACAAAGCCCTACTGGGGAAAATGCTAAACATGTCGAGAGACCCCATCCTGAGACTTTAAAATGAAGTTTATTTTAGTTTTCCAATTCAAAGCCATTTCAGTGCTTAAATAGAAATTAATCAGCTTATATGGAATCACAGAATCACAAAGTCAATTACATTGAAAAAGTCTTCTAAGATTGTCAAGACCAGCCATTTACCGGCTCTGCCAAGACCACCACTAATCCATGTTCCTAAGCACTATGTCTACACATATTGTAAATCTCACTAGGCATGGCGACTGCACCAGTGTCCTGGATAGCCTGTTGCAATGTTTGACACCCATTTCAGTGAAGAATTTTTTCCTAATATCCAATCTAAACCTCCCCTGGTGCAGCTGAAGGCTATTTCCTCTCATCCTGTCACAGAATCCCAGACTGGTTTGGGTTGGAAGGGACCTTAAAGCTCATCTCTTTACACCTTCCACTATCCCAGGGTGCTCCAAGCCCCATTCAACCTGGCCTTGAACACTTCCAGGGATGGGGCAGCCACAGCTTGTCTGGGCATGCTGTGCCAGGGCCTCACCTCCCTCACAGGGAAGAATTCCTTCCCAATGTCCCATCTAACCCTGCCCTCTGTGAGTCTGCAACATCACCTCTTGTCCTATCACATATCTATCTATTCATCTATCTCTCTATCTATCAATCATCTGCATTTAGAAGTATTAAATGTAAATAAGCCACCACTCCTCATGACTAACCAAGCTTGGGTGGGCACCAGTCTCTCCTCACCCACCAGGTACTCCTGTTATTTATGTGAAAGACAAGAACTTTTCCATTAAAAAGGCTTACAGAAGCTTTAGCAGAGGTTCATTATCATTTTTCGTGGTTTCACTTCCCCACTTCACTTCTCTTTTTGACTTTATTCCCTTTAGAAAGAAAGGAAACACACTCAGGATGCACACTGCCTGAGATGTTTCTTCCTTACATACACACAGATGTGTATACCTAAACATTTACTTGTAGCCATGGGTTCTTCACAGAACCATGCAGAACCATGTCCACTTCCCCACACTCCAGCCAAAGGCAGAGCTGGGAAGACCAAACCACTCAGGGTTCACAAAAATGACTGGATTGCACCACTCTACTTTTAGGTAAAATCTCTGAAAGAGATCTTTTTTTTAGAAAGAAAGAAAAAGAAAACTCGTAACATGTAACTCTGCTACTGCTGCACGTAGGAGTGGCCAGGGGCTTGGAGAGGGAGGCTGTTAACTCCCCCAGCAGCAACTGAGGGGTCCCTCCACTATCATCCATGCCAGTGTTCCTCTCCCTGGAGGTATTGTGGCAGGCAATGACTGAGAGTCTGCTCTGTTACCACCACTGGGATTAACTGGGAGAACACTGCTGCCACCCTACACCTGACATCATTCCCCAGATGCCCACCTGCATCAGCCAAGCCCCTCAAGCACTGTCAAATCCCATCTGCTGTCATGCCCCGTACATGACTCTTGGGAAGGCACCCTGTGCCCAAGGGCTACCCACCAGCTCCAACACCTTCTCGTGCCACTGGAATGTGGGCACCAGTTGTTACCATAACACACTCAATTGTTCTCAGCAGTGCTCCAGCAAATAAAGCCATTAATTACAGCCTTTCCCTCAGCCGCTGTTGGCTGGAGCAGCAATCAATGTGCAACCCCTCATTGCCTGCTCTCAGGGAGCAGAGACAGATGCCATAAAAATGATCCGCAGCCCGCACTGAGCCCCGCCGGCGGCTGTGCCCAGGAACGGCCACCATGCTGCTTTGACACGCGATACCATATTTATTTGGCCTGCCGCAGCCGTGGGGGAAGGCATCCCATTAGGCGATTATTTTTATCTTATAACGTCAATTTACTTATACTGATTGGCTTCCTGCCGCCAAATATCAATTAAATTGCAAATGCCTGCTGAAGCTTATTTTATGTGTCTTTCTCTTTCCCCTCATTTCCCTTCTTTCTTTCTTCTCTCTCCCCTTCTTTTTCTTAGAGAGAGAGAGAGAGAGAGAGAGGGAGGGAGGGAAAACCTTATGTTCGAACATAATTTAGTTGATTTCCCTTTCCATATCTCAAAGGAAAATCTATATCTCCCCCTGGAAGGCCATTTGCCCTCTGTTATTGGGAGCTGAGGTATCACAGCAGTGGGCAATTTGTTTCAACTGACTATCGCCAGCCCATCAGGACTCCTCAGGACCTCTGCCATCTCAATGCAATTGTATCTGGTATTGCCATTTATGATTTATTTTTAACAGCTGCCAGTACCCACCAGATGAATGGGTTTCAGATCTCACAGAGTGTGCCCACCCCATTCCTTCCTGCCACAGCCATCTCCTGTCCCAAGATGCTCATCGTGTTGATGATGCAGATTTCTGCTTGTCCCACTGGCAGAGACCCGTGTTAGATCAGGCTGCTGCTCGCTGACAGTTGTGTCTCAGGAGGTGACAAGGTGGCCAGAGCTGCCGGAGATTGTGAGCTGTTGCTGTGGCAAAGAGGTGCACAAGTGGGCTTTGACACATGGTGAGCACTGGGAGCAGGAACCTATCCAGTGGCTGCAGGTGGGCTCTCCTTACCTCGTCATGGGGATGGGCTGTACCTGGGCACACCCACCACCCAAGCAACACTTGGTCTCCTCTGACCTGGGGAAAGTCTAACCAAGATATGGCACCTGCTGGCACCTACACCAAAGCAATGTGTTAGACATCACCCCCTCACTGCTGCGGCCTTCCAGAACCAGTGGAGACCTCTGGCACACCCCCAAAGCATCACACTTCACAAGCAAACACATACCTCATCACAATATCCTCGAGCACCTCTGCCCATGCCTGCAGGGAGAGAGAAAGGGAATGGGACCACATGACACTAATGGGGCTGGAGGGCTTGAGGTGAGCATCAGTGATCAAGTCAAACATCTCTGGCAGCCAGAGACTGACAGCAGCAGTGAGAACTGGCGGGGGGGACCAGGAAGGTAAAGCAGAGTTGAAATGCAGTCAGGAGGAAAAGGTGAATGCATCAATGAAGAACCCTCAGGTGCAGACCACACCTGACCCAGCAGCACAGTAGTGGATTAAACCCCTCCCGCCCTGCCCACACGGCCTCTGACTTCCCACACACTGCATGGGTTCACCAAGGAAAAAAACCAGAGAGCACAAGTCCAAGAAAAATCAGCTACAACCTCTCTAGATGCAGAGGCAGGCTTTATGCCTTTACCTGCACTGCTCCCCAGTGCTGTGCACACACACTGGGCCCATGAATGGGCGCAGAGAAAGGGGCACGCAGGGGGGCAGCACCAGAGCAAACACATTGCCACACATGCACCTTCATCCAGCCAAGCACTGAACACATTATAATCTCCTATCAGCCAAGTCCTACCTGTTACAACTGTCTGTAATGAATCCAGAAATTCTTTGGCAATTTAGAAAAATGCAGGTGAGTCTATTCTGGGCTCACCAGGTACCAGGGTGATTGTCACAGCATTGGCAATTATCTTCACAACAAAGTTTTGGACAGAGACTGTAAAGGTTTGACAAGGTGTAAAAACCTGTGCCCATTTGAACAATGCAGTCAGAGAACATGGGAACAAGCTATGAGGAATGCACCAGTGTGCACATACACACCTGTAACTGTCTCTTCACATAATACATGCACACACTGTATGTATATACATGCATAGTGACCATCTGTATTCCATCTGTCCATCCATATAGCTATTGTAGAGATGTCCATAAAGGAAAAATCAAGGGTACTAGAAAAGACCTCTTCACCCTTGGCAGTGTTGATTATTGACTGCTTCATTCAGTTCCTGATGGAGATAGCGTGATTGCCTGGGATGTACCTTGCAGGTTTCTAAACTGAAGGCTCCAGAATCAATTTTGTGGTAACTGGTTAGATGTGACCAGCTTACAAACTCAGCATGGGTGTCAGGAAGCAAATTCAAGTAGCACCATTACTTTTTTTTAAATATCAGGGGTGAAGAAAGCCTCCTGGCTGAGCAAGTAACAGGACAGAGTAGGGATTAATGATTTTGACTTGTTTTCATCTCCAAGGTGACAAACAGGTACACAGCAGGTCATGGCTGATGGTGCAAAATGATGCTGAAGCTCACAGGAAAATTTATCCCTCCTGAAGTGAGGACAGTGCCAACAGCTTCCACTGAGTGAGACTGGCTTGGCTGGAGATCACCACCTCCTCTGCTGTCTGAGAGGTCCACTCTTCATGGTGGCTATGTGCTAAGGGCAGCCCCCACCCTATGCCAGCTTCCCTCCGCATCTGCCCAGAGAAGGGCAGGACAGAGAATATGAACTTCTTGGAAAGCTTGGCAAGAGCTTGTCCTTGGTGGCCAGAGGCTTCTGCCCCGGTGGTGACCAGGGGAACTACACACGGATACTCCACTGCCAGATTTTCCACTTCGCTGAGTGGTGAGGCAGCACCATTTTCACACTCTGTAGCCAAATCTAGTCAACAGCTCCATTTTCATCCATGACTTCGTAGGAGAAAGCATTCTTGGGAATTTTTTTCAGCTGTGACAAGGATCTGGAAGCATGACTCAGCATTCAGAAACAAGACCAAGATGTTCCAGAGGTTTACACCGATTTGACACATCAGAACTTTATGAGGAACATGACAGATTCCAGCATCCCCACATCCTGACATCCTTCTTTAAAGTAAACTGACCCTGTAAGGTGCTGTGGTGCTCAAACCATCAGGCACCAAATGCTGCTGCAGCAAGCAACATGTAAGTGTAAGACAGGGAGAATAGGTAAACTGAACAGCTACACAAATTTAAAACTTGAAGACACACACCTAAACTGTTCCAAAATAACTTCCTTGGATTCAGGCATGCCTATAATTATGTTCCTCCCATCTCTGAGCATTCATAACAGTCCTTGGCCACTCTCCCTATGCCATCCAAGGCCATGACGGATGGGGACTGTTCTTTGTCCCCTGACTGGTGCTAGGTAGAAAAAGACAGGCTCTACTCTACCACAAAACCTCCCTCTTCCAGAAATGCCAACTCCTGTGTCCTCCTGCCTGGGAGAAAATCAGTGTGAGAATGGGGAGAGAATGGCTAGGTGCTCATTCTCAAGGAAGCAACTGCAAGCCCAAGGAATCAGAGAAGAAAAAGACTACTACATGACTATTTCTTATTAGTTGACTTACAGACAAAAAGAGTCAGGCACTGTCAAGCATGAAAACTTATTGGGACAATAGAGATGGAATTGCCACTGCTGACAGCAATGTTTACAAGGGCATGATGTGTCGATGCTGCACAGCATGAAACCAGCAGCCCCGTCTAGCTCTGTGAATTGTAACAAGAGGCAAAATGTCCCATTTGGGACAGATAGGAATTGTACCACCAAAAATAACCTCTCAGGTGTAAAATCCATTACAGGTGGATGGAGGGAAATGCAGAGGAGCTCAGTTGGCACAGCAGGAGGCTCCTGAGCTCTCTCCAGTCACAGCACATAGCAAATATGGTCTCTGAGAGATGACTTGCCAGTGGGTTTGAGGGCTTCCCTTCACCTCCAGCCAAGAAAAGGTGGAGTAAAGGGAGCAGGAATGTGCTCCTCACACCACAGGCTCTGACCTCCAGTCAGAAGGTATTGCTGAAGGGTTTCCAGGCAACATGTAAGATGCTGGACCATCTGCCTGCCTTCAGGCACTCTGAGCTCTGTTATCAGGCTGCTGACAAACCAGTACCACTTCTAAAGGGTCTGAGTTTTTAAAAGCCTCCACCACCAAATCTGTCTAACTCAAAGGAACTGTATTCAGGGCAGTCTGGCAGCTGCAGTCCAACAAGCCTTGAAACTGCTCATTTTGAGACCTTCCAAAGAATAGACAGACAGGCAAATGTCCCAGGGACAGCAGCTGCAGAGAATGGTATTGAAAGGAAGGTGAAAACAGAAGAAGTACCTGGACCTCAAAGTTCGACAATAGTTGTTCGGAATTATAGGGAGGGAGACTAAAGCATGTTTAGCCAATATAAGACATTCTAGTGTCTTCCCCTGAAATGCTCAGCCACCATGAAGCCTTTGATGTGCACACTTGTGCATCGACTGCTCACAGATTCTCCCTTACAGTTGTGCCATCTCTCTCTCATGATGCACTGAAATGCAAGAAGAGGATATGTATCCTGGCCATTAGATGCAGCAGGGTGGGGGTGAAACCAGGGCCCACTCCAGCAGAGCTATGTGACAGCTCATCATGCAAAACCCAGCACCCCAGCAGTTACTGCAGCAACAAGGGGAAATGAGGCTCTACTGTGTGAGATGGCCACCACTCAACCAAAGCTGTTCTTACAGATGTTTCCTCACCGTAAGTTTGCTTTCTTCATATTTTTTTTGACTAAAAGGTGATGTGACTCATGTAAAGCACCTGAAAGAAGCACCTTGTGATGCCATCGCTCCCAGAAGAGCAACATCCTATAGACCTTGTCCTGCTCTGCTAATCAGCATCTCTGAAGTCCTGGTCTAGTGGAAGGTGTCCCTGCCTGTGGCACCGGCGTCAGACTAGATGGCCGTTAAAGGTCCCTTCCAAACCAAACTATTCCGTGATTGTATGATTCTAAGTCCTATGAGGGACATCTTTTCCCTGGCTCTGTACCATTTTGAAAGATGTCAGAGAACCATAATGACAGGGCTGCAGAAAGTTTCTAAACAAATAAAGTGCTGATGCTGGACGCACATTTCTACTCAGCCTGTGACCAAAGAAAATCAGAGAGCAGCTGATGCAGCCTACAAATGTTTCATTGCAGCCACCACCCATTACAGAGCTACAGGGAAGCAGTTTTATGAAGATGGAGTGCCCACGTGATCAGAAAACCATCACATTTCACTGGTGTTAGTACCTGACAGAATTTCAATACCCTGACCTCCATTGTAGATATCTCTTTTGCCAGGCTCCAATGAGCCAGATCAGTGCCCAGCTGATAGGAGATTTTAACTGGATTTCCTTTCAACATAAGACATCTCAGCCAAGAATCCTTGATTTCTAACCTCCACTTGTAATATGGATCTGCAGGAGCAAAGGAAAATGAGTCTCCAGCTAGAGCTATAACCTTACAGGAGTTACCATAGGTATACGTTGACTACAAATATCTCTTATCAGAATCTCAGATGAGATAAAACATTGGCAAGCTCCACACTCACATCTTATAGTCATCTGAATGGAAGACATTGGTTGCTTTCAGAAGACCAACTGCTCTTCCTGTCTCTGAAGTCATGGGCACCATCATGTGGACAGTCACTGCCCCAGAAGCAAGAAACCACAACAACAAGGAAGAAGCTGTGGAGGCACCTCGCCAGCTAGGGCTCATGAAGAAAATGGAGATGGCAAAGGCCATGGCTATGAAACTGACTCCAAGCTCAAGCAAAGTTGCTCCAGCATTATGGGTGGAGTGCAATGGATGACTGCACTCGTGTCATGACAGAAGAGCTGGAGTGCAGAGAAACGCACCTCAGACCACCTTGGGCAGACTACCCAGGAGCACACACAAAACAGAAAAGGTCTAGCTGAATACTGAGTTCAATACCAGGAGTAGTTGAAGGTGTTCCTGACCATGGCAGGGGGCTGGAACTAGACAGCCTCTAAGGGTCCTTCCCACTCACACCATTCTGTGATTCTGTGATTGAATGGATGTGAAATGGGGAAACGTTGCAATCCAGTCTTGTTGTGGAAGGTCAGCAAAACACCAGTAAAATACTTAATCTATCAGACACTCCTACGTTCTGCTGAAGCAGGTAGGGACACCCATCTCTAGATTTTCTCAGTTAGGACTTCCTTTTCCATCTGTAAATTCTTCTCAAGTAAAAAAAGAATAAAAAGAGGAATTTGGCTTTTTGCAGCACATCTGGATGCCTGTAAAATACAGCTTTTGGTGATGGCTGATGATGACTGCTGCTGCTCTGCCCGAGCTGCTGGATGTCTAGAACCCCAGAGAGTCACTGGGCAGGCACAAGCTGCCCTTGCCTCAGGAGGTGGAGAGTTTGCATACAGCCTGAGCACCAGGGGCTGATGGCACATTCCCATGCCCTGCACACGCCGCCTGCACTTGAGCCAGTGCATGTATGGTGAGAAGCGTATCTTCCCGTGTCCATCTGCAGTGCAGAGCAAGCCCTGACCCAAGGTTTGTGCTTCAGCACAAGACTCAGCAAGGAAACCCCCACCTTTTATAAGCACTACAGCTCTCTCTGAGCTCTACCATATCCTCGTCACTACGCCATGACAAATTCGGAAAGGGGCTTTTCTCAAGTTCTGGCACATCCAGGAAATACAGACAGCCTGCAGGTAGGACTCCAATGCTCCTGCAGGCACAGTATGACCAGCTATTTATATAATTAGCTAAAAACCACACAAAGTGCAAAATGCAGTCACCAAGTCTGATGTAAATAATCCCCAATGGGACTACTCTGCAAATACCAGGAGAGGCCAAAATGGGCAGGATTCACTCAATACTGCACAACCACCTCTAGCAATGAACAACCCTCAATGCAAAGAACACACACAAAAGACATGGCAGACAAAAACTGAACTGGAGAAAGCCACCAGTCTCAGGACACCTCCATTTTCTGCGTCTCACTGATGTTGCTGTGTCTGCTCATGGGGAAGTTCCCAATCAGTAAAAACTGCAATTACAGCTTATAATATTAACTCCAGAGCTTCCCAAAGCACCAACAGAAAAAGTGGTTTTCCACTATCCTTCAGGATTTCAGGAGGCTCTCATTTCAGTCAAGGAAATAATTCTGACTTTAAAATCCCAGTAAGCTTGAATTGCTTGAACCAACTGCAACAGCAGCAGATTTCAGTCCCTACATGATAATCCTGGTACTAGGGCTCCATTTTGTGCAGCCATGGAGAAGGCAGCTGACCTGCCACTACCTGCACAACTGTTTGATTCTTCCCTAGGGGCAGGAGGACACTTGAGGGAGGAGGGAGACTCTGGCCTAGCCACACCCCCACCCTGGTGATCATCCCACTGTACAGATGGAACAAGGCAATGGAAAATCCATTACTGCTTCTGGGGCACAGAGGAAGACTGACACAGAAATACACAACACTAGGAGAGCTCCTGATACGACAGAGGTGCCAAAGCATTTGCTTAATGCCTTGGTGTCGGACCTTTCATGTAGGAATATAGCCCCTGCCTCTTTCCAGCCACCACCTGCAACTGGCCAAATCTCTCTTTCAGGGTAAACGAGGCTGAGCCACTGCAGCTCCCCTAAGCTCCCCTCATCTCAAACATGTTTGAACTTCAAGCATTTGTTTTAACAGTGCAGATGTATGCTGACCCAAGAGATGCTGATGTACAAATAGGGGAAATGGGGAAAATCCAGAATCTGTGATCCTCTTCTCACAGAAACACCTTGTTCAAGAGTGGCATGGGAAGAAAACTAACCACCAAAAAGCCAAACAATCTTTTCTTGATTTTGTTCTTCAGACCTCTCAAAAATCACTATCATCTTTTAAAAGCTGGAGTACTAATTGTGAAAGTTTGTGAGTAATATAATTTATCCATTGTAAGGCAACACTTTGACCACCTCTCTGTATATACACATATGTGGTAGATGCATTAGAGACATATAGATGCATGCTCTGTACAGGCACATAAGTACATACATGCGTTGTGACTGCACCGCAGCATTTCCCTGTCTCTGGATGCTACCAATTTCTTGATAAATCAGAATTATTCCTCTTGCTTATGACTTTTCTACCTATTTTATATTAGCATTTATAACAAACATCCATCAAAATTGACAAGTCCTGCTTTTCCACAAAACTGCTTCTTCTTTCAAAAATGCATTCCCACAAAAGAACCCTGGCCAGCCCCATTACTGGCACCATCAGGATGATCTGACAAGTCACCTACCCCTAAACTGAATTTTAGCTAAATCTATATGAAGAGGTTGTTCCTTGAAAAGCATCTAGCAGTTGACAGCTCCTGATGAGAACAGCTGGAGCTACAGCAGGGCTGTAAGGAGTGGTAGAAGTCTGGGCTTTTCATTAACATAGCTCTGAGAAAATCCCTGCTCCACTGAAGCCAGTGGCAAACTGGCAGGGCTTCACCTCAGAAGCAGAGGAGAGCTCTCTAGAAAATAAGGGCCCCAGGGACCGCATTAGGAGAAAAGTGACAAACATGCTTGATGTGCACACAAGACAGCTGGTAACCCTCTTGCTCAGAAAAGGGCAGCTGCGCTGGCGGGGAGTTTTCCTGTGCTGAGCTGTGAACAGGTGAGCATCACTGAAGGCCAGGGCAGAACCAGCCCATCCCTGACACCCTCAGACACGAGCCATGGGGACATCCTCACCTGGGAACAGCTGCCCACCAGCCACTGCCATCCACCCGGCCGTGCCCATGTCCACAGGGATCCCACAGAGGTCAAGAGCAGGCAGCAGAACCCCAGAGCGCAGCGATGCCAGCAAACCCAGGTGTCCAGCATGCTATCAGCTCAGGGCATCACAAAGGAGCTGGGACACACACTGACAGCGAAGAATGTGGAATGCTCCACCATCTGACAGAACTGAAGATTGTACCTGGAGGATCTCTGCCCAGAGGCTCTATCACCCAGCTGGGCAGAGCCTGGTCTTTCCCTCCCCAGAATACTGTCCTGCCTGAGCATAACTCAGGTGAACGGGTTGTTCTCAAACATCAGAAGAGCTCAGTTTGGAGGCTGAAATGGCTTTTGGCTTCATTTCGATAAATTTAGACATGCAACACTTTCTCAGAAACTGACACTACAATATTTTAATGCAGCTGTAGTGGAGATCTGAGCTGAACTACATTTAATCTTTTTTCCCTAGAATTTAATGAGGAATGAAAATTCAAAGAGAAATCCTGTGCCAGCGGAGGTGCTCATGTTAATGTCTGGGATGGCTTTTTCAGCACCAATAAGCCACAGATGCAGGGTGGTTCTTGGAACACTCAAGGGTTTAATTCTTATGCCCTGGGGCAGTCAAACTCCTCCTCCAGACATCCACAACCCTCTACGTGTGACACCATCACTGCTGATGTCAAACCAGTATCATTTACAGGTGACACTGTCACTGCTGGTGTCAATACATCATCCTTGAGTTACATCATCACTGTTGGCATCAAATCACCAGCATGGCCAGAGCCTGCTGCCACTTCAGCATGTTCAGAATGGACCACGAAAGGTATACAAAAGGCAAATGCAAAAACTGAAAGAAAACTCCAAGTGTTCTCAGAAATTATGTCCAAGAACTGAAAAATGAGCTTGCAATAAAATGTTAAAAAATAAATAAAACCTCCACCAAAAATAGATTGCTTTGGATATAGCACAGATGAAGCCATCATTGCAACATAATAGCAAAGCCCACATCAAACTCTATTTAAAATTATAATGTCAGTGTCTGTGTTGTGAGGGAAAACCATCTCTTCTGAGGAGAGAAAGAAATGATGGGACAAATAGCCCAACCCGCTCTGCAACCCAGGGAATACAACCCTGACATGAAGGACAGTCTACAGCAGCAGGAGAAATTCAGAGCAGTACTCGCCGACTCTGCAAAACCTCATTCCCGTCAAAAGCTTCATCTCACTGTAGCCACTGGACTTATTCCCTGGGGTAAAGACAACTCCAGTGAGTAGGGACTGCTGAAGTGGGGCTAGAAATCATTGAAGTAAACTTCCTGAGGACTCTGGAGGGGATTTCTTTCTCTTTCACCTCTGTGTGGGCTTGGATGTCTCCACTTGTTTCACCTGACTGCCTGCAGTACAGAGGTTTTTTTCTGATTTTTATGCATTTTCCCACTGCCTCTTTCCAGCTGTGGCTGACTCGGCAGTGGGGTCTTCACATCCCAGGTGCTCCACGTTGGCGTCTCCCCAGCAGTGCGACAGAGCCAGGAGGCAAGGTCAGTCTCCTTCCCACTCACTTGGCAGCCTTCTCCTTCCTACTCACCACTACCCAGACAGACATTTCCGTCCTTTGACATAATAAACTTGAAGATTCTATTGGCAGGTGGGTTTTTTTCTCTCCATAACCTCCTGCTTTTTTCCCCTCACTGTTTTTCTGCTTTTAACTGTTTCCATTGCAGTTAAGATTCCCAAAGGCTTCGGTCCTTTGCACAGCACTTGCATGGTGCAGAAGACCCCAAGAAAGAGCTGGAAAGGATATCATCAGTCCCCATAACCATCAGGCTCTGGTTGCTATCTGAAGTAAGCCAAGTAATAGGGACTTATGTCAACACCAGACCTCACTAGTGGTTAATTCATGCACTGAACTCCATCACCTGCTGGCTGCAACATTTGTTTTTCTCCTGCTGATGCTGAGAGCATGGGTAGGCAGTACAAACACTTCTGTGGGCTCTGTCACCACCCCTACTCCTAGGCTAGCACCATGACCCCTCATTCAGCAAGTCCTCCCTGATGGGATTGCTGAAGCATCCCAAGTCAAAAGTGCCTAAACCGGCTCAGGAAACCACAAAGAATAAACCTTGGGTGGGTGGAAAACCCACCCCTTCTCAGGAGGGGAGAGGGCTTTTACACCAGAGCAGATGCTCACTAGAGGTGTCCTGGGATGAGCAGCACCCTAAGAGCACACACACAGAGCTAGCACTGACTGCCAGGAAGAGGGGCCTCTGAGTGGACAGAGGAGTCCCACATTCCAGCCCTCAGAGACCAAAGATTCTGATATTTGATGCAATAGTATCTCCATTACCAGGGTAATATCTACTTTACCTTTATGAAAATTTGGAAAGCCATAGCTGGGAAGGGGGGTTTACACACTCATAACTAACTTCATGGCTGGTAGGTCTCTCCTTATAGCCCTGGGCCTTCCAGGGAGCTACAGGCTAGCACAGCAGCTCTCACTACCCAGGGCTTTGCCATGGCACAAAGCTCAGTGGTGAGGTGGGAGCTCTCTGCTGTCATAGACAGGACACTGGCACCGAGAGGGCAGAACAGGCATATGTTTGTCTCCACCATAAGGAGGCAAAGCAGCAGAATGCCCCTGGACACTACCCATCTGCCACATGTACACACTGCAAGTCATGGCACAACCTCAGGCACAGAGATGTGGACATTGCACCTGACTGTTTTGGGAAAAGCTTAGCACCAGCTGTGGTTCTGGTGTTCAACTTTTAAAGAAGTGGACTTAATACAAAAGCAGAAAAAATAATTTACAAGCCTTTCCAGCAGCCTCCTAGAGTTGATACCTTGGCACATTGTCCCTTGACCACAAGAGGAGATGACAGAAGAACCTGGCAGCCCAACCCATGTTGGGCTCCCTTAGGAGGCCACTGACCCTCTCATGTAGTCTCCAAGACATTTGTGCCCACAGCCCTTCAAACCTCTACCTAGATGTGAGTGTAGTTTCTTATTTCTGTCCCTCTGGGAAAACATAGCTCATGGGCCTGGTATGGAGGAAAGACACAGAATGCAGAAACACTCACTCATACTGAGTTGTATGCTTTGCTTTTCTCTGTCCCTCTGTCCCCAGACATGTCACTGGCTCGGCGAGCTCTTGTCCACCTTTGTCACTGCCAAGCACTTCTCCAGCTGATCTCAACAGTGGCCACGCTGCTGGTATCACTGGAAATATCCCCGTCAGGTTCAGTGCACAGGTCAGTACTTGCTTGGATACCCAGACACGCCTAACCCAGGCATCCATTCACGAAAACATGGTGACTGTAAAATGGGATGGTTCTATAAGATATTGGATTGCACCCACCATTGTGTGCAATCCTTCTCATTTCCTTCTCATCTCTATTAGTGTCTCAGCCCCTCTTGGACGCTTTTATGTCTCAGACAGAAGGCTGTGACCCAAACACCTGGGAACACACCGTATCTGCAATAAAAGGTATTTCTCAAGGAAAGAAAGCACCAGTACTTAGATCATCACACCACATGCTGACAGCAGTGTTGGATTATAGCTGGTGAGAATGGAAACAAAACAAAACAAAACAGCTGGTACAAGTGGAAGTTTCCTTGCACACTGCTTTCAGTTCCCCAAACTCCTCCACTGCTGAGAAGTCTCTGTTAATACTGAACTTGAAATATGATCTCTGCAGCTCTTTGGTGCAGGTATCTAAATCTGCCTAACCTCTCTTGCAGCAAGGAGGGGCAGGCAGGGAGCAGACACATGCATCCTGTGTGGCACTTTGTTGAGGACGTCCTGCTGAATTTGGGCAGACTGGGCCACAGACAGCTTGCGATCAGGTGCTTATGGAAGGACAGAGGCTTTGCCTTGAATCAGCTGCATCTATAAAAGGGAAGCACACAAGCCAACTGGTCTAGCACAGCCCATGTCCCTGCGAGGAAACATATTATCCTCTGTGCCACCATGGCTGCACCTGAGCTGAGCAGTGACATGATGCCCCTCTGTGCCAACCCCAGCATTAGCAGACACTGACTGAAAGGTGCCACCTTGCACACTCTAACATTGTGCCAGGGCAGTGATAACCCTATAGTGGGTTTTTGGTTTTGTTTTTCTTTTTTTCCATGAGTTGAACTTTGATGATCCTTGTGGGTTTCTTTCAGCTCAGGATATTCTATGATTCTAGCCATAGCAGGATAGGCCACGTGACATTTGTGCCCATTGACGGTCTCTACTTTAATAACACACAAGTAATGTTAGGACATGACAGGCATCCCGGACTTCCAGAGAAACTGCTGTATGCAAACAGATTTCAGACTGGCTTAGCTGCTGTTCATGTTCACCTGCTGCCCCTATTACCTGCCAGTATTAAAGATTTCTGCACATTTCTGTGTCAGAAGTGAAGGCACAAACATACTTCTGGAAGGTCAGGCACTCACACCCCGACACAACCTGCAGCATTTGCTCCAAAAGGGCATTATTCCCCTGTGGGGAAATGATTCGTGTTTTGCATAAAGCAAGGAGGAGCCACAAGAATGGAGATTCTTGTAAGTCTTCCAAGTCTTCCAAGTCTTATAAACTCACTGGCAGTCAGTCTCATGTCTCTGCAAGAGTACAGGAACAAGATTCTTCCCCAGCCCCAGGCCAGCCCTGATAGTATCCACAGCAGAGCACAAACAGCAGCTGCCTGCACCAAAGGCAGGATTTGCGTTCAGACATGCTCAGACTGAGCAGCTCGAGCCCTCTACAGACCAGCGAGCAGAGGGCTCTGCACAAGGTGCAACAGAGCTACACCCAGCATGTCCCCACAGCAGCCAGCATTGCCCCCACACACTCCCCTTGCTCTGTGAACACTCTTGAAAGGACCAACAGGCACGACATGATTCCCGTTGAGCACAGGTCTGGCTCTTTGAGATGCAGGAGTTCTTTGGTGGAGGGATGTTACTCTCCCACTGAGACAACCGAAGCTCACAAGGACGTCCCGGGTGGGAAGCACATCCCATGCCTCAGGCATGCATGCTTGCTCCAGGATCCCTCTCAGCTGGCATGACACAAACACAGCAAGTGTGCCTGCACTTGGGTGTTAGCCCTTCTGACTTCTCTTCCAGACTTGCACAGCTCTGCAGGATGGAGACCAGGTCTAGCAAAGAGAGGAGTGACGGGAGAAGGAGGGTTGGGCTCTGCCTTGCCATGCACTGGCCTTTCTTCCCCCATCATCCTCAGAGGATCCTCCAGAGCACTTATGGCCCATCAGCCTCCTTCATCCCCAAAACATGTCCTGAGCACCATATCTGTGTCCAGTCTGCTACACACCCACTTGTGGACAAAAGTCTCTTTTACCCTGTTCTCAGTGCTCAACAAGGATTATTTAACCCCACTTCAGAAAGCTTTGACTTCCAGGCAAGGGATGCTCAGCACTTCCCAAAACATGTCAGGTGTCCATCGTGAAACCACCACTGCTCACCCAAACAGCTGTTGGTAGTGCAGTGAAACCAGCCCCTACACGCACGCTGGCTGTCAGCATTGGATGGAGCATTCAGCTTGCTCTGACTTGGGGTCTTGCTGCCCTAAAACACACCCCGTTGAGAGCAGGCATCCCACCATGGTCACTCTGTGCATCCCTGTCACCCACCTGCACCTCTACAGCCCTTCCCTGAGCTGTAGGGCTGGGCAAACTTGCAGCCACTGCACCTGAGGAGGCAATCTGCAGGCAGAACAGCAAGGCAGCTGCCCGGCATCCTCCACTGCTGGAGGCTGCAGCAGCCGCCTGTATCTCTCTGCCTCATTACGAACAGCCTGCTCCTCACGTCAGTCTCCAGTAGCATGTCCTTTAACCAAAACTGAAAGCAACTGATCCCCCACGAAGGCACATCTGCTCCAAGTCCATATTACAATAAGGGAAAAAATGACACCTCCAGCTATATAAACCAATAAAGACTGACTGATTTGGTTTGCCCCTGTTGCTACCCAGCAAGCTCCCCACTGGGTTAAAGACTGGTGACATCTGCTAAAAAAATGTCAAGAGTGAGGAGAACAAAACTGGTGAATGAATTGTATCAAGTGCTCAGTGCAGCTGGAAGGGTTAGTCCACCCCACCTCATCCCCAGGCCGAGGGCAACCAGGATGTCGGGACAGCACTGCACAGCCAGTGGCTCCAGGAAATGTGTGCAGGGAGACAGAGCAGCAGGCACTCACCTTCCAGCAGCTACAGAGAAAGGACATAATGTGAAGGGCTCTCTGTGGAGACAGCCTCTCCAAAGCCACAAAATGGGTAAATTTGCTCTGCCGTTTGTACATCTACATCATGATACAGGCCATAATTAGGTGACAGGCTTCTTGTCTTCACATCAGAGGAACTAAGAGCAGACACAGAGCCTTGGGACACCTCCATGGGTGCAATGGAGGTGCACACTCATCCAGAAGGACCTTGGGTGAAGCAGGATAGGGAAGGTGTTAGGGATGCTCCTAGGGATCCCCCCAACAGACAAAGATGTTGGAGTATTTGACTACGCCTGTCCAAACCTGCAGCCCTGAGCCTATTATAAAAGCAGTTTAAACAGCCTGCTGAGGACAGCATTATTGTCCAGCTTAGGAGCTCAAACCCCATGACTCATCCTGCCAAACTGATGGGAGTTGCTTTAGCAATCACATGCTCATTTCTGAATGTGAACTGAAAAAAGCTGAGAAGGTTTTCAGCTCTACTTCTGGAACTGCTTTTGCTTTTCAAGCAAACACTTAATCCTCTTCTCTGCAGTTAAAGCAGAGTCTTCTCACAGGCACCCAAAAAATGGCTCTATGGCACAGGAGCCATGTGGTATCAATACAGACAGCCTCTCTCCTGACCTGGCTGATAAAATACAAAACTTCCACCCTACCTGCTTTTAATGCATACCTTTAACTATGCATTTATGACCTGGATTTCGAAAAAAATATCAGGTGTACAATCACAGAGTTAAGTAACAATGGTATATTTAGAAAGAACCTGAGCACAAGGAGTTTTACACTCCCACCACCAGATTAGTTCCCACATGGCTGACATTGGCCCCACCAACCTCTTGCAGTTTTTCTCCCAGTTCAGTAAATCTGGATTTACTCTGCAACCTGATTGTGTGTTTCCACTAAAGGATGCACAGGCACATGACCCTGTTCGTAGAGCTCAGGTGCCAGGCTGCTGATTTGAGCTGCATTTCCCCCAGGGAATGGGGGGCAGGTTGGGGGGTGCCACTACAGCTTCAGCCCACCCATCAACCACCCCCTCCATCCAGGAGTGGTTGGGCAGCAAGGGACAGTGGGGGCAGTGACCTGGGGGCAGGGATCTGGACCTGCACTGTTTGCAGGGCAGTGCTGGACCTGCACCAGCAGCAGGAGCTGAGGAACATGGGTGCTCGTCAGCAAGAGGCAGGAGCGTGACTCAGAAGGAAAGGCACTCACCCCTCCTCCACACGCCTTCTGTGTCCTCAGCTAAAAAAGCCCCACTACAGTTCTGGTGTCCCCTCCACTACACAAATTGTGTCCACTGCCATGGCTTCAGCTTCTCTCTGTAGGTTCTTCCAAAATGAAAGTAATGCTCTAAACTAAAGGTATTTTAATAAGACACCAACACGGATTTTCCCCTCTTTTACCTTCCACTCCATCTCTGGTGCCCTTCTCTCCAAAACATTGTTTTCATTAGGATGCAGAACAAAACAGGACCATACACCTTGTGGATCTGAGGAGTGTATCAACAATATCCAACCCCAACCAGACTGTGCTTACTTCCACCCTCCAAGACTGACAAATGTCCCTGGTGAAGAAAGTCCTGAGAGAAGCAGCACAGCAGATGTCTCTGCAGTTAATATTTTCTATCCCTTTGCAGATATTTCCTGACTCAGGTGGCCATAGAGTCAGCACAATAGTGTCTCTTCCCCTATTCATTGGAGGGAAAAGTTCCACAGTGTGGAGGAGGGCCTGGCTCAAAACTGACACACTGCCATAGCTTTCCGAAACAACTGGACAAGCCCCCGATCCTGGCCACTGGGTCACTCTGATGGACCCCAGCTTGTCTGTGACCTTGGCAAAGTCCTGCTGAAACAGCACCAAACTGCACTGCAGTCAACGGCAGCAGCGGATGTCCACAGCTCCACCACATCACAAACACACAGCATCCACCCCAGCCCCGACCCAGCCCTCTGGCTCTGCAGCCATGCACACGCCCTCCCAGCAAACAGCTCCCGCTACCTTCATCCCGCTTGCGCTTGTTGCTCTCAGTGCCGGGGGAGGCAATTCCCAGGATCCCACTAATGGAGTAGGAGGAGCCAGCAGAGTCAGTGGTGACAGAGGACACCTGGGTGACAGATCCCGTGGAGGCTGCAAGGCAAGGACAGGCAGTCAGTCGCAGGACAACACTGGCACCAGCTTACCCAAAGCCACCAGCCCCCATGGCATGAAGGAGGTGGGCTAGGGCTCAGCTGGCCGTTGTGGCTCCTCCGGCTCGGGAAGAGCCCTTACCCACCCCAGCCATGCCCAGTCCAACCCAGCAGCATGTCACAGCAGCCCAGTGCAGGTCAGCCTTTGTGCCCCGTCACAAGGGGTTGGGTCTATCTGCTGTGGGATTGGAGATGCTTTCCCTTAGCAGTCAGACACCCCATCTCACACGAGGCCAGGTGAGCTTGGAAAAGCTCATTGCTTGGGACAGCAGAGGCCCTCCGGTGACACAACAGCCCGTGTCACCAGCAAGGTGGACAGAGCTTGCTGAGAACACAGTCATGCAGAGAGAGGAGCTGCCACAAGAGGGTTCCTGGGACAGGAACCTCCTGGGAGCAGAGCAACCTTCACTTCTTGTGTTACGTGCACTGTCTGCGTACTGTTAGACCATGCCACTAGCCTCTGGCCGGTGGAGACCTCGCACAGCTGGGGTTGCCCAGGGATGGACGGCTGAAAGACCCTAAGGTTCCCCAAAATATGACCTAAATCCATTTTGCTTTGCAAGAGCCCTATGAAAAGGGTACTGTTGATGTCCAGCGAGGGTGGTCACTCATGAACAGCCTACACCAGTCTGGACGTGCTAGATTTCACTGCAAACACTGTTCTTGTGATGCTGTGGGTGTCCAAGGCTTCACGGAAGCAGGCAGAGGAGGGAGCACCACCATCACTTCCCTCAGCTTACAGGCTGAGCCTGTCCTGCCATGTCCCTACATCCTTGAAATCATCATGCAGACCCCAAGGACAAGACGGGGGGATAAACTGTGGGACCATACTGCAGACCCCCAGACATGACTCACACGGAGCAAACCCATGTCAGGAATCCCTGCTGTCTCTATCAACTCCGGGCCCTGAGAAACGAGATTTTTCTTCTCTGTTCTTGATTTTCTCCAGAAGAGACAGCACTTAAGCCACCACAGTGAGATAAAGGAAGCTTTCCGAGATTGTTTTGGTATTTTCTGGAGAGAAAGGCTGAGGGCACAGGGTCTGTAGTATGACTCCGCTGACAAGCTGAAAGAGTGCAGGCAGCTCTGCGCCCCCACTCCCTTTCTCCTGGTGCCAGCACACCCTTGCCAAGAGAGAAGCAGAAAGCATTTCACCATATCACAGGTGACAGCATAAAGGCAGAGAGAAACTAGGGCCCCTGCACCACTTCCTATGAAGCAAGGGCTGACCTGCACCCTGATGGGTTTCGTGGAACAGGGACAGAAGGAGAGCAGCCCTCAGCCCCGACTGAGCCCCTCCATCCCTGCTGCATTGCAGCACAGAAGCAGCCACCCTCCTCAGAAAGACACCATCAGCCAGGAGAAGGGCTGATGGTGTCTCACCAGCCTGGGGTTCTCCTCTGGGTCACCCTCCACCAACATCACCTCCCTCAGGGTGCAGCATCACTGTTCTGTGGCTGAATTAAAAGTTCAGAAAGTTTTGCTACCTCTTCACTCAAGACTGCAAGTGCACAAAGAACTATGGAAGGGATGGTTGATAGTTGAAAAAACACATTCAAAACTACTTACTGACTAATGATGCAGAAAATGTTATGAATAAGTATCCCTTTCTTGATTTATTACTTTAATTATCTGACATTCTATAGACCCCTATTAGTGGGGGTTTTTTGGTTTAGATTTCAATTTTCTGTCTCATGGTGAAAGCTATTTATCATAATAATCAGTAAAATTCAAAACCTTTTAGCAGTATTTATAAAATTCATTTACTATGTTCAGTCCTTGGAGAATGACAAAGAAGGCACATTAGCACGTGTGCTGAAGTGTTTTATGCAGAATTATCTGTCCATAAGAATGATTAAAAGTTCTTCAGAATATTTGTAATCCATTATGATTTTTTTTAATGTATTTTTTTAAAGTTTTCCTTACCTATGCTGTGACTGGAGGCCGGGACCTGCTGGTTCGGTGGCTGCTGCACCTTGGTCCGTATGATCCTGTGAATAACAGAAAGAAAATGACCACTTAGCTAGCAGTAGGCATGCAATGGCAGGAGGCATTAGACACTATTTTTTCACTGCAGGACACCTACATCAATACAAAAAATGCCTTTCTGCATATGTTCCCTTCATCATGCACTGAGAGATCAAAGTTTGGCAGGTGGACCCAGGACCACATTTGTGCCCCCAGCCCCTGCCATTAGAGTCACCAGGATGACATTCCACAGAGTCATAGAATCACACAATGGCTTGGGTTGGAAGAGACAACAGCTGACAGTAGGTCATCTGGTCCAACCTCCCTGCTCAAGCAAGGCCATCCCAGAGCACATTGAACAGGCTTAATCCAGATGGTTCTCAGTACGCTTCAAAGTTTGGTGCTCTGGTGCCTTTGAGGACCCAGTCCTCCCTGCCCAGGAAAGAGATACCCACTGCTATCTGGGCAACCATCAGGCCAGTACCCCCTCCCCAGGGAGCTGGACCCTTCTGAGCCCAGAGGTCCCAGCAGGCTGTGGTCTGCACTCTTGGGTGGTGGACACATTTGCAAGGCTGTTCCTAGAGCATCCCAGGTATAGCACTCACATGGCTAGAGGCACTTAGACACTTTGGGAAAGGATCAGCTTAGCCAAAATATTATTTTAAAAAGAAAGTGTTAGAATAAATGCTAATCTTAAAAGATGAATGACTGCATTTATCATCACTGCGTACATACAATCTCTGCTCTGATTGATAGTGACGTCAACCAGGAAAAATTCAGAGACATGGACAAAGGAGAAGGCATGTGTGGTGGTGCAGGACAGAGGGTACCTGGTCCAAAGGGAGATTCTGGGCAGATGAACACATTGTTCACCTGCCCATGCGCTATAAAAAACAAAAGACAGGGTCAGCAATACCTCTGGAGATCACACAGCTCTCCCTCAGGCTGCAGCAGAACTGGAACAGGCTGGAAGGAGGCACACCCTTGGTTCACCACACATCCCCCTGCCCCAGGCCCCGTTGTTACAGCAGCAATGCCACAGTGAACATTTCTCCTCTCTGTGCCTGACAAACTCTCCTCCCATTCCTGCCTGCCAAAAATTTCACGGAGAAGAGAGTGTCGGAGAGGAGAGTGTCGGAGAGGAGAGGAGAGGAGAGTGTCGGAGAGGAGAGGAGAGCGTCGGAGAGGAGAGGAGAGGAGAGGAGAGGTGTTCTGTAGGGTGGAAAAGCAGTTTAAAGAACTGGAAATAGTGTGACTTTCCTCTGTGAATGGCTTTTGTGGAAGTTCTCCCAGTCTGAGATAATTTTCCATGAAGGGATAAAAAGAAGCCATTGCTTAAATCCATTAAAGATGGTGGAAGTAAACTACACATCAGTATTGTTCTCACCCTCTGCACAGAGGGAAGGAGGATCCATNGAGGAGAGGAGAGGAGAGGAGAGGAGAGGAGAGGAGAGAGGAGTTGTCAGGTGAAGTGGACTTGGGGGCGAACTTGCAGGAGTACACAGCAGTTCCTTCTGTTAAGTCCGCCATAAGCAGGCACAGGGACCACCACTGGTGACACCCAGTTCCATCCCAGAAAAGGATGCCATCCACTTCCCCTCTCATTCCTCAGAGGTGTCTAATGGAGGCCGGCAGAGGTTTGCTGTGTCCACAAGCCATCTTTCAGCTAACAGCCCCAGAGTGAGGCTGCTGGGTGTCAGCACAACCAGGAGATGGGTTCCAGCAACACAGCCCCCAGAACAGGAAGCCCAGTGTAGGGGGCAGGAACAGCTGGGACAGCAGCTTTGCTGGGGAAGCAAGGCCAAAGAGACAGGACCCTGCATGGTCAAGAGTGGAAACAACCCCCTGCACAGGGCTGTCATGGTGAAGAAAGGGTGTCCAGGGCCTTCTGACACATAAACATCTTTATCTCTGGAGGAACGGAGACTGGAGCACTTGAAAGCAGCTGGACAGCTCTCAGCTGATTGGAGCAAAGCTAATCAGAATGATTAATTAAGTCTTAATCACACAGACGTGCTCCTGCTATTGAAGAGTGGCCTATTATTACAATTAATGCTATTAATAAATAAAAATTATTATTATTCACTCTTACATGGGGACAGCAGCTCAGACTTGTCTGCTAAAAGGCCCCCTTGGTAGCAGGGATGAGCTGCACACAGTCCATCCCCATAAACCCCAGCATTCCACAGAAACAGCATCAGCATCCTGGGAGGGAAAAACACAGTCCCAGCAAACACCCCCTGCACTGTGGAGACAGGGAAAGAGAGCCAGAGCAGTGCCTCTGTCCTCCCCTGTGCAGAAATGGCAACTGCAGCAGGACAGGAACCACTCAGCGAGATCTCTGTAGGCTCAGGTTTGTGCTGACCAGGCAGCCCCTGATTTGCACCTCAGTGGTGAACAAGAATATTGTGGGCAGGGGCCTGCATCCTTCCCCAACAGCAAAGCCCCAAAGTATATACTCAATGCTAAATGTGAGGATAAAACCCACAGACTGCTGGAGCTGTAGGATTTTGCATTAAAGCCAAGTGTTCTGATGTGAATTCCAGGTTCTTTGTCACATGACTGTTCAGTCTGGGTTTTCACAAGGAGCTCCTAAGCTGGCAAAAACAATTCTCTGAGTAAACAGATTGACTTAAACAGATTGCATGCATTTCTTAAAAGGGATTGCAAACCTTTGAGAAAAGGAGATCTTAGCCACAGTCACAAGCAGATGAGAAAGAATTGGATTTACAGACAAAAACCTTGGTGACAGATCATGAACTGGGTTTCTGATACAAGGGCAGTGGGGGTGTGGGCATTATGAATGTGGAAACATACAAGGACACAGCAAGTGGAACATGGAAACTGGCTCAAAATATAACTGGAAGCTACTTAAAGCTCCCTTTTACGTAGAGCTGTGACTGCCTTTTTGGTAGTTTTTTGGAGGACATTTGAAGTTCTCCTACACAAGCACAGGACTACTCACAGCAGCCATGCTTCTCACATGATTCATTGACATTAATGGAAGCAGAGCTTCTCCTTAGCTATTTGATATTTTCCTTTGGTTTTCCTGGTGTCTGTAACATTTCTTAAACCCCCTTGAAAACTGAAGACACCATATCCATAGAATTACTGAATGCTGCTTTGGAGCCTCCAAGTCAGGGGCTCCCAAGCAGCAAAGGCTGCACGTGAACTGACCCATTTTTTCTTTTAATTCCACAAACATATGACTCGACATTTAGTCTGTCAAGGCAGAGACTGCACTCCCCACTAATGCTGGGGAAGCCACTCCAGCTACTCAAGCAGCAACTCCATGAATGCAAATCAGATTGGGATAGCCAATAAAAGAATATTGCATCAATTTATTTCACGTCTGGACGCAAATGAGGCCTTTTATAGCGAGCTGCATTCGAAGAATTTGCATGCAATGGCACAAGTGAAAATCATCTCACCAGCGTGGTGAGGAGGAAGCCTGGAACAGAGGGAAAATTACAGAACTCTGCTTGCCAGGGCTATGGGTGCCCAAGAGCTCTGCTATCCAAGTATTCACCTCTTACTGTTGCTCCAGCAGGGCTGGAGATGTCACATAGTGTTTCACTGGTTTTTCCAATATCAGCCTTACACATCACTTGACTCAGGAGGAAATTGTGGGCACCAAAGGTGTAATGGACAAAGTAGTGGGTTAGAGGCCCTTCAGACCCTTCTATGAGCCCAGCCCTGACTTGTGAAGCCATGGCGAAATTCCCAAACGTGGGACTGAGTCTCCAAATGAGATTCCCTTGCATTTTTACAAAAGCAATTCAAGACCACTTAAGTTCCCCAATGTAAAAAGCAGACAGTGGAGGCCCTCAGACACTTCCAACCAAATTCCCCTATTGATATTCACACCAAATGTAGGCCTGGGCCAATGTCAGCAACACCAAGCAGGTGTCAGAATTGTACCTCAGACCCATGTCTTGTGTCCATTTCTTTCTCAGACAACTGCCACCCTACTCAATGGCCATCTGAGCTTCCCCCCAGGGTAAAACACGTCCCACTGATCCCCCACCCCACAGAGCAGAACTGGGGCTTCACTCTTAGCAAACACATAGGGTCATTCCCAGCAAGGTCCTCTGACTCACAGGCAGGGGAAAGGATGGAAAAGAAACAAAGGCTGGCAGCACAACCTGCCCACTCCTAGGAAACCCTTATCATCCATGGTGCTTCAGCCACCGAGGTAAACCCACAGCTGCTCCCCAGCCCCAAGTGCCCTAGGGAAACAGGTGAGGCTGCTTTTCTTAGAAACAGCCCCAAACACCCAGTCCTACTAAAAGACAAAGACATGGTGACAGTGCTTCCATGGAGCATCCCACCCCAGAACCACACGGAGATTTACCTGTTAATGGAACTGACGCTGGGCACAGTGTCGTTGTCACACACTCGCTCAGCAAGGAGTCTGTCCCTGATCTCCCAGGCAAACATGGTGGGATTTTGGCGTTTGTACTCTGCAATTTTTTCAACGACTTTGGGTGTGGCGACCTTTGGTTTTGATCCTCCAATCACTCCAGGCTTAATACTCCCAGTTTCATAATACCTGGGACAACATCCAAAACAAAGCTTCGGTTATCACACACAGACAGAGAACATGCTCTGAGATTTATAGAGAACATCATTTCAAGGTAACCAAACCCCAGCAAATCCTGAGATACATCTTCACTTTCACATACACATTTCCTGCCTGTGTGGTTCTTTATCACCTAATGGATTAACTTATAGTAATTGGAATTGGGCCTCAGGATACAATATATATTTTTCTGTAATAGCAAGACAAAAGAAATAACTCAAGATTAAAGGGCATGCTGAGATCCAAAATTAACTGAAAATGTGTGTTATTAATCAGCAGTACTGGCAATAATAGAAACAAATCACACCAAAGACCACTTTTTGCAGCGGACTCTTTTGTAGCAAATTACTGTTTTTACAGAAATACTGCCATTAATATCTACAGCTTGTTATGATTCAGAGTGAAGTGAAGGCTAGGTATTGTATTTTATTTGCACCTCTGGAATAAATACGGTAGCATATATTTTTCCTGGTTTATGATTTTAATATGCATATTATGGTTTTAATAGTTCATATTTTTCAAAATGTATTCTTTTCATCATTACGTTTTCAGTAGTTTCAATAACAACTTTCGAGGGAAAGGGAGCTGCTCATGCTCCGGAGGGGTCCAGCTGAGCCAGGGATCAGTTTCTCTGACCAGCACTTCCTTGGGTGCAGCATGTTCACCACCACCAGCAGCTCTGCTGATGCCATGCCCCCCAATAAGGTGGAGAATGAGATCCCTAAACCAAAATAAATCTGACCGATTTCTTCACATGTGCATCACACAAGATCAACTGGTTTTGGTAGCTTTGCTGTAACACATGGCAGCTGAGATCCCTGGGCCCTGCAACTCTTCCCCTTTAATGAAGTATTGAACATGCTGCTAAGAGCAGAAGCCACATCTTGTATGCTGAGGGCCAGAATGGAGACCGAGGATGAGACTGTATTCCTCTGTGCTGCAGTCAGGGTGTTCCACACAGGAGGCTCTCTCACAGCCCTGAACTTCTTTGTATCTTGTGAATTTTCTCATGACCAAATGAAAAATAAACCCTGTGCCTACCTTCAGCTACCACCCCAACCGCCCTAATCCTGCACACCCCTTTCATACAGAGCAGACCCCGACTCCGTCAGCCTCTCAGCCAGGTGCCCACCAAGCTCTGCTTGCAGCAGCTCAAACACAGCCGCTTACTGCTCCGTGCCCACAGTTCTAGCTCAGGAAAAACTCCCAGGCAGGAAAACAAGACGGCTTATTGATATATTTTCCCTGCAGCTATCTAAAATAACCCTTACACCAAAAAAAAAAAAAAAAAAAAAAACCCCCCTCTTTCCCACTTTAGA
>VZTE01003647.1:203811-247450 GCA_013397775.1 Eulacestoma nigropectus
TGCTGCCCCGGCCGAGACCCCTGACTCGGCGAGGAGGCCCGGATGGTCTCCCTCGCCTCACACGGCCCCGCCGGGGGTGACCCTGGCGGCGTGGCAGAGCCCCGCTGAACCGCCGTCCTCGCCCTCGGCCCCGCCGCCGGGGTGTCCCGCCACGGGGATCTTTGTCGGGACGGGGGCGTGGGAGAGCTTAACCCGCCGTCCCGGGGCGAGACCCTCCGGCCCTGCTGAACCTCTTAGGTCTCGGCGGCAGCGGGGCTGTACCCCGGCCCCCCGCTTCGGCGGCGCGGGCCGAGTTTTCGTTGAAGTCGAAACTGCCGGGCGCGGCCGAGCCGCCACCGCGGGGTCGGCACGCAGAGTCCGGCCGGAGAGCAACGAGAGCCGGTCCCTGCGCAGCCCCGCAGCCGAGCCGGGGTCCGTCAGGAGGGCCGCCCCCTGCTGCCGCTCGGCACCTCGGCCCGGGGCAGCCGTCGGGGATGGCGGGCAGGCTGGGCCCGGGGTTGCAGCGCCGTCCTGCCTGGAGGCCTCACATCCTGGCCGGCCTGCATCCCTGCCATGACCCCCCGTTCTCCTTCTTCTTGCTCACCCGGTACGGAGGTGAAGACCCCTCGGCCCAGCGCTCCACGGGGGCCAGAGGTGGCAGAAGCTTTGGAGCGCCCTGTCCTGGGGCCCCCGGCCCGTCCTCGTCATCCTGCCCAGCCCAGGCAGTGCTGCTGCTCCTACGGCCACCCCCGCTCCCGGCCGCCTCCGCCGCGCCATGAAATGCTTTATCGATTAAACGATTATTCAGGCGATTTAACTAATAAAAGGCCCCATCGATCGCTTCGAAATTGCATTCCGCCACCGAGCCACCAGGCCGCCTCCGCGCCCTGCACCGCTCGCGCCGCCGCCGCGCTACCCGCAGGGACGCCGTGACGGGGCTCCCGCAGCCTCTCACCAGTCCCCGGTCCCTGTCCTATTGCCCACCTGGCCCCAGCCGCGGGGCAAACGGACACCAGGGCGGCCACTCCACACAATGCGGAGATCTCGGCAGCCCGCCGCGCCGCCCCGACGGCGTCGCGGGGAGTTGGTGCCACCCCGCCCGGTTCTGCATCGCGTCCCCGCTCACGTCGGCGCCCCCCTTGTCCGCGGAGCCACCGGGCTCCCCGCAGCCCCTGCCCGAGTCCCACCTGTGCGGCCGGCTCGGGGTGTCGCGTAGGTTTTCTCCAGCTCCATTCCGGCTCTTCAGGACTTGGGAAAACGGAGGCAAGAAAAAGTTTCCACGTCGTATTGCAACCTCTTCCTTTTCCCTCTTTTTTTTTTCCTTTTCCTTTTATTGTTTTGTGTTCTTTTCTCTTTTCTTGTATTTTCCGTTTTTCTTGTCCTCCTTTCTCGTTTTTTCTTTTCTTTTCTTCTCTTTTCTCTTCTTTCTTTTCTTTTTCCCCCTTATTTCTTTTCTTTTTTTTTCTTCTTTATTTTCTCCCTTTTTTCCTTTCCTTTTTTTTTTTGTGAGGGGCTCTCTCAGGTTGGAATAATTCAACTCTTCCGCTCCCCGCCGAGCTTTTGCAGCTGATCACTGAGCTGAAACTAAACGTTTTAGGTGGAAAAAAGCCTCTGAAGGAACCGTGAAATGATTAAGAAACTAAAGAGCTCCTCGCCATGTGAGATCATGTCCTGTTCTCTAAAACATCACAAGATGTCCCCAGACGCAGCCAAAACCCAGGAAAACTCTGACATGTGCTGTAGCAGGAATCAAAGTTTGCTCGCAGTCGGCTGCTCCCCGAGCGCTCCGCCGCCCCGGCAGCGGCGGCGGCACCTGCCCGCTCTGCCTCCGCTGCCCCAACCTGTCACTAACTTTTCAGCAGACCGACTTCCCCTTCCCGGGCCGGGAGTGACGCTGCCGCCCCCGGGGCCGCGCTCCCCGCCGGGCCGGGCCGCCGCAGGGGCGGGACAGGGAACCGTCTGCGGACGGCTGGGGGGTGGCGGAGAGACCCCCGCGCCCGCATCCCTCCGGGCCTGCCCTGCCCTTTCCTGTCCCGCGCTCCTCGACGAGGGACAGCCCCTGGACTGCGGCGGGGACCGGAGAACAGCGGCCCAGCGGAGGCACGGGGGGCCGGAGCAGGATTTTCCCGGCCCGGGGGGCTTCACTCGGGCTTCCTCCCCCTGCACCTCCCATCCACGTGGCGGATGCAGACCCACGGCCGCGGGTGAGGGTGGGGAGAGTGAAAGGGAAAAAAATCACGAGGCTTCCACCGTTCCCAGGTTTATTGGTTTATTTTTCAGCAAAACGACTGAGGGGGAAGCGGGAAATAACGGCCCTTCCCAAAGGCCTAAACAAATTTCGGCTCTGCTCCCGGCGGGCGGTCCGGCTCCCCGCGCCCACCGGCGCCTGCAGCCACGCACCCGCGCACTCTCACGGCCCGCGGCCCCTCTCCCACGGAACCCGCCGAGACACGGAACCGATCCTCTGGCGTGGTCGCAGGTGGGCTCTGCTCTGCTCCCCTGCCCGAGCTTCCCCCTCTGCCCCACGGCTGCCGCCGCGCCGTGATACCGAGCAAGCGGCAGCGGGGTTTGAGAGTGGGGGACACCGCCGCTGCCCGTGAGCGGAGCGGCCCGGGGAGCCCCGCTCGGGGCGGGTGCTGCCGGGGCGGGGGATGTGCCCGGTATAGAGACGCGAGGCCGACGAAGGGGCTCTCTCCCGGCTGCCTCGCCAGGCACAGCCTCGCCACCCCCGCCACGCCGGCCCCCACTGGGAGCTGACACTGGACACAACTCTGTTTCCAAACTCTATCTTTTCCCTCCTGGCCATCCCTCCGCCTTCGACGCAGTCGCATCCTAAGACGGCCGGCCTCGCGGGGTTCTGCGGCTGGGCCGGGCCCGGCCCTACAGGACCCCCGGCCGCCCGGCTCCGAAATCGAGGCCGACTGTGGCCTCTCTCCCTTTCGCTTCCCTTCCCACCAATCTCTCTTCGCTCTCATTTTCTTACACAGAAATTGCCTCGCCGGAGCTTTCCGCCGGCTCGCCCTGAAACGCGACCTGCCGCGCCTCCCGTCGCTCCCGGGTAGGGGGTTCTTCCCTGGGGGAGGTGCCCCCACAGAAGCGGCGCAGGATGCACCTAGTCCCGTCTCGTCCCTTCAGGCGCTCGCCTCGCCTTTCCCGGCCGAGCCGGCCTCGGCAACGCGAGTAGCCCGGGAGCGCTCCTCTGACCTCACGCAGGGAAAGGAACGAAAAACACTTTGTTGTCCCAAAAACAGGCCGCGGGGCTCCCGCCTCCCCTCCCGCCGCTCGACCTGGCCTGAGAGAGAGCATGGGGAGGCGGCGGCGGGGCCGCGGGGGGACTGGCCAGGCCCCACGCGTGTGCCAGCGCGTCCGTGGCTGCGGGGACGCGCGGGCACCGACCCGCGTGGGCCCGCGGGGTGAGGAGCTCTGCGGGGTGCGCAGCTCTGCGGGGTGGGGGAGAGGGAGCCGTCCCCAGCCACGGTGCCGCGTGCCGGGACCGCGCGGACTCCCCCTACCCCGCTCGGCCATCCCCGCCGCCGCGCTAACGAAAACAACGCGGGGGCTCCGGCGGGGAGCGGCCCTCCTCGCCCCCTGCCAACGGAGGAGGGCTGGGACCCGCTCTGCTCTCCGCTCGGTGTCCCCCGGGGCGCGGCGGCGGGACTCCATCGCGCCCTAGCACCGACCCCCGCGGTGCCGTGACCGGGGGTGGGATTTAAGGCCCGGTGCGAGAACCGGCGCCTCACGGACGCCTCGAAGAAGCCGCTGCTGTCTCCACGCAGGGGCCGTGCCTCGGGAGCCGGCAGGGTTGGGGGCCGCCAGGATCCCCCCAGGACGGTCCCTGGAAAATGCCTCCGCTCTTAGCAGGGCAGCATCTGAGGGGGCACAGAGTCCTGCCACGGCAGAAATCCCCGGGGAAGGGGGTCTCGGGGCCAGAGCACCGCGACGCTGCGGCCGCAGCCGAGGACCCCCGACCTTGGCAAGTCCCAGACCACGCTTTGGAGTGATGTTGTGCTTTCTGCACATGGAAGGGTAAAACGACAGCGAAGAGAAAAACGTGGCGCAGCAGAAATCTGGGTTTGGAGTTTTCCAAGGACAGTTGTTACCTGCCCTCACTGAAGAGAGGAGATCACGAACCCGGGCCAACCTTTTGTCCTTTTATATCTGATGCATAACGTTAGGACGTGAAGGGTTGCCCTTCCACCCTACAACGCTCACATTCGTCCTGCAACGCCCGAGACTGCGCGGGGCTTGGCCTAACACCTGTCACCCAGCACACCTGGAGCGGCCGGAGCAGAGCGCCTCGCTTCCCCAGGTACTGGCCTGCGCTGCTCCTAGGGCTGTCTCCTCTCCCCGTATGTGAGGGGGTTGGAGGGGCACAGGGCTGCAGGGAGCATCCAAAGACCTGCACCACCTTTACCGTTATCTGCGTTTTCTCATATTTCTGTAGAACACATCGACACCAAACACGGGAGAGGGGGAGCGCTGCTACAAATTCTACCAATTCAATCCGGTTTGGCGGCATTAGGGGAAAGGCGGGCGGGGGAGGGAAGGTGCGGCGCAGGGTGTTACTGGTTCGGAAATAGCCGGTGTCCCTTCGCAGCACTACAGTCTCTTTTTCCTCGGATATCTGTCGTTTTAAATTCAAAGCAGAGGAGATCTATCAGCGATCCTGGCCCAGTGTGTTACCAGAGAAAAAAGTCAGCTCTGAGATGGGGACGCTAATTAGACTGAAGCAATTTAAAAGGTGTTAGGTGGGCAGTCCTGTAAAGTTGAGAGCACTTAGGTAACATAGTCTAATATCCTCAGTGATATTTAGAGAGCTATGCACGGAAAGCCATCAGAAAAAGAGGTTTGAAAGAGGAAAACAGGGATTGGAGGCATCCCGTCAGCACTGGTCCACAATGAAGAAGAGCGCTGTCCCCCCAGACGATGATCTCGCAGCTCGAGATGAACACGGGGAGATGCTGACCGTCCTGTCAGCGCTCCATCCCCCTGCCCTGTCTGGTCAGTACAGAGAGAAGCCACAGCCAGGGTGGCGCAGCTGACAAAAGCAGCAGGTTTTATTTTTGAGAGCATGAGAGGAGGGCAGGAAATGCTCAGAGACTTCTCTTTTTCAGCGAATATTCATAACTATTTTTCTTTCCCTTCACCTACCACTAACTTCTGTCTCAGATGTGCTGCCAGTTGCCAGGCGTCCTTGTCAGTGTATTCCCAGGGGTCTTTCTCTGGTGTATTCTGCAAAGAAAGTCACTGCCAGCACCATGACTGGGTGAAATGCTTTTCTGCACGGAGCTTTTCTGTCTGGCACCAGGAGGGCTACTCCCCTTGCTGGCCCCTAGGACTTTTTTTCTCCAGTACGCAACCATACTGACTGGAGCCTGCCTGGTTTTGCATATAAACCTGTGTCGAAGCAGAAGGCTAACCTAGTTTATCACAGCATGAATAGCCCAAACCTATTTCATCAGCCTAGTGTGGAAGGTCTCAGGACCCCAATGAACACTTTGTTCTACTCTTTCGGTCACTTTCACTGATCTTGAGTGTGGTTACTTTCGTAGTTAAAAAGACACAGTTTTAAAAGTCAACTTTGTAGAACCATCTGCCTGGTCAAATGCTTACATACACAGCTGAAAAGGAGCCAGGATCCAAGGGAGGCCAAGTCACACCAAACGCTGGCCTCTACCTCTTCCTGAGAGCTCTGTGAGAAACCCCACCGTATCCTCTGAGATTACTGCAGTGACGGGGTAGAGCCAGGGCCTGGCGTCCCGGGAGCACGGCAGGATGCTCGGGCCATCAGAGGGTCGGGCAGCTCGGGCTTCCCCGGCCTTTGCATAACGGCCGCTCGTTCAAAGCCGGGGCAAGAGCCTCGTGTGAGGCGCCATCCACAGCAGAGCCGGAGCCCTGCGGCCCGCGGGGCACCCCGGCAGCTCCTCAGGAGGAAATGCGCTTGTTCGGATGCAGTGGTAGCGGTGGGATGCAGGCTGCTTGTGTGACCAGAATGCACAGCGGAGGAAAGAGACACCCTGAGGCGCTCGGGGGTGTTTGCGGACACAGAGCAGCCGGGCCAGGGGAAGGGGGGAGAAGGGCCAAGTTGCTGATCCCTTCGCTAGACAGAAGGTGCCATGCAGGGCCTAGGGACTGCAGATGTCTGAGCAGAGCACAGAGCAGGAATTGAATCTTCGCAGCTGTGTGTCAGGGACCTCCTGAAATAGCACCCTTGAAGTCCAGTCTTTGTCACCGCGCTCGGACTTTGACAATGGCCCTGGGTGCCTGGCAAGTGAGATGCCCGGAGGGGCAGGTTGTCACCTCGCTTCTGCATTGAGCACAACAGAGATTCTGCCTATGGGCCTCTGTGATGGGCTGAACAGCTTGCTCAGTTATAAGTCTGGCTTCCCACAGTCTAAATGCGTCCTCCCATGGACGTTTTAAGAGGAGGGGCCCGTTATGGCTGTGTTGCAAAGTAAACGAACCCAGAATTAGTTGGGTTTGCTTTTTTTTATGGGGGCTCTAGCTGGAAGTAGTCGACTCCACTACACAATGCTTGCTTTTCCAGTCTCTCTTGAGAAATTTAAGAACAGAAATCTCACCTCAAGTTCATCCTGTGCTGGAGCTTTTGTGTTTGCTGCTATTAAAATATTGAAAAAGGTCAAATTGATTCCTTTGCTTTTGAGAATTGCTGGGAGAATAAGTAGATTGGGAGACAGGAATTTAAATCATTGAATAGTCTGCTTCCAAAAATTGCCCACCAAGAAGAAAATACAGTGTATTAAGTGAGCCCATTGCTAGACATAAAATTGTTCAGAAAGTGCAAGCAGAAGACAGGATGTTAAAGAATCTAAGGCTTTCTCAGGGTTCAAAGGCAGCCATACTCAGTGTATTAGCTGTTACCTTTCCTAGATTAGGTTTCCTGTTATTAAACTGATACCCCTCTACTGACGGTAAAGAAAGGATGGTGGGTCACAGCCTCCAAACACACAATTACCTCTAATCAAATAAATGGAGAAAATCAGAAACTGGGTAGCATCAGAGTCCAACATGGTTCAGAATCTTTCCAGATCGGGTGTTTAATGCCTGCAGAATCACAGTACAATATTCTCCTCATCCTCCTTAGTTAACCAGAGGTTGATTGCTAAGTAAGCACATCTCTTTGTTGACATGCTGCCACACACACAAATAGATGCCACTGTAAATCCCAGCTGCCAAAGGATTTTTCATCCTAACATATTTTGCTTCCAAAGAGATTTCAAATTTCCACTTGAGTATTTACCACAAACCTCATATCAGCTGCTTTAGATAGCTGCCTTTTAACCATCACTTTTCAGTGGATTGAAGAAAGGTTTCCATCCATGGTTTTAGGAACCATGCCCTTAGATGCAAGAATGTGTAAATACACATTTGATCATGCTAGTCACCAGGGCCTTTGTGCATCAACTGCTAGATGTCCACAGCAGATATTCAAAGAAGAAGTACATGAAGGAGGGATGGAAATGGTTTTACATTTTCAACCCTCAGGGCACACTCCTACAGCCCAGGAATTTTCTCATTCACAACAGCCCTAGGTAGAAACCCCATTAGGCACATGGTCTGGAGACAGTTTGGGCTGCAGGGGGGGGATGCACAGCCTGGGGTGCTGGATTCATCCCTAAAATGGGTTTTGTGATAAGGAACTGGGGCAGCAAAGACTTCCGAACAGCATTTTGCTAGATTTTCATAATGTGGACCAGAAGCAACCAGGATGTTCATCTCACTACTGCGGACAATTGAACGTCCACTAGACAGGAAGCTGTCCTGTGCAATAGCTCCCTGAATTGGCCCACAAGCACAGATCCTGCTGGAAGGGGCATGTGGCTGGAAGGGACAGCATGAGATCATGTGGCTGGGGACCAGGACCAGGAAGGTGGTGCAGGGATGCCTGGAAAGGGATGTCTGACATCAGCGACCTGTTGTGCAGGGCTGTGGCAGAGCAGCTCACAGGGGCAGCCAGGGGATTTCCCACACGGCACCTGCAGCCGGGCTCGCTCAGATGCCAGGAAGGAGCAAATGACGGCCAGGCATGCACAGAGGTCACATATTCTGGTTGTGGTGCTCAGGCTTTCAATCACCACATCATCCTCAGACCCAGCTAGAATGGTCTGTGACAAAGGGGAAATGGCCAAATCATGGCAGTGGGGCAGGCCCTGTGAATTGCATCATCTTTGGGGTGACTCCGCAATGTCTGGTCAGTGCCAGCCTGGCAACCTTTCCCGCTGCAACACCGCCTCTGCTCAGCACCAGCACGTTTCTGGGGACTATTTCTTCTGTTTTGCATTCTGCCAGGATACTCACTGTCTAGGCCAGACCCCTTCTCCTTGCTAGTCATCTCCCACCCCTGTTGAAATCTGCTGCTTGCCCATCAGGTTATTCTGTTGCACAGCACTGCTCAGCGGGGCACAGGTCTGCCTACCACCAGGCTCAGAAAAATATCTGTTACCCAATTAAAAAAAAAAAAAAAAGAAAAGAGGCATTTGTTATTTGTACTTCTTCACTGATTTTACTTTAACAGGTGGGGAAGGTTTCTTGCCTTTTCGTGTAAAGATTTAACTCCCTCCGTTTGCTTCTGCAGTGTTTCTCTCACCTGTTCCAAAGCTATTAGCTCTCACACATTGCCATGCAATAAAACAAAGCACTTTCTTCCTCTGGAAATGATTCTGGGTACTATTTGAATCCACTGGCCCTTGAAGAATGTCCGAAGTGGCAGCAATAGCTTCCAAAGGGCCCAAATCCTGCTCTGTCCCGGAATCTCTCATCCCTTCACCTTCGTTGTTTGCAAAACTGGGAGCTCCACCCCTCCCGTGGTACACAAAGCAGTTGCTCCCCCACACCACACACGCGAGCATGGGAACAACGTGTGCATGGAATTACACATTGAATTTCTCCATGGAATTCGTTCCGCAAAGGCCCCGCAAGACGATGGCAGAGGCAGGGTGTGCAGAGTGAGTCACTCTTATTGGTCCTGCTACATACAGCAACAGGTCAGGGTGTTTTCAGTTCTTGCATTCCTTTGAGAATAATTACCACACGAGATTGTTTTTCTCCTCTCCTTAGGTATTTTTGGTGTAATTTCTCTTTCTTTATTTGCATTCACTCTGATTCTGCAGGGGTGGGGGCTGTGTTTGGAGCAGATGACAAAGAGCTCTGCTCTTTCTCATCACACTGTAAATGGTCATTAGTTGGGGACTTTAAGAACAATGCAGAAATCTATTTCATTAACTCCAAATTCTGCTTACCTCCAATTATACAGCTCTATGAAAATTACCAAGTGTGAAATACAAAAATGTTGTCTTGTAATTGAAACCTTTTTTTAGGCAAATTTTGAAATCAATAAGAAGAAAATTAAAAAGGAGTGGTTTGATAACGCTTACCCTGTTTGTTCAATAAATAGCTATAACTACCATGAAAAGCCATTTGCCTCTTGATATGTTCTGCAGGAAAGAATACTGAACAGATCTGAAGAGGTACTTTAGCCAAGGGCATGATATAACAGGACAAGGGGGAATGGCTTCACACTGCCAGAGAGATGGATGGGAGATTGGGAAGGAATTCCTTGTTGTGAGGGTGGGGAGGCCCTGGCACAGGGTGCCCAGAGAAGCTGTGGCTGCCCCATCCCTCGAAGTTTTCAAGGTCTTTTTGGACAGGGCTTGGAGCAAGCTGGTGTAATGGAAGGTGTCCCTGCCCATGGCAGGGTGTGGAACCGGATGGTTCTTAAGGCCACTCCCAACCAAAACCTTTTTATGATTCCACGATGCTCCCTGAAGAGTGCTGTATCATTGCCCACTCAGCTGCTCAAACTGAAAGAAAAGACTCTATTCCACCACCTCTCTTTCTCAGTCTCAGAAATTTGTTTGAACTGTGGCTCCAAGGACAAAACAGCGTCCGAAAAATGCCCAGGTGTGTTCCTCTCCACATGGCTCATGGCAGCCTCATGGCACAAGAGAGATTGTGAAGATAAACCCTCGTATTTAGCGTCACTAAAGCGGAACAAAACATTCTTTAGGGGAATTTCCTCACTGCTTTTACAGCTCTGCTCTGATATTTACTTCACTCATTACTGCTGCTATTTTAGTTCTGTCTCTATTTCTTGCCCTGTCGGGTATGCTTTATACTCAGTATTGCGACCAGTTTGGGGGGAGTTTTTCAGAAGTTTTGCAGCAAGGCACATGGGATGTCATTAAACACTTGTTTCCCAAAGGACAATTCCAGGTGCCCAGCTGGAAGACTCCTCTGGAAACTCCAAGTGTGACAAAGATCTTGCTTTTTGATAGGGCTGCCTTTCTCTCTTTCCCTCCCTGCCTCTAGGAGTTTCCAAAGAAATCACACAGAGAAACCACAGTCCAACTGCACCCACACCACAGGACAGGTGGAACTTGTCACCGTGATGAAGGAAGATGTTCTGGTCTGATGAGGAGGGCTGTGAGCCCAGCTGGGTCTGTTCAGAGCAACTTGGAATGCGTGATTAGTGGGTGTTTCCCATCTCTCTATCTCACTGTCTAGTCCAGCAGAGAGGACAACAGGCAAGCTACCACAGTGGCACTCTTCAGAAGCAGGTCTGTCTCAGCCTAAGAAAGGAAGTATGGCTGTACCAGATGGACAGTGAGGGACATTACAAGAAGAAAAATGGATTCAGTCTGGAAAAATAGGCTCTAGCATGGAAGAGGGTGTTGGTGGGCATTTGGGGTGGAGGGCAGGGTTATATGTGTGCTAAGAACTGCCAGGTCTATATGATCAGGGCAAAAAGACTCCAGGATGAACTAAATGATGAGCAAGGCAAAGATCAGAAACCCTCCACTGCTGTTACTTCACCCTTTTGTCCCAAGTTTTGACACATGTTTTGCTAAAAGCCACTTTGGTTCCTGTGAGGCTCCTAGGGCTGCCAGCTCTCTATGGAGAGAGCAAGGCATTTCACACTGGCAGGACTGCAGAGGAAGAGATTCAAGTGGCAGCTTCTGGGCATGCAAAGCTCATAGCAACTAAGGGGGCTCCATGTTAAAAGGAAAAACTGACTTGTGCTAACTACACTGAAATCCTGTGACTGGTGACTCAACAGTTCTGACTGCTGAGGGTTCTTTCTACTGCCTTCTCTGCAGGAGTGACACTTAGGCATGGCAGGAGTTTCGATGACTGCCATGACTAGGGACTTCAGGCTTCCTAGAGCACAGAGCGAGGCCAGCCTGTGTGTGCCTGCCCCCTGCATCAGTCAGTCCCCAGACTGGCACTGCCTGTATCGGGGTGAGGGGAGCAGACCCACCTTGTGCACTATCGTTGCCTCAGCAGCAAGGATATTATGTACTCCAGAGAGATGGAATACAAGCGGGACAGCTTGGCCCCCCTTTCCTCCCAACCCTCCTCAAGTCCACACTGACTAACAAAGGTCAGCAGTACCACAGGAACTAGAGGTCTCGGCCACAGCCTGGCTTCCTGGCACTCCGGCAGCCGGGCAAGCTTCGCCAATAAAGACACCTTACAAACACACTCCTCCTGCTCCTGATATTGCGGGTTGGTTTTTTTCCAGAAGAATACCTCTAGCAGGCTTTCTCCATCCATCAAGCGTTAAGAAGCAGTCATGGTGAGATAGCAGACCTGAAATGCAGATCCTTGTCCTGTACAGGTAAGCCACCCGGCTCTCATACTAATTAATTATATTGATGCCTTAGGTTCTAGCTTTTATATTTTTAAATCCTGTACTGCCTGGTGTGTAACTCTGAAGTTTCTTGTAGCCTGCTAGTTACTGCTCTCTTATGCCAGATAGACATAACAAAGCCTCTCTGAGCTTGTTGTTCAAGGACACTTAGGCTGTCCTAGGCCCAAGAGGTGTAAACTAGAGCCCCTAGAGAGGTGGAGAAATTGAAGAAATTACATCATTAGCTAAAGTTTTAATTGGCGAATTTATGCTGATATGCACATGAACCAAACCTATCAAAGTGTGAAGAACTCATGACTCAGGGTCCATCTTGGGGTCCATCTTGGGATCCATCTTGGATGTAGCCCTTGGCTCCCCAGGGTGTACCTTTGAAGGCCTTTCAAATAAATATCCACCTTTATTCCCTTACTCCTGTCTAGTCTCTGTTTCTAGGTAGCCCCTCAAGGCATCAATATGAACACGGTGAATGCTGCCTTGCAGCTGGATGAAATTCAATCTAACAACTTCATTTTCTCTGGTTCAATACCAGCTTTTCAAATATAAAAGTCTAACTGTATACTGCAGTCTTTAATCCAACCTTCAGGATGGACGCCTGAAATTTTAAAACCACACAGGAAAAAAAAAAAAGGACTTTTCTACTTGCTGTATTTGCTATCTGAATATTACAAATGATTTTAAAAACAGAGTTGTACATGTATATCAGATATCATTTGAAGTAATGAGTGTATTTTTCTAATTTTCCCAATGCCAACCTAACAACCCATTTCCAATATCATGCATAATAATTAATTTGTTTTCTGTATAGTAATAAGATTAACAACTTCACATTTACACGGGGTACTGAGTTATGTTCAAATAAAATAAGTTCTAATGAGAAAAATTGGAAGTGGCAGCAAATCAATGTTCCACTCAGCAATCCAAGTTTATGTGTGTTTGTCTATCTTTCCTGCATGATTTTTGTCAAAGTTCCACTGTAAACAAGATAATTTCTTTCATGTTGGGTTAGCCTGGGTAAATATGTTTAATGAACAACAAATACATTGTAAACATTGAAATAAATCTAAATACCTCAGAAAACATCCTGGAAGCTATAGGGTGATTCAACAGACAGTATGCTAAACAGGAGGCTGCACGGTGTGAACTCCCCACGGAGGGAAAGCTGACAGCATGCATGGCATGATTTCGAACTAATTCTTAAATGCTTTATTTTAAAAGATCTGCCCATATAACATGCATCTATGAAAGTAGATTCTTTTTGTCAATCAGACTGGGAAATTTGCTTTCTTTTCAGTAAAATATTGAAACGGTAGCCAAAACCAGTGAATTCTAACTAAGCAGGATGAAGATTAGGGAGATTTGTAGTTTTTTCTAGAAATGGATATTCATGGAAGAGACAGTGCTCTAATACTCTGCAGTGGCTGTCGGAACCTAAACCTCCAGGATTTGTCCTAACAGCCTTTTTTCCAGGACTCCCACTTAAGCCCACATCTCCCAGACACTTCAGTACTAAGGTGACAGACACACTGCTGCAAACACAGGAATGAGCCATTTTCCCTGGGTATTCTGTGCTAACACTGAGGGCACCCACCAGTACCGAAGGTCTCTACTGCCTTTCACAGCCAAGGGAGCTGAGCTTATGCAATATGCAATATGGGTCAGCGAGTACCTGTGAATCTCCTGCACAAACGAAGCCCCCTATTACCAGGCAAAGCCTGGATCTCTTCCCAGGGCAAGGGGGCCAAAGCAAGGCCAGCCATTGCGCCAGAGCATCCCCAACACAACTCCGAGGATGGTCCAGCCCAAACTGCCAGATGGAGAGTGGTGAAAACGAAGCAGCTATTAATAACTTGTTTGTAGAGTTTCCGGTACACTCGTTTCCTTGCCTAATTATAGGTGACTCAAGGTTCACTGCCCAACTGCATGGCCATCACTTCCCACAAGATCTTCAGTTGCTGACACCTTCACCAGATTTTAAGAGTTCGGGCTGAAATTTTCCACATCACGTATGTGACTCAGACTACGGTCTGCTTTTTGGGGTTTCTGTTTGCCTGTCTGTTTGTTTTAGAAAAAGCTTTGATTAAAAGTACTAATTTCTCAGTGATATAACAATCACAGGATCATAGAATATCCTAAGTTGGAAGGGACCCCCAAGGCTCATCAAAGTCCAGCTCCTGACAATCACTGGTAGAGTCCTAAGACAACTTTTTTTCACAGTAAATTTGTTTCAGAACACTGCTTTGACCATTTTTGCCATGACAACTTCACAGTTTTGGGCTCGGGGACTCCTCCAGGTGACACATCTACCTTTCCCCACAGAAAGCTGTACATGCTTGAGGACACTGTGAACTGCTGCTTCCTGTATGGTCTGTGGACATTAGACAACTGGCTGCTCAAACCGTCAAATTCCCACAGGCATTGAGCTGCATCTTGTTTTCCTCCCACCTCATACTTCTCCCCAGCCCAGCTGTGTCGTGGCTTTAAAAGGTCGGTGAGGAGTGTGTTTCAGCCTGGTCTGAACAGGGAACCCTTTAGCCTAGGCTTTGGCCTCCCAGGGAAGGAAGCAAGGTTCAGTGGCCAGGAGACTTTAGATCCTTCCCTAAACATGGGACTGTCATATTCTCAGCACATAGTGAAGCCTGTCCACCCACTGACAAGCAACCAGTCTGTCTCTCTCTACCACAGGAACAGCCTAAGAGGTTTTCAGAGACATTTCTTGTCTACTATGTGTGGGAAATTCACCTAAACAGACCCACTACTTGCTTCCTCCACCTTCTCCTAGAATCATAGAATAATTTAGGTTGAAAAAGACCCTTAATAGCACCGAGGAGAGAAAACTCCTCCCCTCACCTTGCTCCAGCCACTGCCATATGAAACCTTGCCACTTGTGCTCTTCTGGACCACCCTGCTCCTATTGCCTGCAGCACCTGGACAGGCTTGGTCACCTTGAAGAGATCAGCAATTTTTGCTAATTCCACTGCTGAAATAACTAGCAGCTCAACTGGATGCTCAACAGGATGTTGAGCTAGTTATCTACTACTTATGTTTGCAATGGAATTAGCCAAAATTGCAATGTTTAAAAATAGCTCCACATACATCATCATAACCATGACGTTTTGTACTGGCAGAGGTCTTTATCACCCTGCTTCCCATCAGCTCAGGAATGGTAGCAGCCCTGTGCCCCCAATACCTCCTGCCAGAGCAGTAGCCATCACCGGCTAGCTTTCCAATGCCCTGGCAAGGGCAGAGAGCTTTGCCTCCCCAGCGATATGCTGCCCTGAGCCTGCTTTGCCTAGGCTTAATACGTCCTTTCACAGGAGACATGGTGTTCTGCTCCTGCAGTGTCCCCAGGGGTGTGCTTCTCCAGTCTCTATAACAGAAACCAACCACCCCAAGGCAGACACAAGTGGACACCTCACAGAGCATCTCTCACGTGATGCATCACCACCTCAGAAAGCTCCTCTCTGCCCAGCAAACACACTTGCATGCCAGCTTTTCTTGTTCATAATCAGCATAGACACTGTGAACCCAGAGACCTTCGGTGACAAGGGCCAGAGACTGTGCCCAAATAGTGGTGTCTAGACATGCCACCATGGGCTGTCCCTCCCACAGCTCTGCGGTGATGGGCAGAAGCTCTCCTAGAAGGCATCTGCACAGCCTAAGGCAGGAGGAATGAAGCCAGGCTGAGGCTAACTGGATGCTGCTAACGACACAATTCCTTTTCCGTTTGTCCTCCAGAACGGAAAAGTGAAGGAAGAGGCAGTGGGCTGTGTGGTGGCCTCGTGGCTGATGTTGCTGTGTCTGTCCTAACAGCTGTCAGCACCGGCAGCGCACCAGCTGTCCCACTCACATGTCACACAGCTCGGCTTGGTTTTGTCCCTGCGCTGGCTGCACACTCTGCATTACCCTTCCTTACTGCAAGCCTTGCATGAAACACCTGGGGCCTGGCCCTGTCCCCAGCCAGCTGCCCCTGAAGGCCATTCAGATCAACCACAAATGCCATGGGGAAGAGTGCCAAGCTCTTCAGGGTGCTGCAGGGGTCAGGCCCCACATGCCATGGGCTGTGACACATCAGGGGCAAGTGGGTTTCTCCAAGTGTCTCTGTCTGAGTTGCTGTTCCACCTGGGGCTGCAGACCACATAGCCCCTGGGGGTCGTCAGTCCTGAACATCCACAGGAATGGTATCAGGAGAGAGGAGAACCTGAGAGCTCACTTTGCCTTCCTGAACTCCCAGCATCACTCTCCTGGTCTACCCAGCCTTGGAGCAAGAGGAGCAGCCTCTGGTGGGATCTTCTTCCCACACACAAGCACTGCAAAGATCACCAGGAAGAAGCACAGTGCTGGGAGCAGGTTCTGGAGTTGCATGGACTGGGGCATGTGCCTTACATCACCAGCCTGAGCAGAGTGTGTTTCACTCCCCAGCTGCTGCCCGATCAGGTCTTGGTGTTCCGGAGGACCCCTAAATTGCAGCCCCTACATCACCACCCCTCTGATTACTGCCTGCTCTTGGCAGAGGCTGTGGCACCCACCAAGGGTGGGAGGGCTGGGCAGGGTCCGTCCTCCCACAGCCACACCTCCTGGCCTAGCCAGGGCCTAGCACCAAAGTGAGGGCTGATGTAGGGTTCAGGAAACAGAAGAGGGGTTCACCTTGCTGCAGAAGCAACTATGGGGTAAGCTGGAAAACTAGCTGGGATGGATTTAACTGGAAATTCTCATGCACCACAGGAAGGTCATCTGGACTACAAAAAGTAAAACTACACCTACCAGGAGTAAGACCTCTGGGATTTGTTCCTGCAGATGGATTGATGATATTTGTCCCAGATTTGTGACAGAACAGGGTAAAATCTCTGCTGATGTTCTTCTCAAAGTGAGAGCAACGTGAACAATTGTGAACCCCTGGAAGAGAGGCAGTGAAAGAGCTTGGTGAATCAGCTGAGAGTGAGAAACAAAGCTGAGACACAGCCAGAGTGACCCTGGGGCTGGCAGCACAGACCCTCTCCCAACACGGGGCACTCAGCAAGGGGAAGAGGGGAGAATCAGGTGGAGGGGTCTTCTGCAGTGAGGCCATGCAGATACCTCCTGTACTGCTGCAGGAGGACGGAGCAATGGGCAGTGCCACAGAAGCAGAGGGAGTGCACTGCCTCTGTGTCACCTCAACGGGTCCCATCCCACCCCTCCCGCCCAGGCCAGACAGGGATCAGGGGAAGGAAGGCAGGGAGGTGCCACACAGGGTGTAAAGGGCTGGAAACCATGTGGTGCCGGGCTGCCTGGGCTGCCTGAGCTGCCCAAGAGGTTGAAAGCACTATCTATAAGTGCCTTCTTGGAGAGAAGAAATTTGACAGAGAGGGCTGCTCGGTGCAGCAGACACACTTAGAGCATGACCCAGCATCTGGAGCATGTCGGGCCAAGGTTAAGTCAGTGTGAAGCAGAAATCTGTTCCATGGGCACCCAGCAGGAACAGTCCATTTCCCACCAAAGGCTGTGGTTGCCATATGTCTCAGGTTGGCTGTGCACACCTCCCCACATCTCACAGCAGGGAGCCATGCTCCAAGACTTCCTGGGAAATTTGTTCTGCAAGCACTTAAAATTTCATCATCTGAGACAGAAAACTTGTGGGAAAAGCAATGTTAGACAAGACCAAAATCTTGGTGGTAAAATAACCAGACAGGAATATCCTGCAGCTGTGTTTGCTAGTGAGGGTATTTAGCAGCCTAAAGTCGTCACTCCTTCCCTTTGCCTCAAACCCTACCCTCCCAGTACATGGAGAGACAGGGACTGTGTCTCCAGCTGGCACAGACTGACTCTGCTCCAGATCTGTTCTAATACCCTTGTTTACAAATGGCCTGACACACTCTTAATGCTAACAAGTAAATAGAAGCCTGTGGTTCGATTTACTATGCAATTACACTTGCAAAATAAGAAGGAAAAATAAGCTTGTATTAAGCACTGATACGCACATTTTATTCAAGCACAAGTGGCATATGACAATGTGGATTTGCCCTTTGAGATGTCAGAGTTTAATGAAGTAGGAGAAATCCTGCGGAGAATAGCATAGGACTTAGATTTCTCCTTATGAGGATTAACTTCATGCCCCTGTTTAGAGAAACAAACATTTTCTGCAGTAAATGAAAGTTGTCCTCCAGCTCAGAATAGCCTTCTACCATCACTGCCAGATCACTTTGTCCTCTGCTGGCCTGTTCCTGACAACGCACATATTGGTAGCTGGACCCGAAACCCCTTGGGTCACAAGGCCCTGAGGTCCTGGAAGTGACAGACCTCTGCATGCACAAGGTGCAGACTGTCTTTCTTCCTCAGACAAAATAATATACGCTCATATCTCTGTCTTTTTCTGGTGAAGAAGACCTGCAGCCTCATGGAGTGCACTGGAGGGTAGCCTGTGGTTGTTTAGTGGATTACTGTATCTCATGCTCACAGTGAAAGGCTGTCCTGCCTGTTGTTTCCTGGACAAAATGTGCAAGACAGTGACTTTGCCACAGCCTCGGGGCACTGCTTAAGCATCACTGAAACTACTTGGCTTTGGTTCATTTCCCAGCAGAGACTCATTTAGGTACTTCATATTAGACTGTCTTCAGCAGCAGAACAGAGGTACTGCAAACAGATCATCCTTCTACACTGTTGATGCCCTCGAGGGCAGGTCCCCCCAAAGGCACAGTATCTGCTCAAAGGACTCTGTAGCTGGATGCAGCCCAGTGAGCCCCACAGACCTGATGGAAGCCATCCCACTGGAAAACTGGTTGCTGCATTTCCCAGTCAGACTGAGGTTCATGCCGGAAGCTGAACAGAGGAAGAGAAACATCCATTCTGGGGGAAAAAGTGACTTTCCTGGGACAGCTCCTCTTCAGGCTTCCATGAGAAGCAGAGACTTCCCTTAGAAGTCCCTGCTCAACACTTAATTTCCGAAATTAAGGGTTCAGAAATTCCTACAGAAAGTAAAAAATGTTCCTTCGCCTTCCAAATAAACAGGTGAGCTATGACAGGTGATATGCACCTGGGAGTGGTGAACATCCCATACTGAAGGTGCTTATCTGTCAGCACACGAGACCACAGCAGATTTTCCACTGACCGTGACAGATTTTGGATGGGGACTGCAGACAATCTCAGAGCCCATGAACTAGAGCCCCTGCAGTGGCCATGAGGCCAGCCCTTGCAGCAGTTGCATGCCCTGTCACTAACCATTTGGTTGCAAAGGTGGGAATTTAGTAGCATAATAAATGGCCACTTCATAAAGCAGTCCTAAAAGTCTTCTACTATTGTGTTGTGTCTGTGTCTTGAACCCTGTTTCCAAATTTGCTCCTGAGCTATCTCCAGGAGCAAATTCTGTGCTGAAAACCAAGCCTAACTGTCAACACTTATATTCATGCTAGTGAACTTTAAGTAAGAATGTTACCAATCAGCAATTTCTCCAAAAACTAATGGAACAAAGTCTGAAGATCTATTTCCTATAACCCTATCTGCCTCACTCATCTTATACGCACTGTATTAAACCAGTTTTCCCGATCACATCTCTGGCTTTCTGGGCAATCTCCTCTTCCCTTCAACTTCCACGTCCCCAGCAGTGACCATTTCACAGCTCCTGTTTCCCCATCACCCTTCAACAGCACCACCAATCCTCCTGCAGCCCTGCTAACAGCACTATGCAAGAAGCAGCATGTGGTCTGACTGGTCTCAGGCTACCTCCAAGCCAGGAGGCCACCGAGACCCTTGCTGACCCCATTCTGGCTCTTTGTGCCCAGCGAGGACATGAACCTGCCTCTCTCTTGTCTGTATAGACGTTGTTTTTCATGAAAACATTGAGTATGGGGTTCGCATGGCCAAACTTTGGTAGTGGAGGGCTTCAGGGATGGCTTTTGTGAGGAGCTGCTAGAAACTTCCGCTGTGCCCAGCAGAGCCAGTCCCTGGCAGATGCAAAGACAAACGTGCCACTGGTCACTGCTAGGCTGATCAGAAATGGTGGGAACACCTCTGTGATAAGAAGGAGAAGGAGGATGAGAAGAAGGAAGATAAGAAGGAGGAGGAGGAGAAGGAAGAGGTGAAGAAGAAGGAGGAGAAGGAGAAGGAGGAGAAGGAGAAGGAGAAGGAGAAGGAGAAGGAGAAGGAGAAGGAGAAGGAGAAGGAGAAGGAGAAGGAGAAGGAGAAGGAGAAGGAGAAGGTTATTGCACAGTTGGAATTGCAGCCAGAGAAGAGCAGGGTGAGAATATGTGAGGAAAACTCCGCAGACACCAAGGTCAGTGAAGAATGACGGGGGAGAAAGTGCTCCAGGCACAGGAGCTGAGATTCCTCTGCAGCCCATGGTGAAGACCATGGTGAGGCAGCTGTCCTCCTGCAGCCAATGGAGGTTCATGGGGATGCAGAGATCTACCTGCAGCCTATGGAGGAGACCCAGGTGGATGCCTGAAAGGAGGCTTTGACCATATAGGAGGCCTGTGGAGAGAAAAGCCCCCACTGGAGCAACCTCTCCTTGAAGGACTGCACCCCAGGGAAGAGTGATCACTCTGCAGCAGTCTGGGGAGCACTGTTGTCCGTGGGACAGACTCATACTGCAGCAGTTTGCAGAGATCTGTGGCTCATGAGATGGATTTACACTGGAGAAGTCATGGACAGCTCTCTCCTGTGGGAGGGCCCCCATGCTGTCACAGGGGAAGGACTCCTCTACCTGAGCAGCGGGAGAAACAACATGTGATTGAACTGACCATAACCACCATTCCTATCTCCCAGCACCGCTGGTGGAGGAGGTAGAGCTGGGAGGGAGGGTGGCATGGAAGGGGGTGTTATGAAGATTTTATTTTACTTCTCATTATCCTGCTCTGATTTCATTGGTAATAAATTCAATTGTTCTCTCTACTTCTAGTCTGTTTTGACAGTGATAGTGTCTTGTGAGTGATCTCTTGCAGTCCTTATCTCAACCCATGAGCCCTTTGCTATATTTCTTCTCCCCTGCTGCGGACGTGATTGATAGAGAGGCTTTTGTGGGTGCCAAGCAGCCAGCCAGGGTCAACCCACTACAACTTGTGAACAAAATTCCACTCAAGTTCCTCACCACTCTAGTGCACCTGACTGGAGCTGATGGCTTGTACAGCATATGCTTCTAGTAGGGTGGAAAGGAAGACAGGAAGAGGAGCAAGCAAGGACTGATGACACAGTTGCATAACTCATTGTTTAGGGAAATTCAGCTAAAAGTAGTCCATGGGGTGGTTTTGGGTTTACATGAAGAGAAATCAGACCTTTGGCCTCTCTCCTGATTTGACTGCAAACTAGAAACCTGGGGAGCGGGATGTTACCCTGCTGATGCTCATGTACTCCTGACACACTTCCAGGCATGGTGAGCAGAGATCTGGGATACACCTCCACACAGCCTTAAGGGCTGTTTGGACAAACTCTCAGAACTCCAGCAGGAAGATCTATCATGCAGAAGCCAACATCCTCCTGCTCCACCATTCTGCCTACCAGAGAATGAGGTCACAGGACAATTCAGGTGCAAGGGACCTCAGGAACTCTCTAGATAATCCTCTGCTCACAGAGGGGCCAGCTATCAGACCAGATCAGCATGCTCTGTTCTTTACTTATCTGTTCTTGGGAGCTCCTAACGATGGGGACTGCACCATACTGGTCTCATCTAGCTCCAATACTCGCTGCTGCTGCAGTGCAAGTCCTTGAGACCAGCTGAGAGCAGAGGGTGGAGCAGATGATTCACTTTCAAGCAGGTGACTTTCCTCCTCTTCCTTATGCATATGCGATCAAACCAACCAAACCAAGCAATCTGTAGTGCTGGGTGGATCCTCTGTCATGCCCTTCCTCTTCTCTCTCCATGTACATTATATTTAGGCATAATCATCCTCCCATAAGGCTCTGCCATTCTTACATTTTAATTAACACAGAATAACAAACTTGTAAACTCTGAGCAGATTTGATTTGGAACATGTTGATGTATTTGGCACCTGAAAGTGGGTCACTGATTATATTCCCTCTATGCATCTGGTACTTGTTCACTTTCTTGCTGCCATGCCAGGAACACAGGTGCTAAAAATTGAACACCATTGCTCTGGATTTATATGTCTATATTGCATTCAGTGCACAATGTCTTAAACTTTTCTTTCACCTTCTGATAGTGCTATTAAGCAGGTTTATTACTTTTTAAGGTTGTGCCTTTTCCCAATAACTCCCCAAAAGGAATGAAGTCTTCCAAACAGATCCTTGCATAAGTGAAAGGATGAAACAGAGAATTTAATCATAACGCTCGTGCATGGCTTTCAGACTGACATCTGTACATTAAGAATATGTAAAAGTACCAATTTCATGCTCTGACAGCTTATTTCGCATTGATGGGGGATAATGGGGAAAATGCCATGGGAATGCCAAATGTCAAAACATTACATAATGCAAAGCATTCACACACTGTCTCTTGGGCCACCACTGGTGGTTCCTTAAGGGAAATTGTCCAGTAAAAGAGAGAAACAGAGACTGGGCCCTGCCAAAAGAAAATGGAAATCATGAAGTCAAAGCTAAGAACTATTGCCAGTGCAGCATTAAGTCTTCAAGTACAGAGTCTTTTCTGGCTTTGAATTGTCCTTTGGCTTATGTCAAAGAGGAAAATCACATACATTCATTTCAGAGGCTGCAGATAAGCCCAAAATTGTTTCCCTTGGAGGGTCTGAACATTCCTACCACCACCACCCTCTTTTAAATAACTTATTTTCAGAAATTGTGAGTGTTCAGAAGAGTAGCCTCTCCCCTTAATCCAAAGACCCTCAGCCCAGGGACAACAGCAGAAGTGTTGTTCTCTAGCAGAGGCTGCCTCAGGAGTGAGAGGAGCCCAGGCAAATTATCTCCTCTCTTCATCAGAGGAGTGATGTTGCAGGTTTTGCCCTTAAAATGCTGGGGATTCTTACCTAATGGAATTGGGAGAGAGGCAGAACACTGTCACAATTATTTTGCTCATTTAGTGAGAAAACTGAAGTGATTGAGGAAAGGAAATACTTTCTCTGACAAGGGTCAATATGTTGTAAAATTCACTCTGTCCTCCAGCAACCATGCCATATCCAGTGGCACTGCCAGTGCTTTGATTCAGTGCCTGGGCAGTTACCTGCTCTGCCAGAGAAGGCAGGTGGGCACAAAGGACACACTGCAGTGACACCAGTGCACAGCACCCCTTGGTGCCCCACCTGTGTCCCTGTCATCCTCTGGAGACACTCCTTTCTACTCCCCTACACAGCTCCATCTTTCCCCTCTTTTCTCCATCTCCCTCTGCTTCCCAGCTGCCACCCACTCCCTGTGGCTCTTTCCCAGGTTCCTATCTGCCCGTGCCCTTGGCTCTCTGCCCAATTTCACCCTGGTTCTCCTGACTGCCAGCTTTTGTGGCTCTGACTTCACAGTCCTTCCCCTCCCTCAACCCGTGCCCCCCACTCCCCACATGCTCTTCTGGTCCTCCATTGACTCATGCAGCTGAAACTGTAATTAACAAGCTTTGAAGCACTGTAGAGCTGGCTCTAAGGAGCTAAATAATTACACTCCCTCCTCTCTCCCGCTGCTCGGTTTGAAGCAGCAAAGTGGAGCAGTGGGAGGAGGAGGAGCGGATCAGGTGGGGGGTGGGAATTTAATTAACTTCTGAAGTGCTCCTGTTCCTGCTGCAGACAGCTGAGGATGATGATGGGCTGTGGCTCAGGAGGTTGCACAGGTCCAAACACGGTGTGGCGACTGATGTCTCTATGGTCTGTGTCCATTCCTAGTGGCTTTGGGTGCTGCACATCACTTCAACACTATTCCGAAGGGAGACCCTGTCAGGGCACAGCACCCGGGGTCTGCCAGGGTTCAACACTGATGATCTTCAGGCTGTTTCAGTGTAAAGTCCCTTTAAAGCGCCAATTCTCTGACATGGACAAGGCAGCTTGCTGATGATGAAATAGGGGGCAAGGTGGGAAAATGTTATCTGCAGAGGCAAATGTCAGCCACCTCCTCCCTGTCCTGGTTCAGCTGTTCTTCGTCTCATGGCCTGCCTCTGCCCTGCCTCTCCCTGCCTTCTCCCAGCATTTCCTGAACTGTTTCAGCTTTCCTGCAGCTGCCACCCCTCCGGTTTTGGTTCCATATAAGGCCAGTGCAGAGAATACTGCCTGCTCCTGCCTGGTAGTGTGAGGTAGGTCCATCTTTGAGCTCCAAGGAGGATGAGTGGTTCATCACCTCAAAGTTTACCTCTTCTACTGGATCAGGACAGACGAAAAGGGAGTTCACGTGCCCAGACACATAACACAAAGAAACACCATCAGATGCAGCTTCCAGATGAAAACAGTATGATTGTCAGGAAACAGCCTATGCAGGTCAAAGATAACTTCCCTGGGCACAGGTAACCAGAAGCAAGCACAGCCCACTTGATTCAACGAGTCTGGGTAAAAGAAGTGTTTGACGGGAGTGCAAAATTAGGCTCTTGAAAAGAAGATCATTGCCCACACAGATTTAATTAACCTCCTTGCATGCCTGCATTCTTCAGTCACGTCCTCATGTTGCTCCACAGTGGAAGAAACATCAGACAATGTTCCCACCATGGCCAAGAGTTCTGTGAGTTTCCTCAGCAACACTCTTGGACAGGGTGTCACCTTCCAGCTGTGAGTTCTCCAAGGAATGCCAGGTGAAGCTGCACGTCTTATAAGCTGTTTCACCTCACAGGGTTGGTGTCTAGAAAAGTTAGAGGCAACAGGAGCCGGCACTCTGACAGAGATACTTTAATGTGTAATACTGCTGAGGCTTATTCTGGATTCTTTCGCGTTGTTTCCCTCAGCATTTAGAAATATGCTTTGGAAAGAATCAAACGAAAATCATCATTCTGGGGTCCCTTCTGATGGCTGTCGGACCCAGCATCAGACCCACCGAGGGTGCCCCGATGCTGGGAGCGGAGCAGAGGCTGAAGACACCTCCGATGAGCAACACCAGGCTAGCAGAAAGGCTGCGCATTCTGGGGTGCCACCTGCCGGCACCTGGGCCGCGAACCGACAGGTTACATCCCGGGGAAATCTCCCTCTTCCTTCCTTTTTCTTTCTTAAGCACGTACAGGTTTTGGTGGAAGAATGACGGTCTCCAGCGGTCTCCCGCAATCTGGAAGGCAGCAGGAGACACAGCTCTCTCCCCAAGCAGCTGAAACTGCTGCAAAGCCACCTGTCCCTGCCACACGCATGGGTGTGCCCCCAGGCCTCGGCGAGCCCGTTGCTTCTTGCCGGGTTTGTGCAGCCATTCGGCGTCCCCACGCAGGGCAGGCAGGCGGGGAAGGGACGGGCTCCGCGGGGCCGCCGGGCAGCGCCGTCGGGCCGGAGAATGGACGCCGCTTTCCCTGTGCGGACAGGGCTTCTGGCGGGTTTGAGCAAACCGCAGAGGGAAGATGGTAGTGCGGCGGTCAGACCAGCCCAAGCCCCCGCTCCCGTCCCCGGGGAACCGCTGTCCGGAGCGCACTGCGGCCGGCGCCGGTGCCGCGGGCGCAGCCTGAGCCGAGAGAGACGCCGCACGCTCGGCAGGAGAGGAAGTTGTTTTCAAGCCGACTGCTCCCTGCAGCCCTGCGGCCCGGTTCGGGGCTGCTGGAAGATGCCTCCTGCCGCCCTGAACAGCTCAAAAAGCTGAGAGCTGTGGAGGAAGAGGGGACATTCTCCGGTAAGGGAGTGAAGCCCATCAGCTAAACTAAGCACAGCCAGGGACGTTGCTCAGCACCCGCAACGGGGTGCCAAGGGAGTGACACCTCCTCATCTCCTGGCCACGTGCGAGCACCAGGACCTCAGGCTCTGGGTAAAGCTCCTCTCCTGTCATGGGTGAATCACTGGCTCACCGAAGCTAGCATGGTCAAGGTAGGAGGGGAACAGTTTGCGCTGGGCTCAGGTGCGCAGCAGGTGAAGTTTATCACTCCTACCAAGAAATGGTGCTCAGAAGCAAAGGCAGCAGCACAAGTCAACTGGCTTGAGAGAGAAAGGGGTGCAAGGGTGAAAATGCCAGGGCCTGAGGATCACTGCTGAGTCCGATTGAATTGAATGCAGACACCTCTGTCTGCTTCTCTGCCAGCAGCAAAGTGCCCTGCAGCAAGGCCAGACTGGAGCTGTGCCACTCCCAGCCAGGGCGAATGGTGTCCCCTGAGCTGTGATGGCCCTGGGGCAATGTGGGACAGAGTCCCTTAGGACAGGTGACTGGCAATGGACGCCTCAGAGGCAGTTGCTGACTTTTTGCTACGATGCCCCCCAAAAGAACTTCCTTTCAGGGGTAAATCTAGCAAGAATCTTGCAAGTGTAAAATACCACTGTAGTCGGTGCTGAATCCAAATGCTCTAATTTTTGTCCTGCTGTTTCTATAAATAAAGAATTTTATTTCCCGGAAATGCTCTGGGGAAACGTACCTGATCTCAGGTCTTTCTCCAAATGCGTATTTTACACCATATCAGTAGCTGCGCAGTGGGGGCTGATGGGGCAGAGTGGCCCGGTGGCCACTGCTCACCCCACCACCCCAGCCAGGAGAGGGCAGTCCCATCCCCAGGTATCAGGCACCTGCCTGGGGACAGGGACAGGCCAAGGCCGTGGCAGGATAGCAGTCTGCAGAGAGGGGTCACGTTCAGTAATTTGGGAAACAGGTCAGACACAGCCGCAGCTCCATGGGTTATCCTCAGGGTCTTGAGAGTCGCATAACATTCTGCAGTTCCAGCTCATCTTTTAATCATCTTAACAGCGTATGTTTTACAGCAATCAACTATCTCATATATTTGAATAGGTTTCATAACATCCAGAAGCATTAAAAACATTTTTGTTTTGAAAGGTGTCATGATAAGATCAGAGCAAAGTACCTGTGGCTGGTACCAAGTGTCACAGCTCTGTGAGGTTTCACTCGCTCTCTGCCAGAAGATAAAACCTTCCTACTTGTGGGTTGGTTTTATTCACTTCTTCCCGGGCCCAGAACCTGGAGGATCAGAGAAACATGTTGTTCCGCCTTTCAAGAGACAGTTCTGCAGCCCACACATACCTGCCTTTGCTAGCATTCGCAGAGGCAAATCACAGGTCATAATTACATGCCAGTAATGTTGAAAATAGACTACTAGCACTGCATTAAGGAAACCCCCGAAGTCTGAAAGGCTTACAAGAACTGAGATGGAAAATGAAAGCTCTGGGCTCAGTGGATGTGCCAGTGCACGCGTGTCTGTCTGCACAGGCAGCCCTGCTAACCTCAGTGGAGTGGGGCAGGAAGGAGGGCCAGCTCTGTGGTTGCAGGGCAGCCAGGAACACTACTGTCCCCGAAGCAGCAGACCCAGCAGGAATCTCCCCCTACTCCCTGCATCTTCTCACTCACCCTTGCTTGACTCTCCTGCCCCTCGGAGGCTCTGCCTGACTCCTTCTGCCACCTGCTGCAGGTCATCCCACCTGTGACACTCACAAAAGCAGAAGCACACCATGTGCACCCTTATATGACCCCATTTGGCAATATTAAACAGGATGTCTGTTCACATGGGCAAGGCCCCCTCTCTGCTGTGGGCACATCTTTGCACGTGGAGGTCCCAGAGCTTGCCAGACCCCTGGTCAGAGGATCTGTGTGTGGAGAAGCAGCACCTGGAGGGAGGCAGCATGTCCCTGATGAACAGCACACACCAGCGAGGGCAGTCAGCACCAACTGTAAAGCTCTGCTGGTCAGCAAGTGGGCCAGGGGGTGTGGGGCCTAGCATCAGAAAGGTGAATACTGGAGGCACTGGGACTTCTGCAAGGTCACTGGTGAGAGACAGCGAGGCTGGACCTGCTGGGTGCAGATGTGTCTGCAAAGGGCTGCTGGGGACACTGGGCAGGCACAGCTGCTGGACAGAATGGTCCAGCCAGGATGGCAGGACCTTCATGGTACGTGTAAACACGTACGTATGTACCTGCACATTCAGGCACATATCCATGTGACGCTGCCAGGGCTGCAGCGCCTCTGCTATGGAGACGGACTGGGAAAGCTGAGGATGTCCCGCTGGAGAAAAGAAGGCTCTGGGGAGACTTTAGAGCCTCTTCCAATGTCCAAAGGGGCTCCAAGAGAACTGCAGAGAGTCTTCAGGCAAGAGTCAGAGTGACAGAACAAGAGAAAGGGTTTTTCACTGACAGAGGGCAGGATTAGATGGGATATTAGGAAGAAATTCCTCCCCACGAGGGTGGTGAGGCCCTGGCACAGGCTGCCCAGAGAAGCTGTGGCTGCCCCATCGCTGGAAATGTTGCAGGCCACGTTGGACTGGGCTTGAAGCAACCCGGTCTAGAGGACGATGTCCTTGCCCATGCCATGGGGTGGGACTGGATGAACTTTAAATTCCTTTCCCACGCCGTCTCTTCCCAGACCACACTGCCCGCGGTGCCCGGCGCGGGGCGGGCTCTGTCCGCTCCGCACATGGAGACGCGGGCCTCTCGCAGGACTGCGCTACCGGGCAGCGTGCAGACCAAACCCCGGGGCTTTCGAGACTCGGGAAGCCCCCGTTCCCGCGCACCCGAATTCCGGCAAACCCTCCCCAGAGCCGCGTCCCCTCAGCCCGCCCAGAGCCGTGGGGCGGGGCCGCGCCCCGGGGCGGGGCCGGGCGGGGCGGGGCCGGACGCACGTGGCCGGACGGCGGGGCCAGGCCGCGGCCACTTCCTGCTCGGCGGGTCCCGGCGCGGCCGGAGCGGAGTACCGGCACCGGGGGAGTCCTGGCGCGGAGTGCCGGCACCGGCAGCGAGCGAGTCGGTGAGCGAGTCAGTCAGTCCCAGTACCGCACCGAGTGAGTCCCGGTACCGAGTACTGATACCGAGTGCGTGAGTTCCGGTACCGGTAGTGAGTGAGTACCGTCCGTGACTATCGGCCCCCGGCCCCACCCGGCTCCGGCACCGCCCGGCCCGACCCGGCCGCCCGTCCTCCGCGGCGGGCCCCACTCGCCCAGGCCCCGGCCCCGGGTCCCTCCCGTCCCGTGGCGGCTTCTCCGCCCCAGTCGCGGCTGCGCACCGGGATCCCGCGGCGGTCTCTGCCCGGGCCCGGCCCCGGTGTCCGTGATCCTGGCCCAGCCTCCGGTTGCGGCGTGTCCCGGTCCCCCGCGGCCCGGGAGTTCCGGAGCAGGGGTCGGTACTCGCACGGCCCTGCGTGTGCCTGGACCCGCGCTCCGCCACCGGTGCTCGGGGTGGGCATCTCTTTCCCCCGGGATCTCCATTCCTGATTTGTTCCCACTCGCCGGACCACATCCAGCCCTCGGATCCAAGCAAAAGCAAAATCTCTGTTACTCCTAAACATGATGAGTAAAATAGCTGCGGGAAGAAAAAATTTTCTGAAAGGCTTGAAGTAAACTTGAAATGTGTTGTTATTTTCCAGGGTTCGGGTGTGGAAGAGATATTCCTGTGATCTCCTAAAGGTATAGCTGCCAGTAGAAAAATGCTGACCTCTTCTCCAAAGCTTTTCCTCTCTCTTTTCACTTCATTTAAAGAAGGTCCAGAACAATTGTGTGTCCTCAAACAGCAAATGGGACGATGGGGTTTGCATCTCAGCACTTTGCCAAAATTCAGCGTTAGATCGTGGAAAATGAGGGCAGAGGCTGCTCCCAGCCCACCTCCTGACACTTTTAAATGTTGCGCTGCAAGGGTTTCTCCCCTCCAGGTGGGGCAGCTGCGGGTGACTGATGGCTGCACGTGGTTGTGCCTTTCTCACCTGCTCTGAGAACCTTGTGGTTGCCCCTGTGAGGCACAGCCAGGCTGGGATCACATTGGGTACAGAAACAGAGCAGGGGAAGAAAAACAGTCTCCTGATGCTGGCTTCTGATAATAAATATATCTTTGGGTAGGTTTTTTATAAATACATTTAGGTTTGATATTGTCATACCTTCCAGATGTGGTTTTCATTTCAGTCATGAGCTTCATAATGATAATTTTCTCATGGAATCTAGGCAATGCAGGGTGCAAAAGCAGCTACAGCAGCTGAAATGAAAGATTTCATTCACATGCTCTGGAACATTTAAGTTCTTTGTCAGTTTCATACTGTCTGTGCCCTTGCAGTGTGTCAGCAGTCCGAAGCACCTTATTTATTTATGTATCATAAATACAACTAAATTTAAAGTTGACAAAAAATCTGGCTCCTGCTGTCCTGATGTTTGACTCTCCGTTCTGGTAGTGTGGTAATTTTCTTGAAAGAACTTTCTTTTTCATTTTGTTGTTCCTATCTGTAACAGCCTGACTATGGAGTTGTGTTTTGTCTTTGCCTTCCAAGGCAGTAGAGAGCCTGTTTGCTACTCTATTCTTAATGCAGCCTATATCAAAAAGGGTTGATTTGACTGCAGAGATCAAGCAGAGAATGAGATAAATAGGAAAATACTTGGAATTTGCTGATGATTTGTGATGGGAACAGTACACTTGTGTGAAAAGTCACATGCAATGGAAGAAGTAATCCCTGTATTTTAGTTTTCATTTGAAATTTTTAGGAAATCTCAGTATTTGAAGTTAAGCACAATGAGCTCTGGAAGCTGTTAGAAGCTGAGAAAGTAAGAGCAGCAGAAGTGCTGGGGTTAAGCAGTGGAAAGGAGGGGTTGACAGGGAGAGTCAAGGAAGGTGAACAGGAATGACATGTGAAGGACTGCCCTGAGCTTCTTACTACAAAGTCCCTTCTGCAGATGGGTGAGACCTGAGCGTCCCAAGCCCGCTTTGGGATTTTGGCTGAGGTGTTCTGATTAACTTGTTTGTTATTTCTTGTTTGTTGGTGTCTTGGGGTGGCTTCTTCCTCCCTGTTTTGAGTTGCCAGTGGCACCTCCCTTCTGAGTGCCTGGTGCTGCTGCCACTCCTGCTGCTGCATCACTTGTGAGATGTCAGGTTTCTAATGGGCCAGATGAAAAATGCTGGCAAGCAGGGTTTGAAAATTATCCCTGTCACTGACAACTGAAGCCATTTGCAGTTTTGTTTGAAAATGGTTAAAAGAAACTTGAATGTCTGTGATTTTTTAATTTTAACATTGTTAGCCCTTTACTTGAACTGTCCTTACTTAGGGGCTACCTGAGAGGCAGTCAGGTGCTTTGGAGGAAGGTTGTGCTCTGGGTTCAGGTAGGAGTGGGATTCCCCTTGATAAAGGGATGATTCTACCATTGTCAGGGGTTTGAAGTTTGAGGGGTTTTTTAAAAGTAAGGTAATCTAGTTCCAAAGTAGGGTGTGTCGGTGTGTTGTTGCTCCCTGCAGGCTGTCAAAACAGGTAGTCTTTGCAGGACTAATATTTTTTATGTGCTTTTCACACTCAGATATGAGGAGTGTCTTTATGATAGTCCAGCTGGAAGCGAGATCGATGTGGCACTTAGAGGTGAACACAGCTGAGAAAACAGTGACCCTAGAGGCCTTTTCCAGCTGAAACCTTTCTGTGATTCTATGGAAAAGAATGTTTGCCCATAGTCTAAGCTTTTCACTGGCAAAAGGAAATCTGAAGTTGCAGTCAGGCCTTTCTCTGAGTTATCTGTATGAACTCAGTGAGAGACTGCTTCCGCTTGCCAATCTGAAAAATGAAGCAAGACGTTGTCGAGCTCCTCTTCCCTTTCCTAGAGGCTGTGTTTGTGTCTGCTTTGATGTCAAATACCTGACATGGCTGTTTCTCTTTCCTGAAGAGGAAAGGCATGGCTGTGGACTGAGTGTGACAATGGTGACCAACATGTCCTCACATTATGTTGTGATGCTGATGTTGGATGTTTTTTGTTTCCCAGTGGCCTGGTGTACATGCTGAGCAAGAGGAAGAGCCCTTCATTATCCCAGTCACGTGTGGACCTGAGAGGAGGAGGAGCTGTTGTTTGACCTCCTGAGAAGGACAGATCAAAGTGAGTGTAGTGCTTGCTGCCTCTTTGTGCTGTTGCCTGCACTGTGAAGTGTCTGTAAGTCAGCTCCCTGGATGCTTGAAAGGCTTCAGTGTTGTTCAGCTGCAAGTTTTTAGCGGTGATCACTGCTCATGTGTGTGACTTTATCCACTGGGTGACAGAAGGGAAGGAAGAGGTACTTGGATTCAGTTGGCTTTTGAAGTATCACTAAAAACACAGCACCTTCAGAAGGATTTTTTCATTTCCTACATTACTGAAGGTCTCTTCTCACACTCATAACCACGTGTTAATATTGCGAATGTGCTGGATTGGAGCTCTGTTCTCGCTGTATGGATAGGAACAGGCTGCAACCTGTTTGAAACAGGGACCCTGTGTGAAGTTGATAAAAATGTTGAAGTTTGGGGCCTTCATTTGGTCTGTCAGATGTTTTTCTAACTACAACCATTCAGGTGCCATTGTTTTACTTTTTATTCCTTCCTACAGCATCTAAAGATACGTAGTGATGTAAAATAGGTTTATTGTGTCTATTACCGCCTTGTTCTTTCATATATTTAGCATATTAGGTCTTATGTTTACTTAGGAAGCTGGGTGAGAGAGGAGAGCCTTCATAATAAGAACCTTTGGGTTCTTTAAATACAAGCATCACACGAGTTACTTCTGTACAAAGCTCACAAATCTGAGGTTTTGTATGTGTGTGCAACTAAGTGGATTTAAACAGTACCATGCCACTCTTCTTCCACAACCAAAAAGCTTAACTCCATCTGGCAGTTTTCATGTCTAAAAAAGCTTGATGACTTCCATGGGAGTAATTGTAATGCAGAAATACAGACAGACTTGTAGAGGAAGTGTTCTGTTTCCTATATGCATCTTACGATCATGTACGCCAAGGTAGGGCTCTCAAGGAGGCAGGCTGGCTTTAGAATGTGCCTGTATTACCTGTCTTGCTAGGGAGCAGGCTGTGAGCTCTGAACACACTCGTTGGGCTGGGATCACAGGATAGGTGAGTCAGGAAGGAGCCTCTGGCAATTTCAGCCCTGACTTAAAGCAGGGTGACCTGGAGCCACTTGCTTGGGGCTGTCTAGCTGAGGTTTGAAGGTCCTCAAGAATGGAGGCTCCACAGCCTTTCTGGGCAACAGAGTTACATTTCAGTGGAATTCCATGTATTTTGTTATTTTGTGTCCATTCCCTTTCAAGTTCTGGCTGGGCACTGCTGTGGTGTCTTGTTTACTCCCTCTGCCCCAGGTGTTTGTGAGCATGGATAAATTCCCCTGAGCTTTCCCTTCCGGTGGAGTAGTGGTCCCAGCCTGACCTTCTACAGTAGATGCTCCAATCCCTAAATGGTTTTCGTGGCCTTTTGCTGCACTTGCTCTAGTACTGGAGAGCCCAAGGTGTACACAGCATTCCAGGTGTGGCCCGTGAGCATCCAGATGACCCCCCTTATGTGGGAGTGGAGAACTCAGTGAATGCTGCTTTCAGGAAGCAAAGTAGTTGAGCTGAAGTAGTAGTTATGGTTAATGCAAATACATCCTTAAGTAGCTTTTGCCTTTCCACATCTGAGCACAGATAGCTGTTAAATCTGCTCAGTTTGATGTTCTGTGTGCAGACTCACCTGAGCAATTTCCAGAATACCAAAGGTATCATCTGAAGGTTTATTTTGGACATATGACCATGCTGATATAGCCATTTGATTTTTCTGTAGACACAGACTCTTCACTTTCCAGGATGTTTACCGGGTATGATGGTCCTGAGAAAACTGAAGTGTACGAAGATGAACTTTATCCCGAGGAGTCATCCAGTGAGCAGAGTATTGATAGTGAGGTGGAGTTTCATCTCTATAGCCAGATCCACTATTCCCAGAATCTTGGAGAAATCAGTACACTGGAAATGGATGAAGAAGCTGACGTTGCAGAAGTCGTGGGTTGTAGTTCAGGTCTAACTGAGAAACAGGATGAAGATGAGAAACTCACTGAATTCACTGATGGTGGTACTCAGCTTTCAGATGAGCCCGAGATCATCGTTCTGTCCGATACACCAGATGAAGACAGCATCTACAAAAGCAAGGCAAAGAGGTCAATATGCTCTTCAGGTCAAGGTAAAACACGCATCCACCCGGTATCTTCCACACCGAATCACACCAAAGCTGCTGGGTGTAATGCCCTGTGTCCCCCTGAATCAGATGTGGGCACACCAAGGCAGAGAACCAGCACTAGTGGGAGGCCTACCCCAGTCTGTTCTGCTGGACCTCAAGCCATCCATGATGTGTTGGTGATAGACAGCAGCTCGGAGGAGGAGAGCTTGATCTCTGACAGTGATAACGTTGAAAGCTGGATGCTTTTGGGAACTGGTGCTGATGACAGGGATGGAGACATCATGTTGAACCTTGAGGGCTGTGCCACTCCTGTCAGTGAAGGTTAGTGCTTTTTATTGGCTTGTTTGTTCTTGTGTGGGGGCAACAATTTGTCTGCAATGACACTGATGTCAGTACTTGAAAGATGAACAGAAAGCAAACAAGAGTGCATGGCAATGGGTACAAAGCTGTGGTAAATGAAATGGCCATTATTTCTACCATTTCAATACCTTTATTTCAGCCGCATGGCATATGGAAGGAAAACCAGCATTTTTTCCTGGTAGAAATTTAGAAGTAATATCTGAGTGATTTGTACTGTGAACTTTTCAACCTTACCAGGTATTTTGTATTCCTGAGAGCATATGAGAAGTTGCTGTGTGCCAGAGCAGAGACCTTTCAACTCAGGACAGGGATGAGCTATAACAGGAGGGAGGCAAGGGGCGGAGGGGGGACCTGAGCATTTCCCCTGCCTGAATTCAGCAGATGACTGCCCCCTCATGACTCTTGACAGTTTGGGCTGTTGATCTGAAGTTGGCTGACTCTTCTTGTGTGGATTCTGCACTGCAGAATTCAGAGAGGTTTCTCCCCAACCACTAAAGCTGAAGTGTAAGACTTTAGTATTTTGAAACACATTTTTCCACATTACAGCAAAGGACAGAGCTTAGGCAGGTGTTTGTAATAACCTTTGTGTGTAATATACACTGTGTCACCATCAGCTGTAAGCTCTGCTAGATGATCAGCCAGGATTTTTTCCTGCTCGCTGGTTTCCTGGAGCACAAAGGCCGTTCCTGGGAACAGCGTCCCCCCTGCCAGGTTGAGGGAAACCATGACCCAGACAAAGGCTGGAGAAAGAAATAAAGAAGGGAAGTTTAAAAATAAAGTAAAATAGACCATGCTTTAAAAGAAGTTAAAAAACAATGTATGCCATAACTTTATTTGGTGCGCACATAAGTGAGGAGGTTTTGGATGAAATGGAGCATTCTGTGATGCTGATCTGCAGGCTGACATCAGTCAAGTCTTTTGTCAGAATGTCTGTAAACAGTGTTGCTGTTCACATGCTGCTGCTGCGCTGAGAGGGAAGAGCTGAGGAGTAGGCTTTGCCTTCTTCTTTGGGGAAATATGTATTTCAGGACCACAAATGTTTGATAACTTCTGCTGGAGTTGTGTGTGTTTTTGCTTAGCTAAGCACAGTCTGTGGCTAAACAGACTTTTATATAAAGCATTCTGTCACTGCGTCAGAAGCCCTAGTAAGCACACCATGTTTGGAATTCATGTAGTTTTTTCCTCCTTATAAATCTTTAAAAGTTTCTAAAAATTGCCTTGCAGGTGTGCCAGTGCTGACTGAGGGGGCTGTTAAAAATCAGCATGGGAGTTTGGTACTTGGGGCAGTTTTTTGCTAAGTGATGTCACGTTTTTGTGATAAACATAGTAATGTTTCTGGTTCATAGACCCATTCATGGATGTTGGCAATAAGCAAGCCACATGCAGAGCAGTCAACAGGGGTAGAATTTCCTTGCCCTGTATGAATGGGTCTCACCCAGGTTCAGAACTAAAATTGTTTCATGGAGTGTAGGCAATATAAACAGTTCTTGAGATCTTTTAGTGGGAAGGCAGACAGTCATACGAGGTCATAAATACACCTGCTATTCTCCTACTCTGTTTTTATTCTCAACAGTAGGCCAGAACTTTCTCCAAACCCCTCCAGATTCTGGTGGATGGAATTCAAGTAGCTCTGATGAGCGAAAGTTTGGTTCAGCTGCTCCTTTTCTAATACACACTGTGATCCCCATGCAAAGACATAGGCTTAGGCTAAATTGTGTTGTAGGTATGTGTATGTAATGAAAAACTAAAACAGCATCAAAATAGCTGTAGGGAAGAGAAGCCATAAATCTTCCTAACATACAGTAACTGTAATTTGTTTATTGAGCTTGTATCTCTCATCCTATAGACTATAATATGTAACTTGTCTAAAGGAAGGTGTCTTTGCCCATGGCACGGGGTTGGAACAAGGTGATCTTTAAGGCTCCTTGGAGCCAAAACAGTTCTGGGATTCTATCAATGACTCGGCGGAAACATGAATATAGAAATTTTCAGTTCAAAGAAATATATTTTTAAAGTATGTGTATTGGCAAATTATCCTCTCAGAGATATTCTCTGCTAGTTCATTTAAAATATTTTGAGACATGCACAGTTCTGTTTTCAGGGTTTCTAGAGAATGAGACAGGTGTTTTGGCGATGACACTGTATGTAAATTACGATCTTAGGGCCTGTGGTGTCAGTAGGGATGGTCATAACGTGTAAGAACTCATGAAGCCTTGCCTTTCCCTCCTCCCCTGGAACTGCCTGTGGCTGTACATCAGACAGACCTGCCGTGACAGTGTTGTGGTGTGTCTAGTGTCCGGTTTGCTTCCTGTGAGAAAGGGAACTGAAACGTGAGCAGTCCTCTGACCGTGAGAGCAGCCAGTTGTGTCAGTCATTTGATGAGTCTGTTTTCATGTCTGAGTCCCTGAAGAGAGATGCTGAGCTTCCACGGCATCAGAAACAACTCCTTAAGGAAAGGAACTGAGCATATCTCCTTATTCTGTTTACTCCCCTACACCTCACCTGGCCAACCTGCACTTGTCTAACAGCATTATTATTTTTAATATTCCCTGTAAACAAATAATGCTGTCCTGATGCCCATAGTGCACAGAGAGTCTTTCCCTTATGCAGCTTTCCAGCTCCAGTCACCAGCATCTGTTGTGATGGGAAGAGATGTTGTTTTGCTGTGGGACGTGAGCTCTGGGTCCTGGTGGCAGATCAAGGTTTACCTTTTGGTCCTCAGCTGCCATCCTGCAGGTTTATGGCCGGCCCACAAGTACCAATGTTCCACACCCAGATGGGAGTCTTCCCTCTCCTCTCTGCCCTGCTTCCCTGTGGCTTTAGGTGCCTTTCAATTTTTGGTTTTGCTTGTCTAATACCACACTAAGCCAAAGCATGTTTGTGCCTGTGTTTCTGTAGCATTCCTGGTTTCCCTGCCGAAAGGCAAGACCAGGTACCTGTGTGTTCCCACCGCCGCTGGTGGTTTTCGTGGCGTGACTGTCAGAAAACTGTGTGGTGATGCTGCTGGTTGCTGTGCCTAATGGGTTCTACCTTCCTCACAGGGTCTTTCAAAAGCGGGTGATACAGCAAATCTAGGTCTTTGGTATAATCTACACCCTTGTTTTTTAAAAGTTTAAGAGTCCATGATAAAGTGTGCAAAAAGAATCATTACAAACTGTGCCATGCACTAATGCAGAGAATTCATTTTCAGTGTCAGAGAGTTTCCATGTCTTTGGAGGAGTGTTCTCCCCTCCCACCCCTTCTCTCCGCTTTGCACTAAGAGTTTGTATGATAAGAACGTTAATCTCCTGTAGTTGGAAGTCTTTCATCCATTTCTTCATTAAAACCTTCCTTTTAACATATTTTTTCTCCCATGAATAGCTGCAATCCTAATCTTTTTTTTTTTTTTTTTTTTTTCCTGCAAAGACAGCTTTCAGAGCTGCAGCATTGATGTCCGGCCACTAAGGGGTACAAAAAACAATTTATCTTCTCCCTGTTATATCCTTTACCCGCCTGGTCCTGTTCTTAGAGGCTGGGTGTGAGTATGATCTCACTCTGGTCTTGGCAAGTTTGTCGTATGTGGCTGCTTTTGAATCCAAAGAACACTTATAAAATGAAAAAGAGAAAAAAGAAGTATGTTTGAGCATTTAGTGAATGAAGACATAAAAATATGCCTAAAATGGAAAGAAAATTAATTTGAAAGCATTTCAATTTTGCCTCTTCCCTAAAAAATCATGTAGGAAGGAGTTTTCTACTCAGTAGCAGTAAGTGCAGCTTATGGAGTCAGAATGGAAATAGCATTCTCCAATAAATTTGACTTATTATCTCTATCAAAAAGGAAATGCCCTTTGTGAACTATCAGTGTTTAAAATGGCTTCTTCTAGACACTGAACTTAAATTTATCTTAAGTCTGTGGCACTGCAGAAACTACTCAAAAACGTGACTGCATCTGTATTTCTTTTCTCTGTGTGCTGTTACTCAAATCCCTCAGTTTATTTCTAGATAAAAGAAAAGGTGAAAAGGTGTAAGCTTAATTCTAAAATAACAACAAAATACAGTGAGTTGTGCTTTGCTTCTTTTCCCTATCAGCTGCTCTTGAATGTGACCTTTGCGTGATACAGTATGTTTTTGTTCTGAAGTCTTGTGATTTGTAGCAACAACTTATTTTTTCCTACAAAAATGACTACCATAGATTTTTCATTTTGCTAGGCCAGAGACGGACTCAGAAGAGTCATGTTTCCCTCTGCTTCTTGGATACCCAAATTGTGGAATCACTGGATTCAATCTCAAACAAAGTTGCTTTCGGAAGTAAGAGGTGAAAATTTCTAGGTGAAAATTTCTTTAACAATCAAAATATTTTTGTTATTAATACCTAGAGGTGTGTGCCGCATTTTTTAAAAGCGGCCGGACTCCCTGGTGCGATCCATGTACCAGTTTCAGTGTCGCCGAAAGCCCGAAGCAGGGATTTATGCCCCCGGAGCTTAGTGGTGGCTTGTTCGGCTGTGGCGGGCTGCTGCTCCGGGGGCCACACGCGGTGCCTGCGGCCGTGTCCCCGCGCCAGGGGTGGCCTCAGCCCCCGTGACACTGCCTGGGGCGCGGCGTCTCCTCCAGAGAGGCCCAGTGGGGGCACCGGGAGCCCCACAGGCCAGCTGGTGGAAAAGCACGCAGGAAAGATGTCTCGCTGCAAAATCAATGGGTTTTTTAGAAGCGGCCTGTGCTGGGAGCCGTGTTCGTGCGGGCTTTGTCAGCCGTGCACGTGGGACGGTGCCGTCCATTGCCTGCGGCGAGGCTGGGCTCAGAGGGGCTTCCAGAGGAGGGTGCGAGCCGCTGGTCCTTGGTGTCCCGACCAGCTGTGCCTGCCCCACGCCGGCACAGAGCTGCTGCTCTCGTTTCCCCTCCCCAGCAGAGCCAGGCCCGTGGGGCTGGGCCTCGATTCCCCTTAGAGCGGTGCCGGGTTACGCCGCTGCATGTGAAGTGCAGCCCGGTTCTCGTGTGTTTGTGTATGTGTTGCTGAACCCCTTTATGGGCTTGTTTCCCCCAGAACTGCACCCTGCTGAGCGCTGTGATTTGGGGGGTTTTCCTGTGGTTTGGGGGGTTTTCTTCTTGCTTGTGTTTGCTGGAACCCTGCCGTCATGGAAATGTGGTAGGAGTGGTTTGTGCATGAATTCCTGCAGCAGAACGCACCCTGGAGCGGGAATCAGCAGTGGGAATCCACCTACCCCTTGGAAGATACAGCACATGCATATGGATATTTTGATTAAAGAAAAAATCTTAATCTTCCTCACCGTGTTATGTGGATACACTCGAATCTCTTGATTATTTAAGAAAAAAAATTAATAAAACTAATAAAGTTCCTTTGCAAATCCAAAGAGATCGAGGCTAAGCACAACCTGCAACCTGAGCAGCCCCTTGTATCTGTTCAGATTCCATCGCTGTTGTGGACCTGGCTCTCATTTAAATTTCCTCTGGCTTGGGATTGCTGACTAGGTTTTCTGCAAGAGTGCCCATGCTTACATGGTCATATATTCTGTGTGACTTTGTTTCACTTTTTCCACCTTTTTTTTTCTGTTCTCTGTTGATAGTTATAAGGGTATTTTTTTCCCCCCTCTTCTGTTACCAGTTTGATCTTTCTTCCTTGTCCCTCTTTCTTTGGGTTTCTTATGGGCGATAGCAAACTCTCATACTGCAACTGAATTTTTGAACACTGATGGGAAACTGATTTAATCCTTTCAAAGGAGATGGTCTAGGTGTTTAAGCAATTAAAAAGTGCAGTAGGGAATATACTGGATACAAAGGATGTAGGGAAAAAGTAAAGTTTGAGGTGGGCAGCCAGGTGTAGGTGCCAGCTCTAGGGGGACAGAAATCTGACCCTGCACCCTGCAACACCACTGCAGCAGTGCTGATCATGAGGCAGGCGTGTGGGGTCACTCCTTTCACTTTAAATCTGGAGGAAATGCAGCAGTAGCTCCTCAGGCTGCTGCAGCACTTGTGCGTGTTCAGGTACGCCCATGTCTGTGATGGGGTGATGGCAGTGGCGGTCTTTATATTCTATTAATGTATATAATTGGTACTTCCCGAATTCATGCTGGTGAGTGCTGTGTGTTTTCTGTGACTGTATTCCACATATAACAACCCTACTCCAGCAGCCTTTGCCAGGGGAGAGTTGTGATTGCAGGGGACATGCCGGTGAGTGGGGTTCACACTCCTCTGCTGAGGGTCCCCAGTTCACTGCAGGATTTCCCACCAGCATGACAGTTTTTGTAGTCGTGGAATTTGGGTTTAAGCTGTTTCTTTTTACATGGCAAATTTTAGCAGTGGTAAGGTTTCCCACCTGCGAGGCTCAGCCTCTTCTTCCTCTCCAGGGTGGTGTTTGACTGCTTTTCCTCTAAAGCTTTTGCTAACGTCTCTGATTTCACATCATACGCGACATTCCCAGCTATCCAGAATATGTCCTGTCAGACAATGACATCATTAGCAGTGAGGAAAGAAGAAAATCAAAGCTCTCTGTCCATTCTTGGACTTTTGTTGGTGGATGTGGATCACCAAGAGTACCCTGTCTCCCATGCACTGCTGAGAACCATATGCACAGAACCAGCTGCAGAGGTGTTTCTGTCATCAGTTTGGTGTTAATTCTGTGTGTTCCTTTGCACAGCCCCAGGTGTGACAGTGTGGTGGTTGGTGTTCCTTTGTTCACACTTTTGAAGTGTAGATGAGGAGAATGCCTTCAGAGAGCCTGAGGAGGCCCATTGGAGGCAGCAGATTCCAGTGACAGTCACAAAAGCAGCTCACTGCCCTGAGTGGGCAGATTTCGATGCACTTTGCTGTCGTACATTGTGCTGCGTGGGTGGTTGTGTGTGCCTGTCCTTACTCTGAACCCCTGAGGCACCAGGAACAGCCAGGCATCCTCAGGACAAATCTTCCTCCATCAACTCCTTTAAAACCTCAACAGCCAGGCAGTGAGGGGGGAGTGTGGGGGGAAGCTGCCAGATGCTCTTTTCGGTCTCTTTTTGAAACTCTCTGTGCATGGTGAAACACCAGAGCTTGCTCTGCCCTGCTGGAGCGGGGGCAGTGAGGCGGCGGGTGTGTTACAGCCCGGTGCTGACATTCCCTGCCTCATGCTGCACTTCCCTTCCTGGCTTGACGCTACCCAAAGGTAAGACACCAAGCCTGGAACTGTGTCTTGTGCTTTTAAAACTTTTCCTGCAGAGCTTAGGGGATTCTACCTCCCACTGGAGCCAGAGAGGCTCCAGCCGCCACTCAGGATGCAGGGGTTCGCTCCCCATGAGCATGTACGGCGATGTACATACACGTGTAAGCACAGGCACACGTATGTGCTTGTTTGTGTATCTGTGGGTGTGTGTGTGAAGGTTTGGCTTTTCCACCTGCACTGTGTTCCCAGGGGATATCTTGGTAAAGAAACCTGAAGGGCGGAAAGTTCCCAGCTTTGAACAGAAATTTCAGTGATGTCCCGTAACATGCCCATGAGAGGGGCAGCAGCATTCCCAGCCCTGGAGTCCGTGTCAGAGGCTGCAGCCAGTGACAGCCCAGCACAAAACTGAGCTGTCCCCTCAGGCTGGCTCCCCAGGACACAGGCAAAGTTGACATCGTTTGTACTTTAGGCTGAATGAGTGTGTGCTGAGGGGATTTCCTCATTAGATTTTTAATTATTATAACTTTGTTTTGGCATAAAAAGAGCAGAGAAGAGATCCCTCTAAGAAATCCATGTCAGCAGTTGGAACAGAGGGACAATTTTGTGGGCATTGGTGGTGTGTGTGTTTGTGTGTCTCACGTGGTGCATCCATGGTATGTGTTTGTGTGACTTAGATTTTCAGATAGCAAACCCAAGTATTTAAAACATACCGTTTTGTTAAAAATGAGGCCTAAAAGCTGAGCTTTGGTTACTCACTTGTGATTTTTGTAGTAGGGTTTTTTTTTCATTTGAGGAGCAGCTTCGTGCAGGTGAAACAGTGCCGTTTTTCTTGTCATTTCCCTAAAAATGGAGTGATTTAGTGGTGGCTGAAGGTCACGGTCTTTTGTGTTTTGCTGTGGTTTCTCTTACAGGACGTGGTGAATGGGCCCCAAAGGCTGCTGCCTCCAGGGGCTGGGGGCCATCAGTCCCTGTCACGGCATCTGGAGGCAGCAGGGAGCCGGTGGCCGCTGTTTTGGGTCAGAAGGGACCTTAAAAACTGTCTTGTTCCATCTCCCTACCATGGGCAACAACACCTTCCACCAGACAGGGTTGCTTAGTTATATATAATGTAATCTTTTGTAGGGCCAGCCATGTGTTTCTAGTGAAGAAAAATACTCATTTTGCAAAACAACAGCAAAAATGTTCTTGAAAATACAAATGATGCATTTTTGAGGTGTCAGTGATGTGATTTTATGTTTTTAAACACAAATGACATATTTGTGACGTATGTCAGTGATGTAATTTTTTTTTTTTGCGGCACACACGTGCAATCACCAAAGGACAAAAGCTGAAAAACACTTTTCCCTTTTATGGAAATGCACATTTGAAAATAATTTCCCAGTGAACTCAAATAATTAGAAGGAGCACATGGAATTTTAAATTTGAAAGCTCGACTAATCCTGAGTGGCTCTGTGAAGCTTGAAATCTGCAGGAATTTGAAGGAGAAAGCAGGCTCTTTAGGAACTGAATTCTTCACAAAAGAAAATTTTTCTGGTCCTACTTTATTTTAGTGTTGTAGGAAAAGCTGAAAATTTATTAGGGGTAACTTCATTGAGACTTTATTTCTTTTTAATTTGGCAAATACCTGATCTGTTTTCTATCAGTAAGACTGAGATCATTTCTCAGTCAATGTTCTTATGTTGCCACTTCAGTTTGTGTCTTACAGGAAGGATACTCACTCAAAAAATAGACTTAAATGGAAAACATGCCCCAAAATCCTTCTCAGTGCTTCAGGAAATGTTCAGATACAAGAACAGTTATTCAGGTGTTGCTCTTCTTCCCTGTAGTTGCTCTGAGAATATGAGCATGCAAAGGGAGCAACAGGGCAGGTGGGATGTGCAGGTGAGGTTTAATATATCCAGGTGGACGTTTCATTTTTTAATGTTATACTTAACCATCCACAAGGAAGACATGAAAGCTACTGTTAAATGTCAATTCATTCAAGGACACAGAATAGCACAGAAAATGCTCTTCCAGCCTGAATGGGGGATTTAGACAGTCAGCGAGTTCTTTTCAGTTTGTTTTCTAACATTTAGCTTTGTTATTGTAATTTCACAGTTTATTAATAAAACAAAATGCTACATGAGGCACAATTCTGTACAAAACAAATGAAAAATCAGAGTCATCAAACAATTCTTATCCAGGAAAAGAAAAAACAAAAATTAAGAAAATCAAAATGGCATCAAGGAATCAGTATCAGGCTGTTTTCACCCAGCCCCACACTAAAAAATCAAATTTCTAATTATTGACCAATGTCAATAGTTAATAGATAGTTAATAGAGCAATTTCTTTAATATTTACACAAATTGTCATGTAAACATAGATCTTCAAAATAAGATTTCACTGTATCTTTCCAGAAACATTTATGCTACCTGTGTGCCTTTCATCTCTGTACACACAATTTTATTTAACAAAACTCATCCTTGTATATTTCTTTACAGAAAAGTCTTTGCTCTTATACATATATAGTACCTCTAATTGCACAAATATTAAATGTTTAAAATTACATTTGTTGTTTCTTCTTTGGTTTGACTCACCCACTCCCCCCCCCCTTTTTTTTTTTTTTTTTTCGCTTTTTTCTAATTATGT